>OV049924.1:221630565-222152502 GCA_920104205.1 Eupeodes latifasciatus
ATGTAATGCAGCTAGTCTTACCGAGATCGAAGGTTATGGACGTTCTGCGAGAGATGCATGGTGGAGTTTCGGGAGGCCATCTAGGAGTGAACAAGACGCTAGAAAAGGTTCGACAACGATTTTACTGGCTACATGCAAGGGAAGATGTCAAGAAGTGGTGCCGAAAATGTGATACCTGTGTTGCTACCAAAGGCCCGAACAAAAAGAACCACAGCCAAATGCAGCAGTATAATGTCGGAGCACCCTTCGAAAGGATTGCAGTAGACGTGGCGGGTCCATTTCCGGAAACAAATAATGGAAATCGTTATATTCTGGTCGTCATGGATTACTTCAGCAAGTGGCCTGAAGCATACGCCATTCCAAACCAAGAAGCCAAAACAGTCGCAGACCAAATTGTCCTCAACTGGGTTAGCAGATTCGGCGTTCCATTAGAACTGCATTCTGACCAGGGAAGGAATTTTGAATCAAACATATTTCAGGAAGTTTGTGGGCTTCTTGACATCAAGAAGACAAGAACAACACCACTTCACCCACAATCTGATGGCATGGTCGAACGATTCAACCGAACCCTGAAGGAACATCTTTGCAAAGTTGTGGACGACAACCAGCGAGATTGGGATCGACACATTCCACTGTTTTTGATGGCGTATCGAAGTGCAAGACATAGCTCAACTGGTCATACACCGTCTGAGATTTTGATGGGAAGGAACATCAGACTGCCGAGCGAAATAAAATTTGGATGTCCCACATCGGAGCTGCAAGCCGAGGATGACTACATTGATGACCTCAGAGAAAGACTCCTTCAGATCCACGACAATACCAGGTTGAAAATAAAGATGTTCAGTGACCGAATGAAGACACGCTACGATATACGAGCGACAACAACAGAGTTCCAAGCAGGAGATCGAGTGTGGCTTTACAATCCCCATCGACAAAAAGGGTTGTCACCGAAACTTCAACGGGACTGGGAAGGTCCATATACAGTCATTACAAAAATCAACGATGTCGTGTACCGGATACAAAAGGGAGTCAGAGGAAAACCTAAAGTTGTACATCGCGACCGGCTACATCGCTACAGTGGTGATGAGAACGATGGATTTGTTCAGGACGATCAATCCTAAGGAGGTGGCAATGTAATGTGTATACACTCTTTACCTCTTTTAATATCGGTTTAATAGGAGAACTCGCTTCTTTAAGCATCGAGAAACATCTAGTGGCTAAGAAGGGAACTCAATTCGAAAACATTCAGCAAGCACATACAAGAACCTCGAAAGGGGCAACATCTAGTGGAGAGGAGAACTAGCTTCGTTAAGCATCTAGTGATAAAGAGGAGAACTTCGTTAAGCATCGAGAACAACCTCGTAGATTCTCAAACCGATTTGAGGTATATAAATAGGCGCTCGGAAGCGAAGCGGATTATTATTGGTTGTAAACTGCGATAAGTAAAGACTGTGTATAAAAAGTAATAATTGAAAATAAAGACTGTGTTTGAAACGAAATAATTGAGTGTTCAATAAATAAGTGGAACAATTTAAATAAAGTAAAAATCGTGTTTTATTTACAAGTGCGAATAAGTTTTAATTGTCGAACCAAGCCGAATATTACAATATGTACATAACTGACTCAAAATTGAATTTTCCTACCTACCGTATTGTTTCTTTCCAAAAAATGAAAAAAAAACCAACAAAGATCTGTTGCCAATTTTTAAATATGCACCTCCACACAACTATGTACAATATTCAAAATATGACAACAGTGTAGGTATTTATTGTGAAAAGAAATTTGAATTATTTTAGATTTTATAAATTTGAAAATTTGAAATCAAATGCAACAAAAACAAAACCTACATAGTTCAATACATAGGAATATCTCCATGACAACACACAAAAAAAACATAAGCAACTGTATTATTTTGTTGCCTCACTTACTCTCTTCATTTCTAACAAGAGAGAAAATAATAAAACCCTCTTTTCCTCAACTCATTTTTGTTTTAATTTCTGAAATCTGCACAACAAATTTTCAGTACTCCGAGCGCCGCCTGTCTGTCGTCAATGAACTAAAAATTCGTGTTCCATAAGAGTACTATAGATTATATATACAAAGCTTAGTGTACCACCTACAAAAACTTTATCTCTAACCACAAGGGTGCGATTAAGTGCGCCGGTGCGGCTTACTCTTTTTTTTTGTTTTTTGGTGTTTTGCTAGATGGATTATATTTCAAAATTTTTCTATTTCGTGATTTTGTTAATCGTATGATACATAGACAGATACACATGTGTAAAAAAAATAAGTGTACCTATAAGATTATTAAAAATCGGAATCTGCTTAGGATGAAAATTGGCGATAGGAATTTGAAGTTGAGTTTTAGGCTACCATTACATTTCTGGATAGTGCCTTCTCTTATATTTTCTATTACCGTTTTTTAGTTAGGCCCATTTCGAAGGACGTTTCCTACAAACTCTTCTATACTTTTTAAAAAGTTATTTGGCGCAGTGGGTAGGATACTCAATGAGATATATAAACGAATATTTTATTGACATATGAGATCCAGTGATACGAACGCATTTCGCAATTGTTAAATTTTTCAAATAAATTTAAATTAAATGAATATTAATTTTTAATACAGTTTGAAAAAAAATCGTTTGTGAAAAATATAGCATCTCACATTCATATATAAATGTATGTTGCGAAATCTCGTAGAGAGAATATTTAGCAAATGAACAGTGAAGAGAAACAATTAAACAGAGACAGATTAAACAGAAAGCTAAATAAAAATCGCGACAGTGATACCGGAAGTGAAAGTGAACCAGACGAACAAAAAACTATAATAATGACGGAAACTGCACCCGTATTAAACGATGTTCAGAAGGAGGAACAACGCTACCTTCTTCGTGAAATGGAGAAAATAAACCCATTCAGAGGATCGAAAGATTGTAATCTGGCACTGTTTATATCAACAGTGGAGTACTTTCTAAACCAAGTCATGCTGCAGGAAAATCAGATAAAGGCTACATTAATAATCCACTCAAAAATTCAAGGAGAAGCAGTAAGGGCAACTAACAGCTTACCACATTTACCGTCGTGGAAGGACATTAAGGTAAACTTAATAAGATTATTTTCAATAAAAGAAACTTTTATTAAGTTATCTCAAGAAATTGGTTGTATTGTAGAATCTAACACTTTTGAATTGTATAAAAAATTAGACTTTTTATTACAAAAATTGCAAACTAAAACGCAATTAGAACCAAATTTAATTTACACAAAGGCAAATAATGAAGTTCTGGTATTTGAAGCATTTAAACATAATTTAAACCCTTCACAAAAAGCTTTAGTTATCGCCTATAATTGTAAAAATATGGTTGAAGCTTATGAAATCTTAGAAGCCAATGATATGTTTCGTGTAAGAAATCAAAGTGAACCAAACAAGGGCTTTAATATGAAACACCATCAGAATAATTCTCCTAGACAAAATCAGGGACATCAAAATTATAACCAAAATAGATTTAATCAAAATAATAATAATTTAAGACAACAGAATAGAATAACATCTGAGCAGGTTAGATACAACAACAACAGAATATTTGGAAATTTACACCCTAATCAAGGTCATAGGTTTGGTTTTAATCAAAATTATCAAAGGCAAAGTTATAATAATAATAATAATTGGCAGGGACAAAATAATAATCAGCCAAGTTCAAGTCAAGTTAGGAGATTTAATAATAATCGAGAACAACCAATGGAAGTTAATCGCCTCAGTGAACAACAAACAATTAATGAAGAAGTAAATTTTATAGCAGAGGGGCTTCGACACTTCCCATCGTAGTACTTACAGTTCAAAAAGAAAAAAGAAAAGTCTTAGTAGACACAGGATCTACTATGACCCTCCTCGATAAAAAAAACTTAAATCCTGTACAAGAATGAAATTAGAAAAAGAAATAAAAGTGAATACCGTCAACTCATATATTTTTATAACAGAACAAATAATAACAAAAATACCTCAAGAATTTTTGGAAGATGCCACAATGGAATGGAAATTAATGAATTTTAAAAACAAAAATTTTGATGCGATCATAGGATCGAATTTTTTTTTTTTTTTGCCATAGGGGGTATTATTAATATGAAAGATAAATATTTAGAAATAAATCAGAATAGAATTCCTTTTCTTTCTATCCCAGTCAAAGAAAAAGAATATATCAATGCAAATGATCACTGTCCTTTTCAATATGACGAAATTCATGTGTTAGAAGATAACTCAATGGAAATGAGCAAACTTTTACACAAAGATTTGAATGAAGAAGAAAAGAATATACTAAGAGAATTTTTAAATAAAAATAAGGATTTATTCTACAAGGATGGAGAATTGTTAAGTTCCACAACTCAAACAGTTCATTCCATAAGGACAAAGACAGATAATCCTATTTTCACAAAAATTTATCGATATCCAAAAGTCCATGAGCAAGAGATAGCTAAACAAATTAAAGAAATGCTCAGTAATGGAATAATACAAAAAAGTAGAAGCCCTTATAACTCACCTGTTTGGATAGTTCCAAAAAAATTAGACAACTCGGGAACTATGAAGTGGCGTATGGTAATTGATTACCGTAAGTTAAATGAGGAAACTATCGAGTATAAGTATCCATTACCAAACATTGACGATGTCTTGGATAAATTAGGGAGATCGCAATATTTTACGACACTAGCTCTGGCAAAAAGATTTCACCAGATAAGAGTCAACGAAAAAGACATTGAAAAAACTGCATTCAGTGTTCCTCAAGGACATTTTGAATTTCCTAGAATGCCCTTTGGCTTAAAAAATGCTCCTTCTAGTTTTCAATGTATGATAAACGAGATACTGGGAGATCTCATTAATAAAATCTGTGTCGTATACATGGATGACATATTGATTTGTTCAACTTCTCTGATAGAGCACGTAACAAATCTGAATAAAATATTTCGAAAGCTAAGAGAATTCAACTTAAAAATTCAAATAGACAAATGCGACTTTCTTGTGAAAGAAACGAAGTTTCTTGGACACACGATTACAGACAAGGGAGTTTTACCCAATCAAGATAAAATTATAGCAATACAAAAGATTAACGTACCGACAACCGTTAAAGAAATAAAATCATTCCTTGGTCTTACTGGTTACTATAGGAAATTTATAAAAGACTATGCTAAGGTAGCCCAACCAATGACAAGATATTTAAAGAAAGGAACCAAAACCGATTCTAAGAATATCGAGTAGATAAAATCATTTGAAACATTAATTGTTTCACCTCCAGTTCTGGCTTATCCAGATTTCAATAAAACTTTCGAGCTAACAACAGATGCATCTAATTATGCTATAGGAGCGGTCTTAGCTCAAGATAAACATCCTGTTACATTCATAAGTAGAACTCTAAACGACCACGAGAGAAACTCAGGGCCGGCCCAAGCCAAACTTGCGCCCTGTGCAAGATTTGTAGAAAGCGCCCCTTTTTTATATTTTTTTTACACATAAACTGATACACAAGCATAAGCCTTTCCCAGATTACCCAGGAGGTAGACTTTCAATGCGTTTTTTTATTGAGGTATCCCCAGGAGGCCTAAACCATTAAACTAAAACGCAGCAAAGAAATGAGGGGAAACTTTTAAACTTGGAAACTTACTTTTCTGGCCTTACATTTTGCAAATTCAGAAAAGAGATCATCAAAGTCTAAAGAATTTAATAATTTCTTTTCAATGGACATTATAGATAAACCTACCAATCTCTCTTGAGTCATGGTTGTCCTAAGATAATTTTTAATAATTTTAAGTTTAGAAAAACTACGTTCTCCTGAAGCTACCGTGACCGGGATTGTATTAAGGATTTGGAGAGCAGTTACTAAATTCGGAGCAAAATCTTCAAGGTTTGAACTAAAAATAAAATTTAACATATCTAAACTTGAGCTATGTGGCGTAACAAGCTGGGATATTACGGTTAACTCTTGAAACAATTCTTCTCCATCTAAATATTTAAAACTACTTTATGTTAAAACATTCTGCAAATTAAGGCATGAAGCACGTACATTTTTATTTTTTAAACATTCGCTTATGTTACTCAAAAATGTAAAATTGATACTATACGTATCAAACCTTTCAAGTATTTGAAAAAAAAATTCAACTTTGAATCTTTGTTTCGGCTAATATAGTTTCAGGACATTCATCAGCATAAAGTATTTTTCTCCGTTGAGATCGCAATGATGAAGCTACAAGAAACATATTTGGTATTTCTAGGGAACTAGCAATACGCTCGGTTAATTGAACATACCTACTCATTAAATTTTTCATCGGAACGCATTAAAATCAAACTGTTTTTTGTATTTTCTAAAACTGTTATGCCAGTTGACAGATTAACGGACGGACTTTGCAAATATTTACTAGTTTAATTTATATTTTCTAAAATATCAAACCAAATTAGCAGGCAGCAAATAAATGTAAAATCAAAAATTTTATTTCCTAACGATTCTGCAATGTTTTTTGCCTCTAAATTTCTTAATTCTATAGGGCTTCATATATTTCTTGAACTTGAAAAAAAGTTAAACAAACATTGAATTGTATCGAAATTGAATTGAATTGTATTCTATTAAAAACTGATAGCTATTTATTTAATATTAATTAACCAACAAAGCGAAAAAACAATCGAAACAATCTACATTCTGCACCAGACTAGATATACATTAAAAGTAGCCGTTACAACAGTCATTAACTTTCAAAAAAAAAACTGCCTGTGCAAGAACAATTCGACTCCACATAGAATCATCCCTCTTTAACTTTTAAGCTCTATGCTCCTTTTCCATTCTATTAAAAATTTCATCTCCTGTAATCAGGCACTTAACTCTTACACAGTGTGCAAGTGCAATAAGAAAACCTGCACGCTATGACCCATATGATTCCGTATGAATAAGTTTTTTTAAATATCTGCCATGTTAGTTTCGATACTCAGTGTGCAAAAAAGAAAACTTGCACATCAATTGACCATACCTACCTACCTACATACCTAATTTCCAAATATTTCACCCTGTTCATACAAGAGAAAAAAATCTCAACACAAAAAAGTTCCATGCAAGAGAAAAAACGAAAAAATCTCAACACAAAAAAGTTCCATGCCACCTCATATGTGCAAGATATATTTCATGCACACCGAGTCCCAAAATTAACATAGAGAGTATGACGAAGCAAAATACTTATTCATATTGAATCATATGGGCTAGAACGTGCAGGTTTTGTATCACGCACCGTACCTGAATGTGAGTTCTCATCTACAAAGAAAACAACAACAAAAATATATGGAGTGTCTTTGATTTGTAGTAGAAGCAGAAGGTAGCAGAGCAACCTACCTGCGCTCTTTTTTCTGAGGCATTTTTGTTGTTGTTTTTTTTTTGTAGATGAGAACTCACATTCAGGTACTGTGCGTGATACAAAACCTGCACGTACTAGCCCATACGATTCGATATGAATAAGTATTTTGCTTCGTCATACTCTCTATGTTAATTTGTTAATTTTGGGACTCGGTGTACATGAAATATATCTTGCACATATGAGGTAGCATGGAACTTTTTTGTGTTGAGATTTTTTCGTTTTTTCTCTCGCATGGAACTTTTTTGTGTTGAGATTTTTTCTTTTTTTCTCTTGTATGAACAGGGTGAATGGTGAAATATTTGGAAATGAGGTAGGTAGGATTTTTAGTTCTGCGATATCTTGAGTTAAATTTTCATTGAATGCAACAATGAAATTGATGTTAGTTAGTGCGCAAGAGATAACTTAGGACAGTTGTGATGTGATGGATGTTTTTTTGAGATTATTTTAAGAATGTTTGTGGTTCAAAAAATGGCAAATAGTAGTACATATTTGTTTGCGCAAGATCAGATTACATTTTCTTGCTCCTGGCAATGCGCCCCCAGAATTCTGCGCCCTGTGCATTTGCACATCTTGCACATATGCTTTGTCCGGCCCTGGCAGAAACTACTCTACTACAGACAAAGAACTATTAGCAATAGTTTGGTCAATCAAGTATTTAAGACCTTATCTCTACGGAAGAAAATTTCAGTTAAAATCCGATCACCAACCTTTAAAATGGTTGAAAACAAAGAGTATAGGTAAAGACATATCGGGAAGGTTACAGCGATGGATTCTATCACGTGGTGAATATAACTTCGATATAGAGTACCTTAAAGGATGTCAAAATACAGTCGCAGATTACCTCAGTAGGGAAATAAAAGACACTGGAGAAATTAATCAATTGGATGATTCTAGCCTAGAAGAAACTCTCCACTCAAAAGATGAAGAACAGTTAGATCACTTTCCTATATTAGAAAAGCCAGTTAACAAGTTTAAGCAACAGATAGTGGTTAACAATGATTATAATGAAAGAAAGATAAGAACGCAAGTTTTAGTAGGCAACAGAAAGTTAATCAAATTGTCCCCTACAATAATCGATTCTGAAACATTTGAAGAACAAATTAAGGAAGTTTTAGAAATTAAACAAACAGGAATATATTGTGACGACTATCACATTTTCAACCAATTACAACAGAAATTAATCAAATTATTTGATAAAACTATAATTAAATTTTATAAATGTAGTTACCTAGCACAAGAATTAGAAGATGAAAATGAAGTCATAGAAAAAATAAAATCTTATCACGAACTGAAACAGCTCATGCCGGTATCGAAGAGAATTACTTGGGAATACAACCATATATATATTATCCTTATTTAAGAAAATTAGTAATTGACTTTGTTAATAGTTGCAACATCTGCAAGCCCGATCCAAACCAAAATTCAAATTGACCGAGACTCCAACAGACATCAATCAAATAGTTCACATCGATATATTTTACATAAAAAATTTGAAATTCCTTTCCACTATTGACAAATTCAGTAAAAAATTGGCAATGACATATATAAAAGAAAGTAATGGCGAAACCATTAAAGAAAAAATAATGCAATTTATTTCTCAACATAACAAGCCTTTAAAAATTGTAATGGATAATGAGTTCAATCAATTGAGTATAAAAAAAATGTTACAAGATCTAAATATAGAAATACATTATACTACCCCAAACTCACATACAGGGAATAGCCCAATTGAACGTGTTCATAGCACAATCTTAGAAAAATATAGATGTTTATCCAATGGGAAAGAACTAGGAATAATCGATAGAATTGATACAATATGCAAAGCAGTTTTCTACTATAACAACTCCATACAAGTATTGAGTAAAGAGAAACCTTTTAATATACAATCAGGCCATGTAGACAAAGAAAGATTATATAATACGTACCAAACTAATAAAGAAAAAAGAATAGAGAAAACCAATAAGACTAGAGAAGACTACGTAGAAACTCGCAGCAAAGCTTTTATAGTAAATCATCACAGAAAATATGATAAAACTACTCCGCGATTCTTTTACAAACAAACGGATCATGCACATCCAATCAATATACAACGTCATAGAAAGACAAAAATCAAAAACAAAGATGACATAATTATGAAAAATAAACCTGGAAGACCTAAGAGTACTAAGTCTAACACAAAAATAGCATCAAAGAAAGATTCAGTTACACAAAAGATTCCATCGGGAATAGATCCGCTTCCGATCGCAAGTTGTTCGCATAAATAAAAGTTATAATGAAAAGCTTAATATACATTCTTTTAATTAAGCTAGTATTTAGTGACATAACAATTGAAAACATATATAACCAAGAAGGTTATACTAAAATAAAATTAAAGAAAGTTCAACTAGTTAGAGCTTATAAACATGTAGTTCATAAAATCAATATCACTCAAATCGAAGAAGTTTTGAATAACATTGACAGTGACATTTACAAATTAAAAAATATTAAATTTCCCGCAGAAGTATATCGAGAAATTCGTATTATTAAATCCGAAATCAGTAGCTTATTACTGCATAGAAAGAGGAGAAGTTTAATAAACCTTGGTGGTAACATGCTTAAGTTTTTGTTTGGAACATTAGATGAAAACGACCGAAAAAATATCGAAGAACAATTGAATATAAAAAACATTTAACAAGCAAATTGACATTAATAATAAACTGAAGAAGCAAATAGATACTATACAATCAAAATTTAACAGTATGTACAAAAGTAAAGATTTTCTAAATCTCAAAGTAGGAAATACATCAATAACACAAAGAATAATAACTTTAGAAGTTCTTGAAAAAATTAATAAAATTAAAAGCATTATTGAAAAAATTCAAAACAATGTGTTATCATGTAAACTAAATACAATGGTAAATTCAATGCTCAGTATTCACGAAATAATCACATATAATGTAACGTTTGATAAACTAAAGAATATAAAAATCTACAGGGTTACACGATCAAGAAATTATATTTATAATAAGTATACCAGAAGAAATGTTAGAATTTAATCAATATTTTGTAACTAGTTTACCTAACAATAATAAAGAAGAATAATAAAAATAAATGATCAATATATCATTGAAAATGAAAATGTAGAATACATAATATATCGAAAGAAGAAGATTTAAATAAGGGGCGTATTATCACTCGCGACTCGAAAATTCGCCTAAAGTCGAATGTTTTGGCGAACTCCGTAGTTCGTCTTTGAAAACAAAACTGCCAACATTAAAAACTGAAAGTGAAATGTCATTCATTGTCATAAATATTTATAAAGTCAGATTGAAGAATATTGTTCTTTGTGAAAAAAAGTAAATAAAGATGATTAGCAGCGTTGAATTGTTTTTCGAGGATGAAAATGAAGAAGTTACAAATAAAGAAGAACAAATCATGATCTGCAGATTGAGGAGAAGTTTAAGAGATGCTTCCAACCCACTGGAAGTACCACATAATTTGTAATAAAATTAACAATTACTTTGATAAAATTTAACTAGATTTTTTTCATAGATTTGTGTTATACTTTCGGCTTAGCAAACACGCATTTAAATATGTTTTAAGTCAGATAAGTTCAGGATTTCAAACGACTCAAAGTTCTGCAATTCCACCAATTTTAAAACTTGCGTGCGCACTACGATTTCTCGGATGTGGAAGTTATCAAAATAGTGTAGGAAATGACTTTGAGCTAGGTTTCTCCCAACTTACAGTTTCAGTAGTCTTAAGCGAAGTTCTTAATTTGCTTGAAGCAATAATCTGCCCAGTTTGGATCAATGCAGATATGTCCACTAATGAAAAGCAAGAAGCGAGAAACTATTTTTTTCAAAAGGCAGGCTTACCAGGGATAGTTGGATGTGTAGACGGAACTCACATTGGTATCATAGCTCCTGCTCAGTTACAACACCAATATTTAAATAGAAAAGGTTTTTACAGCTTAAATGCGATGGTGGTAAAGTACTTCAAAATTGAATCTTGTTGTTTAGGTAAAACTTTTTCTTTTCAAGGCTTGTGACAATAATGGAGTAATAAGGTTTATTGATGCTAGATATCCTGGTTCTACGCATGACTCGTTTGTGTGGAATCATAGTGCGTTAAAGGATTTGTTGGAAAGATGGTGGATAAATGGAGAGCGGTCAAGATATCTTGGTATGTGAATCATACTCTTATATTAGCATATGTTTAAACAATTTTTTGTTTTTAAAAATTCTAGGAGATTCAGGATATCCTCTACTGCCGTATTTAATCGTTCCATTTAGGAATGCCTCCTCAGGGTCTAGAGAAGGACTATTCAATAAAAAACATGCGAAGGCAAGAAACATTATTGAGAGAACAATTGTCATTTTAAAAAGTAGATTCAGGTCAGTTTTGAATGAGCGAAAACTGCACTACAGTCCACAGAAAGCCATCAAAATAGTTAACGCTTCTTGTGCACTGCATAATATTTGTAGAAAGTACAACATTCCAGATCCAGAGGCAGTGGCAGAAGAAACCTTGCAATCCAATGAGGTTGAAAATGAACCAACGGAATTGGACACTGCTAATTTACTATCATACATAGCAATATAGAAGGGAATGATATAGTAGACGAACTAGCCAGGAAAGGGTCAAAAGCAGACACAAGTAGTAGCGACCATGCAGTTAGGGGACCACTCGTCCCGATTGGGGTACTCAAGAGGAAGATAGACCTTAAACTAAAAGAGAAAACCAATATCTCCTGGAAATCCAGGAACGATTGTGCAATCTCTAGAAGTTTATGGCCTAACACAAATGAAAAAGAAACTCGGTATATTCTATCGCTGAGTAAAAAGAACATTAAAATCATGATAGGTGTACTAACAGGTCATTGCGCCATTGGCACAATGGCTAATAGAATAGGGGCATTTGCACCCGATTTTTGTAGGAGCTGTCAGGATGAGGAGGAAATGGAAACCATTAAACACCTGTTCTGCGACTGTCCGAACCTCCAAACCAGCCGACTCCGTCATTTCGGAAACAGGTTTGTTGGAGAACTGGATGATCTAGCACAGGTCTCAATGGCGAGCATGAGGAAATTTATAGATAGCACAGGCTGGTTCGTTAACGAGCCAGTCTACGCTAATCGACAGAGTTGAATTGAACTGAGAGCATCGATGCTTAATTTTTACTTTTACAGGGGATCACAATGTACCAATAGGCCCCCGTGTACGCAACAGCTTCTTGCTGTGCACACCCCTTACAACCTAACCTAACCTACTATCAGAAGGTACCCGAATAAGAAATGAAATATTACTTTCTCTTTAGGAAATGTTTTTGTTTTTTATTTTTTCTATTTATTTATACTTAAAGCTAATAATATAAAATACACTAGAATAATGAAGTAAAGTTAAAAAAAAATCTATTAAAAAATTCATAATACATACACATGATAAATATTAATAAAATGAAAATAATGAAACTTTTAAAATAAATAAAGAATTTAGTTCAGTGAAAAAAAAAAAAAACGATTTCATACATTTGTACTTAATTCTACTTTCTTATACTATTTTGGGTGGTATTGTAATTTACATTCCAGTTTCTTTATTTTCAAATCCAGAAGATCTTTATGTTGTTGCGCCTTCTGCACATTTTCTCTCTCCTTTCGTTTTTCCTTTGCTTTGAGTAACTCAACATGTTCCTTGTTGAGTTCATAATTCTTTCTTGAATATCTTGCCATTTCGGAAAGAGATTTTTGTATGGAATCCGACGCAACAAGAAGTTTGTCTTGAGTCTCCGTTTGTTTTTGGAGGAGTTTGACTCGTTCATCCACAAACTTTCCCCTGCTTCTACGACATTCGTTGATTTTTGTTGACTGATCTGATGTCATTGCCATGGGAGCATCTTCAACTTCAATGTCTGCATCATTTGATTCGGGTTGTTCCACTGTTGCAGTTGAATTTGTTCCAAACAAATTACCCATTGGATTTACAGCCTGCTGTAAACTTAGCAAATTGTAAACTGCCTGTTCCAAAGGGGACAAAGACAACTGCCGAAAAGGTCCTCCACCTGTTGCGACTACATCCTTTTTATTTGTTGTTTTAATTTATAGTCCAGCCAAACCTATAAAATTTTATTTTTTAAAACCGTTTTGTAATATTGTTTGTTACGTACCTTATGCCACTCTTTACCCTCTCATATAGGAGGTCCCAATGCGTTTAGCTGAAGGGCAAACGAATCCCAATATTGGGCTTGGTTTTTTTTGGATGAGCCAAACGTCCCGACACCCTTGGCAATGTCGGGGTTTGCCTCCATAAGATCCACCAACTTTGAGAACTGGGCGTTGTTGGTTCTTTTAATGCTATACCAATAAAAGTTGTAATTATAATTTATTAAATAATTATTTAATTTGTTCTTACCTTTGTCGATTTTCACTCATTTTTTTTATGGCGCAACAAAAAATCTAGACAACTATACATCGAATTCAAAAAAAACTGTGATTTTTTCAAAGTCACCAAGAATTACAGTTCGACCGATTATGACAGATAAAGGCGAGCATTCGCCAATTGTAATAGAACGACATTTCAATTCGCCAAATTTTTGAAGTTTAAGGCGAACGTCAACTTGGCGAATCGCAAACAGTAATGCGAAAAAGTCTCATTCGCTTATTTTTTTAGGCGACTCGCGAATGATAATGCGGCCCTAAATTGGAAATATACATAAACTGTATAATAACAAGAAATTGTACTAAAATTATCAATAAAAGAGAAAATATTGTATTAGAAATAGCAAGAGGAAAATTGTTAGTAAAAAACAGTTGTATAGAAATAAGTACCAATTGTAATGAAAAGAAAAAAATTAAAATCATAAATAATGTATTAATTCAGTTTGAGAAATGTAAGATAACTATAAATAATAGAACTTTTGAAAATTCCAATGAAATAGAAGAACAATCTTTATATTTAGAGAATCCAAAATTGTATGAAAATATATCTAATCTCTTAATTGGAAAAGAAATTAAACTAGAAGATTTAAATAATATGGACATAATTAACGAAAAAATATCAAAATTAAATACACATAAAGAGACTTCATATTACATACATATTGTAACTATTTTTATATTATGCACTGTAATTATATTTCTGTGTAGAGAAAGAATAAATTGTTTCAGGAGAAACAACAATCTTAAGGAGGGGGGAGTTACGTATACATCTACAACTACATCTTCCAACCCCAACCCTAATGTATTGCACAAGCCACTTGAGAACGAAGCAACGACGACACTTAAATTTTAACAGCAATTTGAGAAATATGAGATAAAATAAACAGTGGTCCAAATCCAATTATAAACATAAACATTGAAACAAATCCAATTATGAAATCAAGCTGATAAAATAAACATTGGACGATCTTCAATGCGGCCAACAATCATCGGACAGCATCACGAGATAAGTTGGAGTTGCAGCGATCATCAGATACGAATCACACATCGTAATAGACAGTCGACTTTCGTCTGTTCTTTCCTTTCATTTTATATTATTTTCTGAATAAAGTTATATTTGTTTTTAAAAACTCTTCTATACTTTTTAAAAAGTTATTTCTAGCCTTTTAAGACCCAGTCACCGTAGCATTTATCGGATATTCCACACACGCACTATTTTATCCATCATCATTGCTTTTTAAAACGTGCTTTTCATTGCCTGAAGTCTTTGACTGTTCATTGAAAACATCCTTTGAAATTCTCTTAACGATGTTCTGGGATTCGGACCAACAGTTTAACAGTTTAACCTGATTTGTTTTCAATAATCATTCGATTTAGATTGAAAAGATATGCATTCACAGCAGACATCAGCATGATGTATCGACAGGTTTTAGTGCGATCAATAGACAGAGTTTTTCAACTTATTCTTTTGAGAACAGAAAATGATCAACCTCTGAAGACTAATAAGCTTACCACCTTGTCTTATGGTTCGGCTTCCGCTCCATACTTAGCAACTAAATGCCTCATCCAACTTGCAAACAAATTTGAAAAAGTTCACGCAGACGCATCTGAAACAGTAAGTCAAAACATTTACGTGGATGATTTACTTGCTGGAGCAGACTCATTGTCAGAAGCTAGAGAACTTCTTGAGGCGATTACACTGTTTCTAGAAAAAAATAAATTCGAATTAAGAAAATGTTGTTCTACTGATGACAACATTTTAAATGACATCCCTGAAAAAAAATTGGCAAGGTTTCATCAGTATTTAAGTATTATAGTATTATGAGAGTAGTATAAGTAATAAATCATGAGAAGATCAACCCTCAACTTATAACACCAATGCAAGTCAACAGTCAACTGCAAATGATTCTGCATTCATCGTTGAGGCTTTTGAGTGCGTCGGCCTTGGAAATGTTAAAATTAATAATAGTCAAATGACGGACATTACATGAAACAATTGTTTTTGAAGTGTTCCGTTAGCCGAAGATCAAGAATTCCAAGTTTTTAACCTCATGCAATTGCGGTTACATTAGAGAGAGATAGAGATATTTTGGACTCTCCTATATTGAATTCAATTCTTATGAGCAAAAGCAAAGTTTGTGAAATGGCTTTATTAAACCACGAGGAAAACGCTCTGGAATAATGTGATCTAAAGGAAGTACCTCCATAAGATCATTGTTATGCACTGAGGCAAACAGACTCTTGGATATTTTCGGTGATAAAGAATGTAACAGGCCTTCTGATTTGCAATGGGCAAAAGAAGCATATCTCTATCGAACAATTAGATTAGTTTTAGAGACATGTGCTCCCTAAAAATTAATGCAGTGATAATAAAGGATTATTTAAATTTAAGACTGTTATAACAAAGTCATTTGTTCCAAGTACATGGCTAAACAATTGGATCAGAAATCTCAATCTGCTTGCTATCTTTAAATAACTTTTGCAGAAGCTATAGGGATGAGGAAGATGAAGAAACAGTTTTTTCTCTCCTCTTTACATACCCTGCTCTAGCTGAAAAACGCACAATAAAGGGTTCACACATCACACTCCAAAGAACTCATGCTGTATAAGACCACAAATACAGACATTAACAGTAGTCACAACGAGTGTTGAAATGAGGCAATAGGCGATAAGGTCGAGGAAGGAGAGGGGATTTTGGATCGAGGATAGGTTGGCAGCGCGGAGGATTCAATGACCACCACAAAAGGGTAGGCCAGAACTACGATGGGAAGAGGGTGTATGGGAGTTGGGATAGAATGCCCACTACGAGGGCGGTGGCATGCTCGCGATGCTCGGCTAAGCTCGCCGGATGAGGGGGATCTTACCTAACTAAATTTCTGCTAACTAACTAAAATTTCATGCCCTTAAAAAAACTTAACCGATCCCAAGACATTAATACACATCGCACTTAAAAAACAAACACAAAAACCGACATACACACGACAACCCACTTCGAAACTAGCATACTACACACAGGACAACCTACAAACCGCCACCAGACACAGGACTACCGACACACCATCGCCAGACACACCACCACCGAATATACGACATTGACGCTGCACTTCACACGACTCGGGAACGCTGCGGCTGTTGTTGCAGCATGGCCGTACCCACCCAACCGGGAGTTCGACTGGCCTCATCTTTCGAATTCCCCTCTAGACCGTGAAGCTGAAGTTTA
The DNA here is from genome assembly GCA_920104205.1 of Eupeodes latifasciatus. NCBI lineage: Eukaryota > Metazoa > Arthropoda > Insecta > Diptera > Syrphidae > Eupeodes > Eupeodes latifasciatus. The sequence goes on from OV049924.1 coordinate 221,647,581, forward strand.
CATTCTATGACCCGGTTCACTGAACCCCACCTAAACCCTAAAGAGGGTATCTGTTGTGATGTGTACTTTGAAATACATTCTAGTGAGTAAGTTAGCATTAAGTTCTAAGTGAAACTCCGACGAATAAAGAAGTGTCTGAAGTATACCTTTGTTTCATTACACAACTCTAAACATGGCGCAGTCTATAAAAAACCTAGAAAAGTCAGTAAAATAGTGTGTAAAAAAAAATAAATAAGTAAAAAAAAGAAAGAAAAAAAAGAAAGTGTTGTAAAACAACGAACATTTAAAGAAACATTTAAACGAAATGCTTAAAGAGCCAACCAAACTTGAAATAAAAAACGAAAACATACAAACAGACGGAGAATTCCGAGCCGAAAATCACGTGACAAAACAAATAATGGACTTAAATAAGCCCGAACCACTAATTCTTGAAGGCAACATGTCAGTAAATTTGCAAATATTCTTAAGAGATTTTATGAATTATATGGCTGCTGCTCAAAAAGAGAAAAAAGCTGAATCGATTAAAATTGCCATCTTTTTCAAATTCATTGGACAAGATGCGCGCCAAAAATACTACACTTGGGAGATATCATCAAGAACCACCAACATTACTCTCGAAGAAGTTATACAAGCATTTAAGGATTATTGCAATTAAAAAAAAAATGCAATTTATGAAAGAATGAAATTCTACAAACGAAGACAGAAAGAAGGTGACTCATTCTTGACGGATTTGAAGCAATTGGCTGAAGGGTTTGAGTTTGGTGATGGAGAAGACGACATGATACGAGACTTCATTGTGCTTGGGCTAAGGAGCATTGATCTGAGTGATAAACTAATGAACATTCCAGATTTAAATGTAGAACGAGCAATTTTTTTTTATAATAAGCGCACACTCAAAGGGATAATACTACCCTTATTATGTAGACACAGTGTGAGCACTAGGAAAGGGAGAGGGGGTTGAAAGGAGGTGTCGGTGCACATTAGTTTTGAATTCCTGAATATTGCAATGGCTGGGAAAGACAGAGTGTGGCAAGGCATTCCACATTCGCATAGTACGGCTAAAGAACGAATCTCTGTACTTGACAGTACGACCGAAGTTTGGCTCGAGGGTATATTGATGAGCATTCCTAGAAGCGCGAGTATTACGGTTGAACTGTCTAAGGGGAAGAATGCAACTGGCTATTTCTCAAAAGCATAAACCATTAAAATAACAGTAAAAGAGGTTGAGACAAGAAACATTTTGACGATGTTCAAGCGACGTAAATGATCTTATGATGGTAATATCACCAATCAATCTAAATGCTCTACGTTCAATACTATTCAATAGGCTTAAGTAAGTTGCAGGAGCACCAGCCCAGATATGGGAGTTATACTCAAGCTTTGGACGTATATAAATCTTGTAGATAACAGCCAGATCAGAGGGGGAGAAAAACTTCTTGCATCGCCTTAGAAAACCCAAACATCTTGCGACATTTTTGGCGACATCGCGTATGTGATCGTTCCACAAAAGGTGGTTGGTGATACACATACCGAGAATATCGAGATGTTCAGTCTCCTCGATGCAAGTGCCATCTATGGATAATGGCAAGGGGGGTATATCTCGCTTTAACGATACAAGACAGCATTGGGTTTTCGAAGCATTAAATTCCACGCGGTTTCTTATTCCCCATTGTACAATGCTGTTTAGCTCGGAATTTAATGAGCTTATCATATTTTCTTGTTGCAGTTCCACATCCGAAGAAGAGGTATGTGTATCTGAAAACGAATATGAGAAGCTAAGAGTACTATCGTCAGCGAAACAATGTATTGGATTAGATGTTGCAGACAGGAGATCATTAATAAAAATGAGAAAGAGTGTTGGAGATAGAACAGAGCCCTGGGGCACACTAGCATTTATTTTGTGGTTTTCAGACTTGAATCCATCCAATACAACTTGTATTGAACGATTCGAAAGGTAATTACTAATCCAATGAAGGAGGGATTCATGAAAACCGAAAGCACACATTTTCGATAAGAGAGCCTGATGCCAAACCCTATCAAATGCCTTTGAAATATCAAGTGCAATAATCTTACTTTCTCCAAAACGATGTAAAGATTTGTTCCACTGTTCGGTGAGATGAACCATGAGATCACCAGTGGACCTATTGCTACGAAAGCCGTAGTGTCGGTCATTAAGAAGCTTTCGTTCTTCGAGATATTTCTTGAGCTGATAATTAATCAGCGTTTCCATGACCTCGGAAAGTGCAATCGGTCGGTAATTAGACGGTGAGGAAGATTCGCCTTTTTTGGGAATAAGCTGGATAAATACGGTTTTCCATCCGCTTGGAACGAGACCTTAAGGAGTAGGACAGATGAAAAAGCTTACGTAGTGGTTTTGCCAGCGTTGAAGAACACCTCTTCAACAATAGCGGGGATACCATCCGGACCAGCGGATTTATGTGTCTTAAGATCTTTTAGGACTCTCGCTACAGTACGAGTGCGAAAAAAGATTTGCCCCATAGAATCACTAACTCGCTCAAGTACACGCGGAGTTATAACACTCACTGGCAGCGTTGAATTGGTGGCGAACTGCCTAGCAAAGAGATTAGCTTTCTCTAAAGAGCTAACAAATGGAGTGTCATTCACAACGAGCGTAGGAACCCAGGGAGATTAAGAATTCCTCATATTTTTTACAAATGACCAAAAATTTGTACTGCCTTTGGGACATTGCAGTATTTTTCGCCGTAATTTTTGGTCATGTAAAAATTTGGTCCGTCGAATATGGGCGTTGCAGGCCTTCCTGGCTTGCTTGAACTTATTCCGGTTTTCCTCAGTTGGATTGGCTTTAAAACAACGTAAACTTACCTTCTTGACTCTAATAACCTCTTTACAGCTCGCTTCGAACCATGCGTTTTCCTTAGGTCTGATGCTTTTAACCCTATTCAGGATAAAAGTTCTCATTCCCAGGAGAATCAAACTTGTGATCATATCAGTGCTGGCGTCAACGTCACTATCGAGGAAGCATAGCGACCAGTTAAAGATCCTAAAATAATTACTGACACCGTCCCAGTTGGCTTTCTCGTATTGCCAAACGGTTCTCTTAGGAGCTCTTTCTTTAACTGGAGAGTTTCTACACGAGAAATTTGCTGATATGACACAATGGTCAGATGTGCCTAGAGGAGATAGAACACTAATAGTGTACTTACCAGGGTCAGAGGTAAGAAACAAGTCAAGAGTGTTTTCTGCTCGAAATACCACGTCCGATATTCCAGTGGGCTCGTTGACCAGCTGAGTTAGGTGGTTTAACTCAGCGAAGATCTCAGCACACACTCCTTCTGGTGTTGCCTGGCTCGAATGTTGAAGCCATGAAGAATTGTGTACATTGAAATCGCCCGTAACAACGATTTCAGTTCGAGGATAGGACGAAACAATTCTTTGGATGGAATCAGACAAAGCATCAAATTCACGAGAAGTTGACACTCTGTCTAAATTTGGGCTTCGATAAAGGAAGCAATAGTGAATGATTTGCTTATTCACGGAAAATTTAAACCACATAAAATTTAAAAAAGAATTGGTGCAGAGACCATATTGCGGCAAAAACTGATAAGCAACATCATTCCTAATGTATGTATATGGCGAGACCATGGTGGGAAAAGAATAATGGCACCAAGTTATACCCTTGAATAAAGAATTCAGTAGGATCGGAATCCTCACCTACTTGGGTTTCACTTAGTGCCAATACAGCTGGCCTGTTTAAAGCAGTATGGGAGTACACAGAAAGAAAATTCGCTCTAAGCCCACGAATATTACAATAATCTACCCTGAAATTTCCAGCCATTGCAAATAAAAGAATAGCAAAAATCAAAACAGACAAAGACTATAAGAAAAATATTACTGAGTTGAACCACAGAATGCTATTCGATTCACGCCACTACTAGTGTTATGCCTTAGTAGTGACAAGAATCGAATCAGGCCCTGTTAATGCAAAACAGTAACATTTTTTTCAACAATCTGTTATCAACGATGACGTAGCCTGTGTATCAATTGCATTAGTTATAAAACGCAATGCAATTTGTTACACAGGCTAAGCCATGCGACTGTAAGAGAAAGGGGAAAGTGAAGTACTCACTGTGCTATGCTGAGCTTGCTTATTATGATTTATTATTTTTTTGTTGGTTGTTTTTGTTTAATTGTAGTGATTTTAGTGTGGCGTGGTTTATTTTTTTTTTTTCATCACTGTTAATATTTTTTTTTTGTTTGCTATTTTTTTTTTTTTTCGTTTTGTTACTGCTATTTATTTTTTTATGTAAACATTTGAAATTTAAGGAAAACAAATAACACGACTAGGCACAAGATTTAAACAAGACGCGCACGGGCAACGGACGATCAACGCACAACACAGAGGGGACCTTCCCCAACGAAAGTTCACTGACAAGTGACAACTGACAACAACTGGCATGCACACATGATACAACTAAAACAGATAGCGCATTCGCGTTTCTATTTTTGTTTCGTTCTGCGCATCTACGTCACGAACACTCAACGAGTTTGACGTTTATTATTCAGTATGTGAAATCAAAACAAAACAATTGGCACTAATTTGTTAAGATATTTTGTTATTATTAATAAAATGTTAATATTTCTATTTCTATATTTGTGTTTCTTCGTAAGTTAAAGAAAATGTTTGTGTTTGAGTGAAAGAAATTAATAAAAAATCGAAGTGAATGAAGAATTTGGTGTTTTTTTTTTCTTTTTCATTCGGATGCATTTTTCTTCTTAGAATTACCTGGAAGATTGTTTAATTAGTGAGAAATGGTTAAATAAAAGATATGATGGTCTCTTTGAATCGGAGGTTTTTCAACCTTTTATTTAATTAATAATTTTTTTGTATTTTCTTTTTCTGGACAGTTTGTTTTCAGTGATTTTGTCTATTCAGTTTTCGCATTCGGAAGTGCATACGACAACGAAAGAAAAGCTTTATAATCTTCTCATCGCATTTGATCTTTGCTTTCTCGGCAACTTCAAGTAAATGCTGGATGTAGTTTGGACAGATGTAAATGCCTTCACCTTCTCCATTTACTGCATTAAAAACATTTTCTAATGCAGCGAAATGAGCCATCATTGTGGGATTTGCTTTAGAAAAGCCTCCTTCGTCCAAATGATTGACCCAAGAGCTTTCGTCTGGTTCAATTTGTTCCAGGTTTGGTATGGTGTTTTTGAAAACGATGGCAAATGTAGCCAGCCAAGTTTTTCAAACCATCGTAAGAAAATGGGAGATTTTCTTCTGGCTCAGAAGCAATAGGCATGCTATTGTCGACTTTGACAACGACAAAAATCCTTCCTGAAAAAGCGAATATTGTTAAGATGAATCGATTATAAAATTGTGAGATAAAACCTGTCAAAGAAATTTCTTCCAAACATACATAAGTCTGGCTTATTATCCACACCAACATTTCCGTTGTCAGAAAGTGCACCTTCATTGTGCCCAAGGATGTATGACCTCATCCTGTACTTAAACTCTTGGCCATCTGGTTGATCATGAAGACCACCTTTAGCTCTTATGACACCAAAGAAGTTTTCAGGGACGTCTTGGTTCAATCGGTATGTCATTATGAACTTAACGCCAAAACATTCCAATACATCCTTGTGCAATAATTGCAGGGCGTTATTGTTAGTATTATATAATGAACTATTTGTATATATATACTTTACTATAAAAACACTTGTGATATTAATAGGTATTTATAGGTTTAATATCGAACAATATTGAAGTTCGATATTTTTCAGTTTATTTTTTTGATCATATTTTCTTGTACAATAAACATCTTATTTAATTTTTGTCGAATTAAATTTTCTTCTTATTTATAAATTGGACTTCCTGGAATAGCAGTTCTAATAGTTATTAGATTGGACGATACCTTCAATATAATATATTCAATAGTGTTTATTTGAAATAGTTTTGTAGTTTACCTTTTTGAAATGGTAGCAAACATTTTTTGCCAACTACCCGCATATTTAAAATCATATCATATTGGGTTTCCAAATGTAGTCCGTATGCGTGGACCCTTTCACGTGAATCACTGTAGGGAGACCTGACATTCATGACGTCGAACCAATCATTTGTCTGCAAAAAAATTTAAACTGAAATACTGTACGATACATTACTGTTTAGAGACTTACATATTTGAACAGTTGATAACATTCTTCCCAACTTTCGTCTTCGAGGTATCCAAGGCTAACAGCGCGCGACAACGCTTTGAACAAGACCCACTGCTTCCAGAGATTTAAATTTCCTTATGGAAATTTATGAAAGCTGGAATATTTCGTTATCTTATTTCTTTCGTTGTTGTTGCAGTCAAAAACAGAACAAACACCCATGTTTATTAATAAATGTTTTTGTTTTTTGTATAAATTATGAACAATACCATTTTAAATAACTTTATTGATTTAAAAATTTTTAAAATTCATTTCCGTTAACATTCAAAACAAAAAATAGATTGAAATTGCGCCAAATATACTAGCTCTCTTCATTTGATTGAGTGTTCGTGACGTCACAATAGTTTGACAACCAAAACCTTACATGCTCAATGCAATTTATTAGTTGTATCATGGCATGCACAGCTAAACAAAGTAATAAAAAATGTGGATCTTAGGTTATGTTTAGACCCAGTTGACTTAAATAAAGCCTTAATTCATCAAGGATACCTAATTCCTAAATTAGAAGAACTTACTTGTGAGCTTTCTGATAAGCAATTTTTTTCAGTCTTACAAATGAATCAGGGATTTTGGCAAATTAAGCTTGACGAAGAATCAAGTGATCTAGGTATGTACACCATTTGGAAGTTTCAGATTCAATCGCTTGCCGTTTGGAATAAAAGTTGCTTCTGAGGCTTTTTAAGAGTATGCGGCCAAAGCATTTGGAGATATTCCGGGAACGTTTATCTATATTGACGATTTTTTGGTTACAGGAAAAACTGCAGAAGAACACGTTACAACATTAAAAAAGGTATTGGACAGCTAGAGCCTCCAACAAAAATACTATACAAAGTAATGCATCACAATATGGCTTAGGTGCCTGCTTATTACTAAATCATGGGCCTATTTGCTTTGCTTCTTGAAGTCTGAGTGAAGCTGAGAAAAATTACTCGCAAAAAAAAAATGAGCCGTCATGGGACGCCTGGCAGATGTGAAACACCGTACACTCACTCTACTACATATAAAATATATACATATATATTATATATATGTATATGTATACCTCAGTATAGCGTAGCGACCCGTTCGTCACACCGTACACTCTACTACACATAAAATATATATGTAGGTATATGTATACCTTAGTATACTTAGTATAATTTGGTTTACAAGTGAGCCTATACATAGATGTTTGACATCAAAAACTTTCAATTGGATTTTCCTAAAAATCACACATCTTAAAATAGAAGAGCTGACAAAATTGTATTAAAGGTACCTACAACAGCAAACAACATATACCTTCCTAAATATAAACTAATTTTTTTTAAAAATGATAAAACAAAAGGAGGATTGGAACATAAATAAAAGACACAAATTTCAATTATCAAAGTTCATACAAATAAAGGTTTTTTTCGTATTTTCCTTTAAACCATTTGTACACTTGTAAATCAGTTTTAAAAATATAAAATAATATCTCAGAAGTAAGATAATAATATTGTCAAATCTCTGAATTGTAAAACGTGCGGTCATAGGCTTTGTATAGAAAATTATCACGAAATAAATATATCTATCTATCTATCTATCTATCTATCAATTATCAAATTATTCAAATTATCTGAACCAACATAAAGAATGCATTTTTGTTTTTATTTTAAACTACATAGGTATGTATGTAGGAAATACTGTACCTACCTATCTATGTACTAATCTCAAACAAAGTGCTTAGTGTATGGATAATGGATATTATCACTGTCCGGATACTAGTAGGAATTCCCTATGAAATTTTATGAAATACCTGCCTACCTTACCTGCCAATACCTTTTATATATAAAATTTGAATTTAAAATCAAACCCACATCCTGAAAAAAAATCACCTACCAATTGATATCTATCTACAAAAAAAAATCTTTAAAGCTCAAACAAATCTAATGTTCAAATATTGAAGAAAAACTTAATGCCAAATAAAAGCAAAATACCCACTCGCCAAAATATACATACATAACTATAACCAAACGTATAACTACCCCTATATTCTTCTTCTTCACAAAGATCTGCACGACAAAAATTGCATCGTAGCTTTGTATACATAATATACAAACCATGGTTCATATATCGGGTGATTTTTTTGAGGTTAGGATTTTCATGCATTAGTATTTGACAGATCACGCGGGATTTCAGACATGGTGTCAAAGAGAAAGATGCTCAGTATGCTTTGACATTTCATCATGAATAGACTTACTAACGAGCAAACGCTTGCAAATCATTGAATTTTATTACCAAAATTAGTGTTCGGTTCGAAATGTGTTTCGCGACAAATTTTGTTCAGCGATGAGGCTCATTTCTGGTTGAATGGCTACGTAAATAAGCAAAATTGCCGCATTTGGAGTGAAGAGCAACCAGAAGCCGTTCAAGAACTGCCCATGCATCCCGAAAAATGCACTGTTTGGTGTGGTTTGTACGCTGGTGGAATCATTGGACCGTATTTTTTCAAAGATGCTGTTGGATGCAACGTTACGGTGAATGGCGATCGCTATCGTTCAATGCTAACAAACTTTTTGTTGCCAAAAATGGAAGAACTGAACTTGGTTGACATGTGGTTTAAACAAGATGGCGCTACATGCCACACAGCTCGCGATTCTATGGCCATTTTGCGGGAAAACTTCGGAGAACAATTCATCTCAAGGAATGGAGCGGTAAGTTGGCCACCAAGATCATGCGATTTGACGCCTTTAGACTATTTTTTGTGGGGCTACGTCAAGTCTAAAGTCTACACAAATAAGCCAGCAACTATTCCAGCTTTGGAAGACAACATTTCCGAAGAAATTTGGGCTATTCCGGCCGAAATGCTCGAAAAAGTTACCCAAAATTGGACTTTCCGAATGGACCACCTAAGACGCAGCCGCGGTCAACATTTAAATGAAATTATCTTCAAAAAGTAAATGTCATGGACCAATCTAACGTTTCAAATAAAGAATCGATGAGATTTTGCAAATTTTATGCGTTTTTTTTTTAAAAAAAGTTCAAAAAGTTAAAAAATCACCCGATACAAGGATCGTACACAAGGAGGAACAGACTTATGAATGTACATAAATAAAAACAAACAAAAATCGATACCAGATCCTGAACAGCTGATGTATGCATACAAACATTTCATTCATCCCCTTATTAGACACAATATTGAGACATTGCCGTTTTCCATATAAAAGTGCATTGATATAAAGAAAATACAAAAACAAATTCATCGACCTTCATATGGAAGCTATAGAACTATGGTTTTCATATACAAAGCTATAGTTTTCATATACAAAGACCGTACACTCTACTACGTATAGTATAGGAGCTCGCAACGTTTTCGAGCGAGAATTTTAGGTCAGTCAATTTTTTGATATGTTGTCTTACTTGCTTTTTCGGTTAGAGTCTGGGCAGTCTGGCTGGCGGTAGTGGTTGCGTTTAGGGGGGAGGTGCAATTTTAAAAAATTATTACTTAAAATGGGAAAAAAATAGTTAAAAAATAACGGTAATACTTACAATTAAGTATTATACCTTTTTTTAAAGCCAACACTTTTGTCTATTAGCTTGTTTTTAAATCAAGTCAAAACTATGCATAGTTTTTGAAAAAAATTGTTTTAAACTCAAAATTTGGTAAAAAAAAAGTTAAAAATATGGTTTAAAGTGTAATTTTTCAAAACCATAAGATTATTTACTATTTTTTTTTTACAATTCTCTTATTTGTTTGTGATCAAAAACTGAAAACTTGATGATTTTATGTCTACTTGTTCTCAAGAAAATGGAAGATTACTAAAAATCGAATAAGGCTAAATTCATTTTTCTTAAATCCAGATTATTTAAATGCAAAAGTGACTTTGCATGCATCCTTGCACCAACCCCACCTTGAACCCACCCCACCTTGCACCCAACCCAAATCCTATAGTGAGTCCAAGTAGGGGGGTTGCAGAGGGGCAGCATGCCCCCCATACACACTTTACTGTTGCATACGCCCAAACTCGCACCTACCATTATTACTATCAAAATAAGACCACTCAAGCAAAAAAAAATAATAATTTAATTAAAATAGTAGTTGTGGTTATTTTCAATTTTCTCAAAAACTAAAAGACATAAAACCATCTAGTTTTCAGTTTTTGATTAATAATTAATAAGGACAACAAATTATTAAAAAAAAAACATATTTATAAACAAATGGTTTTGAAATATTGAAGTTGAAATTTTTTTTTACTTTTTTAATGTTTTCGAGCGAGAATTTTAGGTCAGTCAATTTTTTGATATGTTGTCTTACTTGCTTTTTCGGTTAGAGTCTGGGCAGTCTGGCTGGCGGTAGCGGTTGTGTTTGTTAGTGCGCAACCTACCTGTACAGGTGATAATTTTGAATTTTAAAAGATTTTTTTAAAGCTTAATTTTCAATTTTCCACCTTTAAATAGGTCTCCCAAATATGCATTTATTATTGCCAGACATTTTTATGATTGTTTATTATGTGTCATACGCGATTTTTTTAATTTTTTAAATAAAAAATTAATTAAGTAAAAAAAGTTTGGGGAGAGTACGATAACTTAGGCGACACAAATGACGTATTTGTATAGAACAGTTAAAAAAAGCATTTTTTACTATGTGAGGGGGGGTCTATCTGCCCCCGTTTAGGCGGGAGGGGCAATTTAAGAAAATTATTACTTAAAATGGAAAAAAAAAATAGTTAAAAAATAACGGTAATACTTACAGTTAAGTTTTATACGTTGTTTTAAGGCCAACATTCTGTTCTATTAGCCACTTTTTAAATCAAGTCAAATCTATGCACGGTTTTTGAAAAACGTAATTTTAAACTCAAAATTTAAGTAAAAAAAAGTTGACAACAAATTTCAACTTCAATATTTCAAAACCATTTGTTTATAAATATGTGTTTTTTTAATAACTTGTTGCTCTTATTAATTATTAATCAAGAACTGAAAACTAGATGATTTTATGTCTTTTAGTTTTTGAGAAAATTGAAAAATTAATTTAGCCTAGGTATATCTTAATCCATATTCGATTTTTAGTAAACTTCAATTTTCTCGAGAACTAGTATACATAAAATCATCTAGTTTTTGATCACAAACAAATAAGAGCAATGAATTGTAAAAAAAAAACAAATAGTAAATAATCTTAAGGTTTTTGAAAAATTACTCTTTAAACCATATTTTTAACTTTTTTTTTTACCAAATTTTGAGTTTAAAACAATTTTTTTCAAAAACTATGCATAGTTTTGACTTGATTTAAAAACAAGCTAATAGACAAAAGTGTTGGCTTTAAAAAAAGGTATAATACTTAATTGTAAGTATTACCGTTATTTTTTAACTATTTTTTCCCCATTTTAAGTAATAATTTTTTAAAATTGCCCCTCCCCCCTAAACGCAACCACTTCCGCCAGCCAGACTGTCCAGACTCTAACCGAAAAAGCAAGTAAGACAACATATCAAAAAATTGACTGACCTAAAATTCTTGTTTTCCAAACGTTGCTAGCTCCCGTACTAATATATGTCGTCCGTCGGCACACCGTACACTCTACTACATATTTGTATACGTCAGTATACCCGTCGGCACACCGTACACTCTACTACACATAAAATATATATATGCATACCTTAGTATACCGACCCGTCGCCACGGCAAGCGTCGCCAAGCCAACAATTCGGTTTACAAGCGATCCTATAGATGTTTTACATCAAAAATTCGAATGCGACTCAAGTTATTAAAATACCGTTTAAATGTGGAGTTTCTACCAGGTAAATATCTTCACATTGCCGACTTTTTATCAAGGTCATTTGATAAAGATTCATCTTGTGATGAAGACGAAGACTTAAATGAAATTGTACACACAATTAATGTTAGAAACGAAAAACAAAATAAAATAAGAACTGCCACAAAGATGGAAACAATTTTAAACAAAGTAATGATGTACTATAAAAATGGATGGCCAAAAGATAAATCGAAAATTGAAAGTTGTTTGCTACCGATCTTTAGAATTCGAAGTGATATTTCACTAGAAAATGACATTCTCTTCTTTCAAAAAAGAATAATAATACCTGACAGCATGAAACATGAAATTCTAGATTGCCTTCATCAATCACACTGTGGAATACAAAAAACAAAACAAAAGGGTAGAGAGTTATTATTTTGGCCAACCTTAAACCTCGATATTGAAAATTTTATTCTTGCATGTAATGCATGCAGTAAGTTTAGTAGAAAAAAACATAAAAGAACCAATAATATTTCATTCTATACCACACTACAGATTTTAAAATTAGGAATGAATATAATGGAATATGGTTCAGTATGTTATTAAGTCATAGGAGATTATTTAACAAAATGGATTGAATTTTAGAACTAAAAAATAAAAGCACGCAATAAATCATAAAACATTTAAAAAATCGATTTTGCACTCATGGAATTCCTGAAGAGATTGTTTGTGATAATAACCCATTTAATTCCAAAATATTTTTAGAGTTGTCAAAACAACTCTACTTCAAAATAACATTCACTAGTCCATATTACCCCAAATCCAATGGGCTCGCAGAGAAATTTGTCGGAATAGCAAAAAATTTGATAAAAAAATCTCAGGAGTCTAGGGGAGAATTGTATCTTGCCTTACTAGAATATCGTAATAATAGCCGCGTTTTATTATCACCGTGATCTGATCCGTATCTGATCATGATAATAAAACAGCATTGGATAATCATATTTTTTATTATTAAAAGTTTGGTAGCAGTGTCAAATTGGTTCTTTCAAAAGTGACATTTCGAAGCAAAAAAAAATATTAACAAATACCCAAAATGGAAGCTGCTGTGGTTGATGTAAGTATTCATTTTAATTTTTATTTCTTTTCTCTATTAAAAACTTTTATATTTTTAACTTTTATATTTGCGATGAAAGCGAAGAATCAAACAATTCAATTATATCCATATTAAATTTTATCGATGATGATGATTCAAGTTCCAGTTCTAGCTCCACAACTTTTGAAAATGTTCCTGCAAATCACCAAAGAATTCAAAACTTTTTCGAAATAATTCAAAGCTATTCCGATGGAGACTTTATTAAATTCTGAATTGATAGTTAACAAAATATTTAAAATTATTACATATAAGGAAAATATAATTGATTAAGATTCTGAATTGATAGTTAACAAATATTGTATATTATTACATATGATAAAATTGCTTTTATGAATCAATACAAAAAGTTAAGTTTATCAAGTTTGGTAGCCAAAAGTTACTGTTTTGGTATTAATGCAACCTTTTGAATTGGTCGCCTAAAAACACTTCCCTTTGTCAGTACTGAAACAACTCGTACTCGTCCGTCAGGTCCAGGATGGACATCTACGACTCTCCCTACTGGTCACCGTAACGGTGGGGTATTGTCCTCGTACATAAGGACGATGTCATCAATTTTTATATTTTGGGTTTTTGATTTCCAAACATTCCTTGTTTGGAGAATGTGTAGATATTCTCTCTTCCAGTTCCATTGTTCCCAGAAGAGATCTCGAATGTGTTGAATTTGATGATAGTGATAGTGACTCAATCTGTCAAAATTACTGTGTAGTTGTGGTTGAGGCAAATCCGTAAGTGGACCACCTACTAAGAAGTGCGCTGGCGTGAGAACTTCCATGTCTTGAGGATCATTAGACATTCGGGATAAGGGCCTGGAGTTCATTACAGCCTCAATTTGGCATAATAGAGTTGTCATCTCATCATATGTAAACGAGCGATTTCCAACAGTTGAGAAAGTTTTTTGCATGAGTCTCTTGGCAACACGAACTGCTGCCTCAGAAAGCCCTCCAAAGTGTGGAGCTCTAGGTGGTATGAAGTGCCATTCAATCCTTCGACCTTGACAAAATTGCTGTACTTCTTCAGAATTGATAGCAGAACCCAAACTGCGACCAATTTTTTCAAGTTCATTTTTACCACCTGTAAAATTAGTTCCATTATCAGAATAATTTTTTAAACAATTACCCCTGCGTGCAACAAATCGCTTTAGAGCAGCCAAAAATGCTTCGGTAGATAGGTCAGGTACTAGTTCCAGGTGCACTGCCTTGACTACAAAGCATACAAATACGCATACATATCCTTTAATTGGGGAGCGACCGCGAATTCGCTGTGTTAAATATACTGGACCGCAAAAATCAATCCCAGTGGTTGAGAAGGGTCTGGCAGGAGTAATCCGGTCTGCTAGTAGGTCTCCCATTAATTGAGTTGATAATTTCGGATTAAAACGAAAACATGTTAAACAGGATCGCAACACCTTTCCAACGTTTCGAAGGCCATCTACGATGATGTGTAGGACTGTTTGATTACCTGCATGAAGATATTTTAAATGATAGTACATTATAATTGAATTAGTTAAGGGGTGTGAAGGGGGGAGTTTAAGTTGATGTTTTGAATCATAATTAATTGAAGAGTTACGTAAACGTCCTCCTACACGAAGTACCCTTAATTGTCTAGAAACAATCCAAGTCGAAGCATGTTGCTTTCAGTAATTTCTCGTCCTTGGGAAAAAACCTTTATTTCCTTCTTAAAATACACCATTTGTATGTTCCAAACTATAGCCTTTTCGGCTTCATCTATCTCTCTTGATGATATTTTCTTTGTTCTCTTAATTGCGTTTGACCTCCAACGGCGAACATAGCAAAATACTGAAATTAAACGAAGGTATGAATTTAAAAATTTGCAATTTAAAGTAAGATCAGTGACTTCATGATTATTATTATTTGCTAGAAAAACAAAAATTTTTCTTTTTTGTTCAGGGCAGTCATTTGAAATTCGAATCTCCAGGTGCGGCCACAAGTTTCTTTCTAGTTCCAAGAATTGGGGACCATTGAACCACAATTTGTTTTTTAGTAATTCTTCAGGAAGACATCCACGAGAAATAATGTCTGCGGGATTGAACTTTGATGGAACATGGTTCCATGACTCACATTTAGTTAGCTGTTGAATTTTAGAGATTCTATTTGAAACGAAAATACTCCATTAGTTTGCTGTAGATGTTATCCATTAAAGTGCAATAGTTGAATCAGTCCAGCAAAAAGTTGATTCAATATCAATGTTGATAGCTAAATTAACTCTTTGAATTAATTCTGCAAGCAATAATGCTCCACAGAGTTCCAGTCGTGCTAAGAATTCACACAATATTGGTGCTACCTTTGATTTAGCACACAGCAACTGGGTGTTTACAGTTCCATCTGAACATAAACTTCGAAAGTAAATGCAAGCTCCATAAGTTCTCATACTTGCATCACTAAAACCATGCAATTGTATTTTTGCTCCAGGAATTAGTACTAACCTGGGTATCCTTAATTTTTGTAGATCCCGTATTTGTTGGTAGAAACCTTTCCATTGATAGTGAAGATCTTGTGGTAAACTTTCATCCCAGTCAAAACCCTTTGTCCAGAGATGGCGTAAGAATAACTTGGCATTCACAACAACAGGATTGATAAAGCCCAAAGGATCAAATAAGCTTGCAACCTGGGAAAGAATAATGCGTTTTGTTAAGTTAGTACTAGTAATGGTTGAATTAAAACTGCTAAATGAAAAATTATCAATAGAGGGATTCCAAAGTAATCTTAATACACGAATGACTTCATCATTATCAATCTTCAGCAATGTTTCCTTATCGCTTGAATCTATATCAGCTAATACTTCCTCCGCATTTGAGCACCATTTCTTCAATGGAAATGCGCCCTTAAGTAGTAATTTTGTAACTTCATTTTTTTATTGTGTGAAGCTCCTCTATTGTGTCAGCTCCTGTCATCAAGTTGTCGACATAAAAGTTGTTTAGCACATGGTGAGCTCCTATGGCGTTGTGTAATTTATTTTCCTGGGCTAATAAGATTATACTCTTTATAGCCAGATAAGACGCTGAAGTTGTCCCATATGTTACGGTATTAAGACGGTAGATTTCAACAGGTAGATTGTTATCATTTCGCCAGAGAATACATTGCATGTTTTGCTCATTTTCATTAAGATAGACTTGATGATACATTTTGACAATGTCTGCGGTAATGGCATATTTGAATAATCTGAAACGAATTAAAATTTCAAATATATCATCTTGAAGTTTTGGACCATTTATAAGTAAATCATTTAAAGAAATTCCGTTACTGGTTCTGCATGATCCGTCAAATACCACTGGTACTTTAGTTGAAGAACTTTCTGGTTTTATGACGGGATGGTGAGGTAAAAAATAATTTGGGCTACACAGCCTCTGAATTCGAAATCCTTTTCATATGTCCTAAATTGATATATTCCTGAATGAATTCTGTATACGCATGTTTTAATTGAGAGTCCTTGTTGAGTCTTCTTTCCAAATTAAAAAACCTTTTTAAAGCGATTTGATGTGATTCACCTATAGAGTTGGGAGTCTTGCGATAAGGAAGTCGAACTACGAATCGGCTGTTCCTGAGTCTGCTATACGTATCAGTATATTACTTGTCACATGCTTCTTCTTCTGGAGAAAATGTTTGATTATTTTGACATGAATCTAGTTCTCAAAACCGTGAAACTAGTTGGTTCAATGCAGAATCGTTTTCAGATTGAGACCTGTTTTGGGTAGATAAAAGACAATTATTTGTTTCAGTTTTTATTTCACCCGATATAATCCATCCAAATAAGGTTTTTTGCAATACTGCTGTTGATTGTTGACCCAAACGTATCTGGCCTACGGAGAGAAGATTAATAAATAATGCCAGCGCCTATAAGTAAATCAATACGCTGAGGAACATTAAATGATGGATCCGCTAAGGGAACATTATTAGGAATTTGCAGCTGATGTATATCAAATCTGTTAACTGGAATGTTTCCAGTGATGTTTTCTAAAATGATGGCTTCAATATCTGTGCTGAATTCATTTATACGAGATTTCAAAGTAACCAACGACTTATAATTTGAGTTTATACCCGACGAACCAATACCATTGATATTTGTATTAGAAAAGAGTAAATTGAGACCCAAGAGTTGTATTAATCGATTTGTGATAAAGTTTAACTGGGAGCCGCTATCAAGAAGAGCCCGACATGTAATGAACTTATTATTTGAAGATTTAACTTCGATTAAAGCAGTGGAAAGAATAACTTGAGATTTAGAAATGTCCGAGATTGTTTTAATAGTTGGTTCATCATCAACTGTGTGTAGTGCTTGTTGAGCATTTTCTGACAAAGAAGAACTTGGAGATTCTGAGTTAGTTGAACTTATTGGTTCCTCAGAAGAAAAGAACGTGCGATTTGGCTTGTGATTAATTCCACTTGATGATGGGCTATACTTCAATGAATTGTGATCTCGGTGCAATAATGTATGATGACTACTTTGACAATTCCTACACTTACTAGATTGGCAATTCCGAGCTCCATGTCCAGGCTTGAGACAATTAAGACATAAATTAAGTGATTTAACTAAATTGTAACGATCATTTTGGGATTTAGACGTAAAATTCGAACATGTTTTTGCACTCTGACGATTTTGAGTACAAAAAGCACAGTTTGTAGATTGTGTTACTTGAAATGAGTGAGGCCTTTGCTGATAACGAATTGGTTTGAGGCCTTTATCCTGCTGTTTGTGTGACGAATGTTGCTTTTTATTCAATTCAATTAGTTCTAAAGTTCTACATCTTTTTTGTACGAAATTAGAGAAGTCTTCCCATGTTGGAAGATATGCTTTACTTTTTCCCATTTCAGTGTTTGAATTAGCTTGATCCTTTACCATTGATTCGTCTAGTTTTGTTACATGCTCCTCCCATAAAGAAGCAGTAAAAGAAGACAAAGAAGTATATGTATACATATATTTTTGTGGTACTCGGCGTGTCACAGTCCACAGCATGGCATATTATCCAAAGAGTGACATTTTGGCTAATATCCACCGGCCATGTTAAGTGTCCAAGCAGGGATGAAATTGCTCAAAATATGGCTTTAATGGAAGAAAAAACAAAGATGCCAGGAATTTTGGGTTGCATAGACGGATCCCATATACAAATCAAGGCCCCGGTTCTAAACAAAGAAAATTATTTTAACAGGAAGCATTATTTCAACAAGTTTATAAATATTTTTTGTGGAGAACCGGGGAGCTTGCACGACAGCCGACTTCTCCGAAGATCGGATTTATATAGAAATGCATTCGAAAGGACCGAAGAGCTTTTTCTTTTCAACTCATTCCTGCTTGGTGACTCAGCATATCCATGTTTTGAATGGCTGATTCCACCCTTCAAAGACAATGGAATATGACAGATGCTCAACGCAGATTCAACGAAATTCATTCTTCTGGGCGAATAGTAATTGAGCATTCTTTTGGTTTGCTCAAAACTCGTTTTAAAAGAATACTTCATTTTACGGAGCAAACGAATATTAACTCTGCCGCGAACTTAGTGGTATGCGATTGCATACTACATAACATGTGTGTAGACAACAACGATGAGTTAGAGGAAAGCCATCAGCATGAATCTTTTCCAGAGCTTGATTCTCATTCAGGAAGATTTAATCAATAGACATATAATTTAAAGAATAAAAAACTTTTTGTACTCTTTAAATAAATTTTTTTATTAATATAAAAGTAAATAATTAATATAAAAGTAAATAGGAACTTTTAAAAAACATCACATTTCATTCATCGTCATATCACATACATATTTACATTCAATAAAACATCACATTTTATTCTTCACTACATAAATTTTATTCTTCACACTAAAAAAACAAAAACATCAATTCAAATTACAAATTATTAAAGTTGCTAGGAGAATTATTTAATAAACTATGGCATAGTACAAATGCATATAAAGTTTATGGTTTATTAAATAATTCCCTTAGCATCTTTTCTTTTCTATCTAAACGAGCTTCCTTTGCTCGTTCTGCCTCATCTATTTTCTTTAATTTGTTCGTTGTATAATTTTTTAAAATTTCATTTTTTTCGGCAGCCTTTCTTTCCTTCATTATATAATCAGCCTTATTGTGAGTTTCACCCGGAAAATCATTCGCCCGAAATATTTGTGTTCGCCCGGAATTTTAAAAGTTATTGCGAGTTTCGCCCGAATAAAATTTCACTTCGAATCAGGACTGACAGTTCGAATAATTGACATGTTCATAGAGCTGAGCTCGCAAAAAATTTCCCATCTCTGATAAAAACAGAGAATGATATCCGAACCAACTTTCCCTGTTAAATATAAAAACCCAAATAAATGTATGTAGTGCTGCAATTTCCTGTTAAAATTGAGGACACTGATTGTGAAAACACGCTTTAAAATCCATTTCCAATCGATTTACCTGCAAAAAAAAACAACTTAATCTGTAAAAATACAAAATTTCCCTCTCTGTTTCTTAACATGTGAGTGTTCGTGTTTAGAAAATGAACGAACCTAGTGAAGTGTATTTTTGTTTTGACACCATCAAGCTCGCCGCTTGTTTGCGATTTTTTGCAGAGGGTGGATATCAGAAAGGAGTGGGTAAAGATTACGAAATTGGAATAGCGCAAAGCACTTTCAGTCTGGTACTGTCCGAAGTTCTCGGAATACTTGAAGAGACTCTTTGTCCTCAGTGGATATCTTGGCCAACGCCAGATGAAGAAATGGAAATTGATCAACATTTTTATGCAAAATACAACCTACCAGGTGTTATTGGATGTATTGATGGAACACATGTGAACATCATTTCACCGGCGGTAAATAAACATCTATTTTACAACAGAAAGGGATCTTGCAGTTTAAATGTTTTGCTTGTAAGTTAAAATGTACGTATTTATATTTAAAAATGATTAAAACGTATATGTACAGGTATGTGATAACGCGTTCACAATTCGTTTCATTGATGCTACGCACCCAGGAGCTTGTCACGATTCTTTTATTTGGAATGTGAGTGACCTTAGATCAAAAATGGAAAGTGACTATTTGCGGGACATCAAAAATGTTTGGCTGCTGGGTAATTGTTTAAAACTAACTTTAAACTTAAACCTTAATAAGTTCTTTTTGTTGAAGGAGATGCTGGGTATCCCTTAGAGCCGTAGCTTTTGACACCGTACAGAACACCTGAGAGTGGCTCACCTAAAGCTAAATTTAATGAAGTTCAATCACGTTGCCGAAATATAATTGAAAGAACGAACGGCATTCTTAAGAACCGATGGAGATGTCTTCTCAGTGCAAGAGAATTGTACTATGCACCTGCTAAGGCCATCAAAATTGTCAACGTTTGTGCAGCTCTTCACAATATTTGCATCCACTTCAAAAGCGACTTAACTTTGTCTTATAACGAAGTAAATAACGTCTTCGAAATTGAAAGTACAGCAACCACCGAAGCCAGTTCTAGTTATCTTAATGCAGGACAACGCATTCGCTCAAATATTGCCAATACTTTACAATGATTCACAAGCAAAATAACAATCAAATATTTATGTATTTTTTAGAAAATTATATTTAGTCTTATTTGTATTTCACAGTCTTATGTTGAACTTAAAATTAACAGACTTTTTGATCTAATTCACAGATTGAGTAATTAACTTAAAAGAAATAAAACAAATAAATAAAATAAAAAAACAAGTAATTCTTAACAACATAAACCAATTCACTTTTTTTTATCTTCTCGCAAGATATCAATTTTCAACTCCTCCAGCTCAATCATCTTACGATTTTTGTTTATCAATTCTTCAATTTCCATCTTTCTGAAATTTTCCATTTCGTGATGGTGTCGCATCTCCTCTTTTAATTGCTCTTTTGTTTTTGTCGTTTAGGCTATCCAATGATCTATATAGCTTTTTTACACCAATTTCCATGTCCTTGTTATGATCTTTCATAACAGATATGGCTTCACCTAATTTCCCACAAAGGTCTTTTTGAGTTTGAAGCTCCTCCATGACTACTTCTAGGGTACTCATTTTCCCAACCTTTTGTTTCCTGGCATTCCGGCTGGTCGAAGCAGTAGTGGTTGCTTCGTCGCTGCTATTTTCAGGTGCAATCTGAGTATCCGAAAGCGGTAACGGTGGAGCTTCACAGCCTTGTTGGTTTTGATCTTCATAACCAACAATTGTTTCAAACAAATCCTGAATTGGACTTTGATTTTCTTCATCGCCTTGTTTTCTTTTTTGGGGTAGGTTCAATCCAAAAGAATGCGAAGTTCCAACACCCTCAACTGCTTCCTTCATTCCAACGAGTTGGAAAATAGCCTCTTCGCCAGGAGAGAATTTTTGGGTTCTGTTAGGTCCACCTCCTGTGCCTCTCTCATACATTTTGTTAGTAGCAGCCTTTTTTCGCACGTAGCGTTTTTGGTCATTCCAAACCTAATTGAAAAAACACATTTCTTTTTTTGAGTTAGCACAAAAAATAAAAGTGAGTCTTTACCTTTTTCCATTCGAACTCAGTTTTGATTGGAGGCCCTGCGCTGTTGAGTTCCAAAGTGATCCGCTTCCAAAATGCATTGATTTTGTCCTTGCTTTCTTTTACAAAACCGCGTGCTATTTCTGGTTTTTCCTGCATTTTATTGAGCAGCATATCACTTTGTTTGGAATTGATTGATTTGCTCCTAACATAAATATAAAAGTTATTGTATTATTTTGTTCTTTTTTTTAAAACTAATTGCATTTATTTACTTACATCATTATTTGTTGTTTTCCTGTTCGCCTCCAAAAAATAAGTGAATTATTTTAGTTGTGAATGACGTTTCATTCCGCCCGAATTGAATGCTCCCAACAGGGCCGGCCCAAGCCAAACTTGCGCCCTGTGCAAGATTTGTAGAAAGCGCCCCTTTTTTATATTTTTTTTACACATAAACTGATACACAAGCATAAGCCTTTCCCAGATTACCCAGGAGGTAGACTTTCAATGCGTTTTTTTTTATTGAGGTATCCCCAGGAGGCCTAAACCATTAAACTAAAACGCAGCGAAGAAATGAGCAGAGGGGAAACTTTTAAACTTGGAAACTTACTTTTCTGGCCTTACATTTTGCAAATTCAGAAATGAGATCATCAAAGTCTAAAGAATTTAATAATTTCTTTTCAATGGACATTATAGATAAACCTACCAATCTCTCTTGAGTCATGGTTGTCCTAAGATAATTTTTAATAATTTTAAGTTTAGAAAAACTACGTTCTCCTGAAGCTACCGTGACCGGGATTGTATTAAGGATTTGGAGAGCAGTTACTAAATTCGGAGCAAAATCTTCAAGGTTTGAACTAAAAATAAAATTTAACATATCTAAACTTGAGCTTTGTGGCGTAACAAGCTGGGATATTACGGTTAACTCTTGAAACAATTCTTCTCCATCTAAATATTTAAAACTACTTTATGTTAAAACATTCTGCAAATTAAGGCATGAAGCACGTACATTTTTATTTTTTAAACATTCGCTTATGTTACTCAAAAATGTAAAATTGATACTATACGTATCAAACCTTTCAAGTATTTGAAAAAAAAATTCAACTTTGAATCTTTGTTTCGGCTAATATAGTTTCAGGACATTCATCAGCATAAAGTATTTTTCTCCGTTGAGATCGCAATGATGAAGCTACAAGAAACATATTTGGTATTTCTAGGGAACTAGCAATACGCTCGGTTAATTGAACATACCTACTCATTAAATTTTTCATCGGAACGCATTAAAATCAAATTGTTTTTTGTATTTTCTAAAACTGTTATGCCAGTTGACAGATTAACGGACGAACTTTGCAAATATTTACTAGTTTAATTTATATTTTCTAAAATATCAAACCAAATTAGCAGGCAGCAAATAAATGTAAAATCAAAAATTTTATTTCCTAACGATTCTGCAATGTTTTTTGCCTCTAGATTTCTTAATTCTATAGGGCTTCATATATTTCTTGAATTGAAAAAAAGTTAAACAAACATTGAATTGTATCGAAAATTTTAACTGCATAAAATGAGAACCGAGCAGCATCATTAACCACTAAATTTAAGGAATGCGGGCAACATGGAACCAAAAATGCTCTTGGTTCCAGGGTTCGAATTCGATTCTGAACACCCGCTTCTTTTCCTTTCATATTCATATTCGAACCATTATCATAACTTTGGCTTGTCTTGTCTTCAAAATATGTCACTTCTATTAAAAACTGGTAGCTATTTATTTAATATTAATTAACCAACAAAGCGAAAAAACAATTGAAACAATCTGCATTCTGCACCAGACTAGATATACATTAAAAGTAGCCGTTACAATAGTCATTAACTTTCAAACAAAAAAAAAAACAAACTGCCTGCGCAAGAACAATTCGACTCCAAATAGAATCATCCCTCTTTAATTTTTAAGCTCTATGCTCCTTTTCCATTCTATTAAAAATTTCATCTCCTGTAATTAGGCACTTAACTCTTACACAGTGTGCAATAAGAAAACCTGCACGCTCTGATCCATATGATTCCGTATAAATAAGTTTTTTTTTTAAATATCTCCCATGTTAGTTTCGATACTCAGTGTGCAAAAAAGAAAACTTGCACATCCATTCACCATTATTTGTAGCAAAGACACCTACCTACCTAATTTCCAAATATATCACCCTGTTCATACAAGAGAAAAAATCTCAACACAAAAAAGTTCCATGCCACCTCATATGTGCAAGATATATTTTATGCACACCGAGTCCCAAAATTAACATAGAAGTATGACGAAGCAAAATACTTATTCATATTGAATCGTATGGGCTAGAACGTGCAGGTTTTGTATCACGCACAGTACCCTGTATGTGAGACTCACATGAGACATTGTGAGTTCTCATCTACAAAGAAAACAACAAAAAAATGTCTCTGAAAAAAGAGAGCAGGTAGGTTTCTGTATTCTGTGCTACCTTCTACTACAAATCAAAGACACAGCAAACAGCATATATTTTTTTTGTTGTTTTCTTTGTAGATGAGAACTCACAATGTCTCATGTGAGTCTCACATACAGGGTACTGTGCGTGATACAAAACCTGCACGTACTAGCCCATACGATTCAATATGAATAAGTATTTTGCTTCGTCATACTTCTATGTTAATTTTGGGACTCGGTGTGCATAAAATATATCTTGCACATATGAGGTGGCATGGAACTTTTTTGTGTTGAGATTTTTTCTTCTTTTCTCTTGCATGGAATTTTTTTGTGTTGAGATTTTTTTCTTTTTTTCTCTTGTACGAACAGGGTGAAATATTTGGAAATGAGGTAGGTAGAATTTTTAGTTCTGCGATATCTTGAGTTAAATTTTCATTGAATGCAACAATGAAAGTGATGTTAGTTAGTGCGCAAGAGATAACTTAGGACAGTTGTGATGGATGTTTTTTTGAGATTATTTTAAGAATGTTTGTGGTTAAAGAATGGCAAATATGTAGTAGTACATATTTGTTTGCAAGATCAGATTACATTTTCTTGCTCCTGGCAATGCGCCCCCAGAATTCTGCGCCCTGTGCATTTGCACATCTTGCACATATGCTTTGTCCGGCCCTGGCTCCCAATAAGGGAAATCTTTCGAACATGAATTTTTGTTCGCCCGAAACTCACAATAGGCGAATCGAAAAAAGGGATATTTTTCGGGCGGAATCTTGTTCACGTGAAACTCACAATAAGGCTGAATACCTTTCTTTTGAAGGTCATCTGTTTTTTTTTTTTGTTTCCTGAAGGAATTGGTGAGTTGGAAGCTGCTGGGCTGGATGTCGATATGCTTGATTCTATTAAGGAAAAAAGAAGAATTTGTTTACACACATACAACACACATTTATGTTCGGAGCTGTTACCTGGTTGTGGACAAATAATATTTTGCATTGGAAACTCTTCAATTTGATTTTGAATTTGTGAGTTGGAAACTGAAACCAGCCCGGCTGATGTTGTTGTGATTGATTCTATAAAAGAAAGAAAGCATTTGATTACACACATAATATAATGTTCAATATGTTCATTGGCAGCCCTTCGATTGCCTGGTCACATAAATTTATGGCGTGGCTTTTTTTTATAATAGGCTGCAAACCAAAAATGTCCTCCATTTGTTCTGCAAAATGAGCTTTGATAAAAGATTCTCCTGTTCTCTTGTTGTGGTCTATGCTGGATTTTTAGGCCCTCTAGAGGTTTTTTAATTTCGTTTTCAGCATTTCTTCGGTTTTTGTTTGAGTCTGCAAAAAAAATTAGAAATGAATATTTATGTACATATATATAAAAAACAAGTCACATCAAATTTAAAGATTAATATCTACCAAAACTCCAAGCGCAGTAAGATCTTCCAAGACATTTCTCATTGCGAACTTTTTGAGTCTGGCACTCTCAAACTCAAAACGCCTCTTCCCGTAAGCATCCAGGAACGCTTTTGTCTCATCTGTAGTCCAGATTCGTTTTGACCTATTAATAAAATTGAACTTGATAAATGTGACACTAAAATAATTTAATTTGGAGATTACTTACAATTTATTTGTATTTTCTCCCATATGTGCTGCAGGTTTCTCGATTTTATTTATATTTTTTGACATTTAAAGCAGTGTTGTCATATGATCATTTCGCTCAATGAATTTTTTTTTTGTTCTTTTTTTTGGGAAAAATGATACCCATAAATTATGTCAAATATACATTTTTTTGAACTTAATTATTTTAATTTCACCAATTTATATCTAGTTTTGTTAAAATAACTCATTTTTTCATGGATTATATACAAAATAAATAAATATAAAGCTTCGCGCTTTCTATTTGAAAAATATTTTATTTCAGTCAAATGGAAATGTTTATATGACAATACAGGTTTCATTTAATTTTTTTTTGCAATGATACCAACATTTACATGTAAAATTACAATGATAAAGCCCTCCTTGTGTGAAAAAAAGAATTAAGTTTTTTATCTCAAATTGAGATCCAAACACAAAGCAGGATCTTGTGTTGTTGTTGTAATGCATGTAAATTCAAGATCCAGATCAGATCATGGTGATAATAAAACGCGGCTAATAAAACTGCCAAAAAGAGAGTAAGTTTTAAAAAAGGAGAACATATCAGATTTAGGAAGCCAAGTCGACAACAGTTCTTATAGAACCAGATATGGCAGAGCTGTAAAACAGCCAGTTCGGTTATGATATTAAAGAATCACAGTCAAGGGTTTAACTTATTATTATTATTATTATTATTATTATTATTATTATTATTATTATTATTATTATTATTATTATTATTATTATTATTATTATTATTATTATTATTATTATTATTATTATTATTATTATTATTATTATTATTATTATTATTATTATTATCATTATTATTATTATTATTATTATTATTATTATTATTATTATTATTATTATTATTATTATTATTATTATTATTATTATTATTATTATTATTATTATTATTATTATTATTATTATTATTATTATTATTATTATTATTATTATTATTATTATTATTATTATTATTATTATTATTATTATTATAAATTGAATTTATGAATATTATTTTTTTTTAATTTTTATTGTAAATTGTAATTATTTCACCTATATTTCATTTATTTGATATGTATTATGAATTATGATATCTAAAAAAAAAACAGAAATACCTATCTATTAAACATATATATGCACATACATATCTATAAGTAAACAAGTAAACCTATTATTAATGTATAAGCCAACAATATATATTTTTGTTCTTCTTTTTTCAAAATAATTTAACAACAAAATTAAAATATGAATTAAAGCTATGTGAACTAAATATAAATTATAAAATAAGTCAGTTGTAAGTTATATTACACAACTCTAAACAGTATCTAAAGATAAATCATTCTCTGACTAAAAGCTCATAGAATTGTTATTACCGAACACCCTAAATGAAGGTAGAGACCGAACTACAAAGGATTAACACTAATGTGATTTTAGAACCCCAGTTTTTAGATAACCAAATGATAGGATTATCTATCTAAAAAAGGTTTCAACTAAATCCTTGTAGACTAGGTAAAAAGAAACCAACAGGATACAATTTCACTGTTGCCAAGCACAAAAGAACAGACATATTCTGCGAAATTTATAAATCTAGCCGTAAGGACCTTAAGAAGGAAACACAAAGAGCCAAACGCAACTCGTAGAGAAAATTCCAAGTTGAAAGTACAAATGAATCAGCAAGAATAACAAAAATACAAGCTAAATAACCGATTGTTCTGTTATTCCTTAATGAACTCATATTGGATAAAATCATGTAGACTAAAACTTCTAGTAATTGCTCACTTCCAGGTTGTACTTCTAATGGTAACAGGAATACTGAAGTGGAATCCTACATCGAAAACACATTACCACCGTAGTTAATTATGAAAGAAAGGATTAAATGGACCACGTTTTCTAAGAGAGAGGATTGGCTATTTAACAAACCTTTATTCTGTAAACCAACGGCAGCTGGATTCACCTAGAAAGCTTCTAGATGGAAACCGGTTTTTGTCCAGGTTTTTATTCAGAAATCCTTGGACTAGCCAGCTCATTTATACTTCCCAATTATATTCAAATCTAGGGTCTTGTCAGTGACAAAAGCTAGACAAATCTGAACTATGGCAATACCACAGGCTGATTTTAACTTTGTCATTGACAGTAATAAAAGAAATTTCTGCCAACGAAATAGAATTGAAGCTTGTGACTTACTGTCGCGAAGATCTAAGAGTTCTTGGTACACAGCACGGCTTAGGACTCTGTTGAGTTCCTAGTCACAACGGTGTTTCAGGAAATGAAAAAGCTTATAAACATTTGGTCTAAATCAATCAGACCCAACAGCTCAGAACCCGTCCTGTTATCTTAAACAAATGATCGAGAGAAAAATTCTCGATCTATGAAACAACAGATCCAAATCGCTTTATACCTTTATTACAACCAGAAAACTATGGCCTAACCTAAGTGAACATAAAACTAAAAAAAACACTACCCAACTGAGCAAAAAATATATCTCCCTTCTTGTGAGTCTTACCACCATAGAGGAAATATATATCTAGAGTCCCGACCGGTACCCGTCCTACCTGGAACACCCTCAAATTTTATTCGAGGTGAACTCTCTCAAATTCGAGGTGAACTCTCTCAAATTCGCTATCGGTGAATACATGTGAGTGGGGAAAAAAACAAAATGGGGGATTGGGCTAAAATAGAAACTTATGGAATTTTTGTGACCTGTCAAAAATGACAATCAATTTTGCAAAACAAAACAATGGATTTCGGATTTGAAGAGTAAGTTTTTGTTAATTGTTTTGATATTTAATATAATTTGATATTTTTCAGACCAAAAACCTTTATAATGAAGAGAGCATATACAAGTTCACTTCATTTAGTAAAAAGTAAGTCAAATTGCAGGGAAGGAGGTGCAACAATAATCGATTTATTTTATAGTCTGTGTTTTCATTTTAGATACTCCCAATAACATACCATAATGCAGGAAGCAATTTCCCTGAAGAAATCTGGAAGACAAAACAAACAAGGCACTGATTTGCAGGTAAGTTTTTTGTATATTATATTTCTCTTAACTAAATAATACCACTGTTTTCAACGACAGATACTGCCCATGTGTTTGAATCTACTTCTCAACGGCCATAGCTGCCGCAGGCGTTGACGGTGGAGGTGTCACCATCTCTACCAATAGTCAAACGTATTCAATGCAACAAAACCATCAGCAACAACACCACCAATTCAATGATGCAAGTGGAAGTTTTGCCACTCAATAGGCGACCGCTAACGCCCTTCTCCCAGCAGCTGAGTGTTAGTGTTGGAACGATATAACAGCAGCAACTGCCAACTCGGCCTATTCATCAGTTGCCAAGAAATAAAATGCAAGCTGCTAAAAACAACGACGCAACAGCGCGCGGACATTGTGTAAGTACGTATCGAAACATTCATATCGTTTTCAACTCGCTTAATCTTCCTCTTCTAGGTGTAAAGAGTACTACCAGTCGGTAGTTCTGCAAGAGAAGCTAGAAAAACAAGAATACAATCGCCGGAAGACTCCAAAAAATTTCCAACCTTGACTGTAAATTAATTGAGTTCAAATATTAAATCTAAAACGAATTGATTCATTTTGCTCCTAAGGATCGCACTGGCTTAACAGTGGCAATCATTCGGAGGCAAATAGGCTGGCCCGACAAGAATCCCCAAAAGACCAAACAGATTCACATCAGTCCCTCGGCAGCTACTACTCCGATTTGAATCCATCGATTTTTTCACACAGAAAATAAACATCAAAAACAGTAAGTCAACTTCCATTTGAGATTTCCTTATATAATGAAAATTAATTTCTTTATAGTCACCACAATTCAGCAGCGTCATGGCCAACCTGCCGATCAACCATTCACAGTGAATAGCTTTCCAGCGGAAGTGTTTGTGGAACAAGCGATCTCTGCGTTGTCGACAATGTGAACACAATGTCATCAAGCCGGAGTACCATCCGGGACTCTTGTATTGCAACAGCGCGCCAAGATCAGTGTAAGTCCGAATCGAAACATTTATGTATATCGTGATCCAGGCTTATAGTGCCAAATGTCTCACTATCTCACTGCGACTAAAAGACTACACAGAGACACTTAGCTGGCTGAGGCAGCGGCTACTGCTGCCGCTGAGGTTGACACCGCCTACATAGAAGAGGTAGCTGATACGAATGCCGGTTTAGAAGCAACTTGTTGGGACAATATAGAACCTCCTAAATGACGGGAGTCGGAAAGCATTGGTAAGCCTTCTTAAAAAATGAATTATACATAAATTGAATACAAAATAATCACAGCAGTTTTGTATGTACTATTTTAGAATTCCCTGCAATTTTAAGAAACTTAAAGACTGACGAAATAGAAGCTGAATTCCATGAATTCATAATGCCTATTGAATCACCAAAGCTTCTGTTTAGAACTAACTGGAATCGACACAAGAATGCCCTAAAAACTGCCCTAATGATGTTCCAAAAGTTGCTGCGCAAATGGTCGCGAGCCGGCAACCTTCACGTAGTGAAAATGTCCGATTGGGATTTTGGAATTTGCCTCGTAAAAGAATGTCAACCCAAACGACTTAAGAAGCCACATATGAGTTTTTCGGCTCGAATAATTTTGGCTCTATCGCGAGCACACGATTTAAATGTCCATCACCAGATGTCGATAGTTTTTCAAAAGAATCAGTCTTATCAAAATATGTACATATGACGATTGTAATAATGGGATTTGTTTGTTGGCCTTAGCATATACTTAGGGTTCTGGTATATGGAGAAGATCTTCGTGTGTAATCGATGCCTTTGCCTTCCGAGGCAGTTTTAAAGAATTGACCATGTCTGGACCGATACTACATTCACCTTGAAGGGCACCTAAGTAAATAAAAAAAAATATATTTAATAAATTAATTTTCAAACAGAAGCACTCGTTTTTAACCTATTTTATCTATATGGTGTGGCCAATATATGGTAAGTGAGACCTTTGGTGCCTTCCAAGGACCGTCATTGTGTATCTGAATAAACACAAATCTTCGTTCAGTTTCCGTCAATAGGGCATTAAGATTCAAAATGATTACCTGATAAGTATGTATGAGTCACAAGTGTTCCTATCTTCGAGATATTGCATGGCACTTTCACCCTTAATATCTCCACCATAGAAGGATTGTTCGGGACTCGCCCAACCTCTTAAACTTAAATCGACCCGTTTCACTACTATTACCATTTGCTTGGTGGCTGGAATACCGCCGATCAACTTCGAAGTGGTATTTGCGAAAATGTCAAATGTCAATTTGCTCTCCTCATCTTCTAGGCCACTTGGGTCGAAACGAATTGACACCTGAATTCTTGAACCTCTGCGCATTTGGATTACCCAAACCACAAGCCAATACGGTTTCATTAAAGCGATTACAAACTGCCGTATTCTGTAGTGAAAAAATGTTTAAGACAATTAGGTAAGTCCATACATTTTCAAAAGAATAACTCACCGTTTTCAAAGCTGCAATGTATGTCACGCTCTTCTGAAACATAGGCAGAATCAGCAGAATTGCTGATATTCACACTTAATCTCAATTCGTCTCGTTCACCAAGGATCAAAGTGTATTCGTCATCTTAAAACAAAATCACAATTACTTACATTTTCTTTGAAATCTCAACAATCAAAAGAACCTACTTTGTTTGTCCAAATCAATCTCAGCATCAAGCTCCAGATTCGATTCACATTTATCATCAACTCCACAATCTTTCTGGAATGTACCCTCTACTACTCTATATCAGCCTGTGTTTTATCGAGGATTAGATTCAAGGTCTTCAGCTCAGAATCACACAATTCAGGCTCGACAATTGTATAATTTAGTCTAAACTTCAAAGGACTCTGAATGTCCCTGGTATTCTCTTTAATATAACCAGTCACTCGATGACAGTCGAGCATTCCATTGGTTCGTACAGTAACTTCTCGTTTGATCACATTTCTTCGTTAGCATAACAGTTAGCATAAGCTTGAGATCGGTTGGTCTTGTTGATTGTTCTTAAGGATCGATAGAACAACATGCTTCGAATGAAAAGCTGCAGAAGGACACAAATCAGTTTGTAAGAAAAGTAATGAATGAATATAGTCTTGAACTTACCAGGTCAAATTGGTTGAAACGTCTGTAAGATTTCGTTAAAATATGTAGATTTCTTTAAGATATTATTGAAATCTCCATGAAATCTCCAACACTTAAAATCTGCTGACTGGACAAATATGATACAAGGACCCCAAAGATACAGCCCATATTGTCCGCGAATGATTGTTCTTTAACTGCCCAAAGTTGTTGCAACCCCTGTACAATCTCCTGACCTCAACCCGATAGAAAATCTATGGGATGAATATGCGGGAGAGGCCTGCAACTTCCATAAGCGAACTAAATTACTTGTTAGGAGTAACATATTGATTGAAAGGTTATAATGTCTGAGGAAAAGAATTTCTTAAACAATTAGGGTATAATTGTACTTGTTAACAGACAACCAATAAACAAAACCAAATATTAATGACGGTCACTGTATATTTAAAAAAAACTTACCTGAAAAGAAAGAAAAAAGTGCTTCAAACAGCATATTTTAATTTTATTATAATATGGATTTTGAACTGCAAAATAATGTTGACTTTTGTTTTCATTAATTTTCACTTTTGTTAATTGTTAATTGAAATTGCAAAATTGTAATTTGTTTTCGTTTTTATTTTCGTTGTCAAAAAACTTACCTCGTTGTTAATCTGTCAAAACTGGGCTTAACTCAAATTGGGCCACGTTCGCATTGCAGTTCTAGGGTGCGTCTATACTTTCAGCACGATTTTTTCTGGTTTTAGCGAAATTTTTCATAAAAACCATTGAATTTGTATGCCAAAAGCAGTCAAATATTATTTTTAGCACAGTTTTCACTAAAAAGAAGTTGCAAAATTCATTTTTCTTAAAATATTGCATTCATTTTTCAATTTTTGAATTCAACGGATCTCTTTTTTGAACGGCTAAGTTCACCTTACATTGTTTTCCCCCTAATTGTGCAAACTGAACCCAAAAGCCCATAACAACTACATAGAATCTGGATTTTTCCATAAGAAATGCACGGGACAACTAACACATGCTTATGCTAATGGGCAAAATTCGCTCAATTTAGTTTGTAGGCCGAAAGAGAGCAAACCCATTAAGTCGGGACTCTAGATAATATATTTCCTCTGTGCTTACCACTAAGAACAACCAATTGGGTTGTTACATGAAGAAGATGAAACGCAGTACGGACGACTAATGCAGAAGTTGTGTAGAAATTAATTTATTTTAGTTAAACGATCATAAAAAAAACATCTTTATTGCTTAAAAACTAAATTACAATTCCAATTCTAAATCTAAAATAACCTATTCCAAACCGCTACTGCAACATGTTAGCGACTGGCGTGTGTTCCTTCCAGACGCTGTGTCAGCAAAAGCAGCGCTCGTGTTCGTTGCTGACCCACTCGTGTTCCCACGGGAATGGACGAATTGCTGATTAAGCTTTTTGGTGTCTTTAGCTTATTTGTCGTTAACTCTTCCCTCCTTAAATTCGAACGTCCTCGTTCGACGACCTCAAATGTTTGGCAATGCTTTCTATACCAATTATTATAGGTCATTCAGCTGGTTTTGGTGCTGATATGACTTCATCTTTCTTGTTTCCAATTTTGCTTCTTAATTTACCTGATAATCTGTAGGCAAATGTGAATACTATTGATATTAGGCAAATAGTTGTTATTGAGCTGGTTGTAATGTGTATGAGATTTTCTTTTTCTAGTTGTTCTATTTTCGAGGTTCCGTTGGAATAAAAGTTTTTTAGCCTCTTAAGTGATAGGAATTCTTCGTTGAGTTCTATCGTCTCGTTATTGATTACTGCAGGACCGTTGAATTGATTTAGCAGACGTATACCTGTTGATATCTCCTCTACTGATGGAATATGATCGTTGTTAGTTGTTTTGCAGTTTGGTGTCATGCTTTTGAGTAGGTTTGGGATGCAGTTAGATGTGCTTAAGTCTGTGATACTATCTCTGTTACATATTTCTAGTTCGTTATATTTTTACAATCCTTACTAATTCCAAAAATTGTTTCTTTACATTGTAGAATTTTTCCATAAGGGATTTTATTAACAATATTATTTTTTTTTATAGATTTAAGAATGAAAACACTACAAGATTCACTTTCGCTTGTAGGAAAAGTAACTATATAGATAATATTTTTATTATTTGACGCTATTTTTACATTAGCGAATTCAAGAGCTTCATCAATGTTTATGTAAGGAATATTTGCATTATTCATAATTGTTTCTGTAATGTTTATTTCGTTGTTACTTAAGATATATGAATTAACAATGTTCGCTTTTGCCCAATGTATAGCGTAAGCTATATTTATTATTTCTTCTTTTATACATAAGTTATAATTTGTATTTAATTTTCATTACAATATTGGTTTCTTTAAAAGTTTTAATTATATTATTTGTTACATTTGTTATTTCATGTAATTTTTCTAGGGTAACTCTATTTATTACAACTTGATTATTGTTAATACATTATTCATTTTGTTTGTTAAAATTTCAAAGTCGCTGTGGTCTGGATTTCCAGCGATCCATTTCCACACGCTTCCTATGAAGTCCAACGATCTTTTTGATCTAACATTAGTTTTCAATCTTTTTAGATAATTTTTAATTCTTTTTATTTCAAAGGGGAGGATAAAATATAGGGGATGATGAGTTTTTACAGTTGTGGACACAAATATTTTTAGTTGCGAAAAGAAATCTTCGTACATTTCGATATCGATGATATGAATTATCTTAAAATTGCCATTTTGAATTTTTGCGGTTCCTGTCCTTATCTTAATAAGTTGGGAATTGGTATAGTCTAATATTTGGACATTAGCATGTATGGTACAAAAGAGTACCGGCAACCTAAAGGGAAGGAGAGGAAATTAATTTTTAATTAGACTTGTGTATGGTTTTTCCTGATTTTGTAATGACAGTTGAATTCTTATTTTGTTTTACTATTTCCTTTCTATATTTGGGAGTTAGTTTATTTCCTAATCTCTTGTTGATTTTGACGTAAATAACTTCTCCAATGGAAAAGTCTCTAACTGCGGTTTTCTTTTTATTGTGGTAGGTATTCTAAATCGGAGTCTTGTTTTTCCTTAATTTTATGTATCGTTTTTTCTCTTTCTATTTCAAGCTGTTCAGGATTATTTGCTAGATTTCTTGCGAAAAATATTTCAATGGGTTTTTTGCCTGTAGTCGAATGTATGTATGTATTTCTATGTGCACGATTGTGTTCTTTGATGATTTCGGATTCTTCTTGTTCTTCGTCAACTAAGTCTGTGACTATTTTCCTGGCAAATCTTATTCTGTATTGTTTGAAATGAATGGGATAAATTTCCTGAATTTGGCCTAAGATTCGTTCGCTGGTTTGTAAGCCATTGATGACAGATGGATTTAGGTAATGTTTAAGGATATCGATAATTTTTTCGTTGGATAGTTCTGGATCTATTATTGTGTGTCAATGGTATGTAGGGAATGTAATTTCGAATTTGTAGGATGCTATACAGTACCCTATGATATGATGATTTGATTTTTAAAAACATTTATAGGTTCATCTGCAAATTGAATAAGGTTTTGTCCTGAGCTTTCGTCACTATGTTGTGTGACAGTTAATGAGTTAACGTTGCTATCTACCGGTGGACTTCAAACAGCATCAGCCACAACGTTGGTTTTACCGGGCTTATATTTCAGTTCATAGTTGTACTCTTCGAGTATAGCTTTCCAACGCTTGAGTTTGTTGTTGGTGTTTTTATTGCTTAACGCATAGGTTAGTGGTTGATGGTCGGTGAAATTTTTAACAACTGCTGAACTGTAGATGTAATTTCTGAGACTATTAAGCGCCCAAATTATGGCCAGCATCTCTTTCTCGTTGGTTGCAAGATTTTCCTCTGACTTTGAAAGAGTTCGAGAAATAAACGTTATGGGCTTACCATCTTGTTCAAGTACTGTGCCTATGGCGTAGTTGGAGGCATCTGTTGTGAGATGGAACTCTTTTTTGAAGTCTGGAAATTTGAGAACAACATCTTCGGAGATGAGGGAACTTTTAATTTTTTGAAAAGCTTCGAGGGCTTCATTATTAAAGTTTATAATTTTTTTACAAGACGACTGTTTCGACACTCGTCCATCTTCCCCTCTGAGAAGGACTGTCAGGGGTTTTGCTAATTTAGCATAGTCTTTGATAAATCTTCGGTAAAACCATAGAGGAAATATATTATCTAGAGTCCCGACCGGTACCCGTCCTACCTGAAACACCCTCAAATTTTATTAGAGGTGAACTCTCTCAAATTCGAGGTGAACTCTCTCAAATTCGAGGTGAACTCTCTCAAATTCACTATCGGTGACTACATGTGAGTGGTGAAAAAAAACCAAAATGGGAGATTGGGCTAAAATATAATATATTTTTAATATAATTTGATATTTTTCAGACCAAAAACCTTTATAACGAAAAGAGTATATACAAGCTCACTTCATTGAATAAAAATTAAGTCAAATTGCAGTGAAGGAGGTGTAACAATGATCGATTTTTTTTTATAGCCTGTGTTTTCATTTAAGATGCTGCCTATTACTTATCCAATGGCGGATCCAGGGGGGGGTCGTAGGGGTCATGACCCCCCCCCCCTGGGAGATAATTTGTTTGCTTTTTCGTAGGAATTCCCTTCAATTCAAAACTAATCGTATTGCGTTAATGGATATGACCCCTATTATATTTTGAATTATTTATTTTTTGTATAAGAAAACAACATTTGTATTTTACTTCCTTAAACTTTGTTGCTAAAAGTACTACTTTTAACTGAGGACTGGACCAAGAACATAATATGAATCGGAAATTCAGCCTATTCCAAAAACGCAGCACAAATTCATCAACTTTTGACCAACAGACGATCTAGGGGGGGGGTCATATGAGCCATAAAGCTTATACAGTTAAGTTGTATGAGTAAAGATTTCATCTATAGATTTATTAGTAATTTTTTAACGACATTCACCAAAACGTGGTTTGCTGTCAAAAACAACTAAAATTTTTGTTTTGACTCAATTTAGAATTTGAAAAAACTTTAGTAATGCTTTTAATTATTTTCATAAAAATTGTTTCTAAGAAAAAGAGCAAATATTCAGGTTCTTAAGATGAAACTTGAATAAGAGATCATCAATTTTATATTAAGTTGCCTTTAAATTCCTTAAACTAGGCTTCAATTTTATTATTAAATTTTGTTGACACACGTAAATAGTGAACATTGAATTGTGATTTTTACTGGCGACATATAGGAACTATATGGCAAGTTTTGCTTTAGTAAACAATTTCGAACTAGAGCTTTTAATCAAATATGACATACTAGCCGACCCGTGCTCGCGTTGCTTCGCAAATTGTAACCACGAACATTTTTTGAATATTAGTATTAGCATATGAAAAAATTTCTCAATGGGACTGAGCATATTTTCTACAATAATATTAATTTTAGTTTATATGTATATACGTACCGTGTCTAATTAGATTTCACAAAAAAGAGTTTGTTCATGTTCATTGTTCAAAGAAAAACAACGAATTTATGCTTGTTATGTACTCGTATTTAATAAAAAAAATCAAAAAACACTCCCTTACCGAAATTAACAT
The DNA here is from genome assembly GCA_920104205.1 of Eupeodes latifasciatus. Classification (NCBI taxonomy): domain Eukaryota; kingdom Metazoa; phylum Arthropoda; class Insecta; order Diptera; family Syrphidae; genus Eupeodes; species Eupeodes latifasciatus. The sequence goes on from OV049924.1 coordinate 221,684,835, forward strand.
TTTAGAAAAAAAACTTAAGTAAAATATTACGTAGTAAAGGCCAAGCCGCACGTGAAAACAAACAAAACCATTTCAATTTTTTAGTTGAAAACAGAACGAAATTTTTGTCTATTTTCTTCTTTTCTTTCTTTTATTCATACCTAGAAACGTTTTTTGCAACCCAAAAATATAGTTTGCGGTAAAAAAACAAATTTGTGTTTTTAATGTGCTCATACATCTATAGGTATGCGTGTGTAAATATCCATAGACACATTTTTTTATTCATCTGCTCATGTTCAGTGCAGTGCAACTGACTTAACCTACCCACATTTGTGTGCTCTTTTTATCGACGTCATTGTAAGTACCTTCTTCGAGTTATTTGTAAAGAAAATGTTAACTTAATTTCATTTTTATTGTTCGAGGAAGTGATACAAAATTGGTAATTTAAGCTATTATAATAGAACTTTTTTTTATTTTTAAATTGCAAGAATTATAATCTATTCAGTTCCTCGAACCAGAAAAATAAAAAAGATCTAATTTTTCTTTAGATAAATCGGCATTTCATGTGCACGGCACTGTAGTTAATTAAATGTCGATAGTAACTTAAGAAAAAAGAGTCCACACTGCTCAGCGATGTGACGATAGAATTAGAGAAACAAAAAAATAATGTGTGTGTGTATAGGTTAGTTGATGAACTATACAATACAGAAAAATTGAATATGTAGGTAGGTAGGTAAGAGAAAAAACGTAACTATTAAATGGAACACATATTAAGAGCATGGGAAGAAAAGAAAATTAAAAATGTTGGAATGATAATGACATGAAACAAAGCAGCGACCTCGCGATTGTGATGGAATCTAATTTCCTGGATAAAATAAATTCAAAAAGTTTATAATTTTATAATTTGTTTTATTTGTTTCTCAGGTTGTATGTTTAACTTAGAAGTGATTTTAGGCTTAAAATTTGCGCAACAATATTGACTTTATGAAGCAATGCTAATCTTTGTCGATTATTGTATAGGTTTTAAGATATGAGTGGTTGTATAAGTCAACTAATGAAAAAAAAATGGACAAAAAATGTAAAATTAATAATATTTAAGTTTGACAAATAATTAATGAAAAAAAATTAAAGCCATAAACACTCTCATAACAATATAGAAAATAATAAAATATATTTCAAATAAATCGGTTGACTTCTTTCTGAGATCGTGCGTTACAAACTTTAAAATGGTTTCGCTTTTATATAATAGTATAGATTACGATGGTAAAGAAGTAAAAAAAGTAGGTACCCCGATTCCGTCCGTCTGTCTTTCCTGGCTCTTACAGTCCAAACAATTGTTTTGATTGAAATTAAATTAAGGTTTTCAGCCGATTAGCGTAAGGCGTTTTTTTTCATTTTATTAATACGAAAAATAACAGCAGCCCCCATACAAATTTGTTGGTTAAAACATTTGATTTCTCTAAAACTTTCTCTAAATTTTGTGTTCTTAATATTTGGCTTCTTTCTACAAGAAAATCATATTTTGGTATTGCTCCAGAAGGGTACCCCTCAAAAACCTTTATTTTGTTTTTAAGTTTTCTGAAGAACTAATGGACCGATTTCAATAACCTTCTCTTTCTGTGCAAGCTCTTCTTGATGATCAAATTGATGATGATTTTTTATGATCAAAAATGTATTTTTTTTATTTTTAAAAAAATATTAATTTTGTTTAAACTCGATATCACAGAAAGGGGTCAACATTTGTTGACGAAATTTAAATGTAAAATGTACATATATTTATAAGCTCTTTATTTAGTTTTTACCAAAAATATGTTTAAGACAAAATTTCAAATTTAAAATGATTTTCGAAAAAAATAAGTTAATCTACATTTTTTGACAAATAAAATGGCATTTAAATTTTTGAGAAAAACTTATTTTGCAGGTACATTTTTAAATCTTAAAATATAGAAATTATTTTTAAACAGACTTTTTGGAAGAAATGAGCAAACTCTAGCGACCCATTCGTGCATTTTATTTATTTCAAAATTGGTTTTCTGTTGAATACAAAAGATCTTAGAAGATCTTAAAAAATTAAATGAATCTACTTTTGAAGTGAATTTGCTTTGGATGCTCTAGAACTAATATTTAAACACGAATTTCAATAATATATATGTCCCAAAAACAGCAAAAGTGACACTTTTGTTAAACTAATGGCTAATTGAAAAACATAATAAACGGGTCATATCTATTGATATACAAGCTTTGAATCTCTTGAGATTTGAAGTGAAAAGAGATTCTGAAACGTGTAATTTGTGAGTGCCACACAAACGTTTCTTCCCAACTTATTTGTTTACCTTAATTTGTTTTAATTTGATTTTTTAGAGAAATTATATATTTAAAAGCACCTATTTCCTAAAATTCAAGAACCAAACATTTTTCGCTCTAAAATTTTTAAGTTTTATTGACTCCTTTAAGATCAAAATACGAGTAAACAAACTGATAGCGATAGTAATAATAGACTCCCGAAAATTGAGTTCGAAAAAACTTCGTCAAAAAAAACCCGACATTTTCTTATATCAGATCCTCTCTCATTTTCTGGATTTTTGAATTTTTTTAGAGTTCTTAGCATAAATAGAAATGGATACAAGAAAAGTACCTATATTTTATTTTTGGAAAAAAAGCTGCGTCTCAAAACAATTTCTTACATTTCTGCGTGAAATGCTGCAAAAACCCTCTAAACTATTGTGTTTTAGCTCTTAAATATAGTATATTTAGAAAAATTTTGGAATCTAGTAATGTTTTCATTTTTAGGGAGTCATCCAAATTAAAAAGTTAGACCATACCTTTCTGGACACCAGTGTTCTATGATAATTTGATAACTAAAGTTGTCATTTTAGCAATTGAAATGTGTAAAGGTTAGGTTAATATAGTCCTGCACATTATGTTATTTAAATTTTGTTAGCCCCCTTTACAAAACATTAAAGAACATTTTTAAGCGGTGAGTAAAAACTCATCTAAGTGTGTGACCCCCCCCCCCTGATGAAAAGTCTGGATCCGCCCTTGTACTTATCATAATGCAAAAAGCAACTTCCCTCAAGAAATCTGGAAGACAAAGCAAACAAGGCGCTGATTTACAGGCAAGTTTTTTTATATTATACTAGCAAACCCGGCGAACTCCGTTTCGCCACCAGATTGCTTCGTTTTTTGTAACATTTCGTTTGGGGATTAAAAGATGAAAAAAAATTATTTTTTTTTTTGTTTTATATTTGAAAAGGAAAAATTTTATTTCATTTCACAACAGTAATGAATTCATTTCGATTACAAAAATGAAGTGTAATTTAGTTGAACTTCTCTAAGTAAAAAATGAAAGTGAATCCAAAGTAAATACTGAATCGAAGCGTTATACCGTTATACTTGTCCGTAAATTATCCGTTTGCACTTTGGTAAACCACATTTTTTTGTTTTTTGGTCTGACGTTAACACAAACAAAGCGGATGGTTTCCCAACTCATGGACACGCAACGTATAGCTGCCCATGTGAAAAACAATGGTTTTCTAAATTTATCCCGCAAACACTAAGCGATTGGCCTTACGACTTGTTAATTGTCATTGCGAACGCAAGGCGAAACGGTAATTGCAATCATTTGAAGTCAAACGGAAGATCAGTCGGAATCCTTTGTATTCGAGGAATACATACATTTTCACTTGCGTAGTTTCCGTTAATAATGGTTGCCTCAATCAAATTCGGCATAAGTCTTTTCACCGCAAGTCGAGTACCGTTGCAAAGTCGCGGTGGATTCATAATAATATCATAATAACTGAACCAACTTTGAGTTGCAAGTTATGTGGTGGAAATCCTGGTAACTCCAGAGAACTCAAAAACTCCGTTGGATAATTTACTACATCATCGGGATTTGTTATGGAATCAACGGATTTGTATGTCACCAAATCAGTGCGTGTACATCATTATTCTTTGCGGTGAGAATCGCTCGTTGACTTAACCAGGCATAATTCTAATAATTCTCACTAATGTTTGGAAAACATTTTCAATAAGAGCTAATTGAGAGTCTACAAATCGGTAAAAGTCGTTGGTAAGAGTAATTAATCCAGTTGTCGCATCAACTGGCACTTTTCCATTTCCAACAGCTAACAATCGTTTGGAAAATTGTGCAGCGTTTTGATCATTTTGAATGTGAACTCTCATATTAGTGGTTAGCGATAATGTTTTTACTTTATTCCACAAAAGTAATGCCTTCAGGTAAGCATTCAATCCATCTGCAGGCGTTCCACGGGCAATCACTGGCAACGTCTGCCTGAAATCGCCTGCCAACAATATCATCAAGCCACCAAAGATGTTGTAAATTCGTCGAAAATCCTCCTTCAGTGTGTAGGTAAGTGCTTCAAGTGATTTCTTATGTGCCATTGTGCACTCATCCCAAACAATGAGCTTGCATTGCATCAACAATTTTCCCATTGCACTGGATCGGGAAATATTGCATGTTGGAGTATCAATTGTGTTTAAATTGAGTGGCAACGTAAGCGCAGAACGTGCAGTACGACCGCCATCTAGAAGAGTTGCCGCAATTCCAGAAAAATCAATGAACTGACAAATGTTTTCCCTGTTCCTCCATTTGCGTTCAGGAAGAATAGACCATCATTATTATTGTCCACCGCTTGCATTAATATTTCGTATACTTGTTTTTGTTGTTCATTCAGCAACGGCACATTATTTCCAACGAATTCCTGCAATGATCAACATTGTATTGCAGCTCTCGATTTAATTCTTGGTTTAATGCATCGTGCATAGCATAGAGGAAATATATTATCTAGAGTCCCGACCGGTACCCGTCCTACCTGAAAAACCCTCAAAATTTATTCGAGGTGAACTCTCTCAAATTCCGTATCGGTGAATACATGTGAGTGGTGGAAAAAAGGCAAAATGTCAGATTGAATTCTTGTCAAAAATGACAGTTCCACAATTTCGATTTCAAAAACAAAACATTCAATTTGAGATTCTACAAGTAAGTTTTTGTAAATTATTTTGTTTTGTCTAAACATTTAACAGAATTTATTCCTTTTCAGATCAAAAACAAGTGCATTTAATTGAAAAAACGATAGACCAGGAACCAGAAAAAAACAATGAGACTTAACTCTACTCGGAGCTCAAGTAGGTACGTTTAAAAAAAAGAATCTCGTAAACAAAAAAATATTTATGTTGCTTTGTTTCAGCTATGGATTGCTCCAATAATATACTTTACTACCAACTCAAGAAGATGTAAATAAGAATTAAAATCGACTTTATTAGCATCTCCTTAGTGTTTTCATTTAGGGTGCTGCCGATTACAATCCATGATACAGAAAGCAATTTCTCTCAAGAAATTTGGAAGGTTTGCTCAAAACAAGGGCGCTAGTCCCCAGGTGAATTTATTTTATATTATATTTCTCTTAATATCAATGTTTTTAACCACAGACTTTCGCCTTTATTTGTAAATAGTTATTCGAAGCCTGTTGAAGTAAAGTATATATTTCTACACTCAATTGCTGCTGTATCATGATCGTTGAGATCTGTCTCAGCGGCTATGATGGGCGCAGGCGTTGACGATAGAGGTGTCAACGTATCTGCCAATAGTAAGATTCATGGAATATAACAACACCACCAGAATCACGAATTCAATTCCGAATTAGCGAACATCCTCAGCTACAGCTATGTCATCGACTTTGTGAAATTCAATTGAATGGTGCAAGGGAAAGCTTTGACATTCAATAGTCGACCGCCCAGTTTTGGAATGACTTAACAGCGGCAATAGCAACGGCAGAGTATGCAGGCAAATAAGGTAAGTTCATTCATTTACTTACGAGTAATCTTAACAAGGATATTTTAAATTCTATGGTTCTTTAGGATTTCCAACGTCCTTTGCCCATTCATCAGCTGCCAAGAAGTATGGTACAAGCCGACAAAAAAAACGACTCTTGCAGCTGCAACTAAAGCAACATCTTCTGGTTTCATTGAGTGCAACAGCACATGAGGTTCGGTTGTGCAAGTACAAATCGAAAAAATCATATCGTGATTATCTTACTTAATCTTTACCTTCTAGATCTAAATCGATGCTTGTAACGCCAAATATTTCACTAAAGAACGGCAGGGACACTGCTGACCGAGTCATCGGCTACTGCGGCCACTTAGGCCAACGCAGACCACGTAGATGATGAAATGAATGTCGACATTAAAGCAACCTGCTGGGAGAACACCTCCTAAATGACGGGAATCAAAAATCATTGGTAAGTCTTTTTAAAAATGAAAATCTAATCATTTTCGTATGTACTATTTTAGAATTTTCTTATATAGACAGAAAAAATAGAAGCCGAATTCCTAAATACACAATTCTTATTGAATCACCAAAAGAACTAACTGGAATCACATAGAAGACCATCGAAACAGGAACTGTCCAAATGATGTTTTAAGAATTTCCCGCAACCTTCACCTGCCGAAAATTTCCAAAAATAATACAACCGGAAATTGTGCATTTATGACATGGTCCGATTGGGATTTTGGAATTTGCCTCGCAAAAGAATGTCACAAACGACTTGCCACAATTTTTAAATCAAGGGATCGAATTACCAGCGGGAGTTTTATAATTATAAACAAATCAACTTGCTACAATTTAATTGTGCGTCCATTGACGAGACGGCTTATGATGGCAAGACTACTTCAAAGTAAGCTTCATATAAACCACAAACTTTGAAAGTACTACCTAATTGATGTGTTTTTTTTTCAGCAACGAAACGAAGCGGTATTGCAGCAAATCCTGAAGTGAAGATGATTATAGTCGACGACATGTTTTAAATCTCATCCGTTAATAATCAAGGTTCGCGGCGCAGCTAGTTTTTATATAAATTTGTAATTTTTTTTTTCAAAATTGTATGTAATTTAGTATAATTTTGTTTTAAATTCAACGCTAATAATGTATTTTCACTTAAGAAACAATAACTGGATGTTAAAATGTAACTTCTTAGTTTTTGAGTAAATAAAAAACATATTAAATGTACTTTTTTCAAAGAAAAATACTTCTTTCTGGTTTTCCCAAATTTGATCTGCTCAGGTCAATTATTATAGTGGATTATACCTTTTTTATTTTTTGTTTCGTTTTTAGCAAATAATAATAAAAAAAACAAATAAGCTGTTTTAAGTAGATTTTATTTTTTTATTCAGACATATGTTTAATTTAACAAAATTAAAAACTTGGTATTTTAATCATATTTCTATGTTTTGGTTCATCACGTTGGTATGTATTTCTTTGTGATTTCATGTGGCCAATAGCATTAGTCAGAAACTCGTTCTTTTTTGAGAGGATTAAGATATCCTGACTTCGAACCTCACCTTCAAAATTTTCTATTACATCAGGTTTTTAAAACCGGTAAAGCATGACGTATCTCTTAACTTTAAATTGCAAGATGATTTTGCAAAGTACATATCTTTGCTTTTAGCTCCAGTTCAAATCATTTTGCTATTTCACTTAGTTTTCGTAATTTCTTATTAGTTATGAAAGACTCTTGACTTTACCTGAAGTTTTGAAAAAAACTAGATTGTAATTCTTTTGTGGTTTTAAATACTTCGTTTAATTTTTGATGCTGATTAAGAATCCCAACTCCGATTTTATTTTATTTTATATTTTATTATTTATTTTTGTATTTTTTTCAACATATTAAAAGAACTTGATGTTATAATCTTAAGACTATAAATTCGTTATAGGAAATAGTAAAAAATTGTAAAGGAAGAAAATATTGAAGGAATGTATTATAGAAAACAACTATTTCATGAAATTGATAGCATCGAAAAGCCTTTTATATATGTATATAATTGCTTTCAAATTACAAACAAAATAATATCTCAAGAGCGTAAATTGATAGAGTAATTCTGGATTCGGGTTTGAATTGAAGATGTTGACGGCATCGAAAGCAATAAATCATGAATGAAGAAAGGTATTTCAATTGAATCCCAGAGACCTACAATTTAAATTAGAAAAAGCAAAAATTAATATAGTTCTTATTTTATTATTAATAAACACATCCTCACCAACTACATCACAGAGTTCGCCAAAAAATTTAAAATGAAGATATTCAAATGTGAATTTCTGCAAAAAAGAACATAGTGAAACAGATCAATTGGCCAATCCTCGGTGGTAGGTACTGTCTTGAAAAACTGACTGTAGATTAAATTAACTATTGTTCACATCATGAGGAAGGACTTGCATACATTTCAATCTATCGCCTATCCGTAGCTGGCTGAAAGAAGGGCTTTGCATTGCACAGATGGTGACACATGACGTGAATGTGCTACTGCTATCAAACGCTGCAATTGATTCAACTTGTATTTGTTCAAGTTGGCTTGGCTATGAATGACCACCAAGTAAAGAGATTCCTCAACTACATAGCAACTCTCGACTTGTATACCCATCTCGACAAATGAAGCATGTCAGATAGGTTTCATAGCAAACCTTTCAGTCTTCTGCGACATCGACCCCTTCGTGTAATCGGCCCTTCTCATTCCTACAGGGTTAAAAATGAGGATATAAGTCATCAGAATTGAGCGATTTGCATTCCAGGAACAAAGTCTTGTTGAGAAGTGTAATTTTAACTAAAAAACAAAACAAAACAATATTCATATAATTTGTGTTTAAAATTAATGTGACGAACAGATTTACCTTGAATTTGTACCTCTTCGTTTCAGAATAAATATGTCGGCGTTGCTGGCTTCCTACTCGGGGGATTTCACTTTTCTTGTTGCATCATTATCCTTGGTTTCTTCTTTATCTGAGGATTAAATTAAATTAATTATATATTTTTATGTCAATAAATTAATATTTCTGTTTTACCTTCATTTGCATTATTGAATATGAATTTTGTTTTGTTTACATTTTCGCAGAATTGTCAAAATACTCACCACCTCGCTGTTAATATGTCAAAACTCACTTAACTCAAATTGGGCCACGTTCGTATTGCAGTTTTAGGGTGCGCCTATACTTTCAGCACGATTTTTTCTGTTTTTAGAGAAATTTTTTATAAAAACCATAGAATTTGTGTGCCAAAAGCAGTCAAATATTATTTTTAGCACAGTTTTCACTAAAAATAAATTGCAAAATTCATTTTTCTTAAAATATTGCATTCATTTTTCAATTTTTGAATTCAACGGATCTCTTTTTTGAACGGCTGAGTTCACCTCAAATTGTTTTACCCCTAATTGTGCACACTTCACCAAAAGCCCATAACAACTACATAGAATCTGGATTTTCCCATAAGAAATGCACGGGAGAACTAACACATGCTTATGCTAATGGGCAAAATTCTCTCAATTTAGTTTGTAGGCCGAAAGAGAGCAAACCCATTAAGGTCGGGACTCTAGATAATATATTTCCTCTATGGTGCATAGATCGATTTGGCGCAATGATTCCTACTTCAATCAATAGCTTGTTTGCAATAGTCAAGCATTGATCCTCAATCAATGTTTTTTTTTTTTTTAACTAAACTCTGTTTTTCTAAAATATTCATAGTTTCTACTATACTGTATAATTAGTTTAGAATTAAAACGCGATATTTAATTACAAATTTGAGTTACAAATTCATCTACATAACACTCGCTCAAATGCTCTTCTAGCGCTTATATACATAGTGCATACACAAAGTGACTGTTCCCGCTCCCATCTTCTATATACTCCGTTTTGGCCCCGATGATAAATTCAACAAAGGTCTTTCCTGGTGAGTGACATTTGTGTATATGTTCTGCCATTGAAGCATAAGAAACTGCATTGTATCCAAAGCCATACAATTTTGTTATCATTTCATATCACTGACGACTATTGGTTTGGTTGAAGCTGCAGCTGTTTGAAATTATTGCATAAACTTCCAGATGATTTTGACAACATTGCTCTGACTAGCAAAAATACAACAAACATCTTTACATAGAACCTGTAATTTGTTTATAACTACTCATCCGACGTTATCATTGATTTACTACACTACCGACACCTCACTATTTGGTTTGTGTATGTACTAAAATTTAGTTTTATATTTTCTGAGTACACTAACAATTAAAATTTTAAATCAATATTTAAAATTAAATTTAAAACTTAATTATAAACAAACATAACACGGCATACAAACTAAAAAAATTTAACATCGATTTTTACTATGGCTAATTGTGGTGCTTGTAATACCATCTCTGATTACATGATCGACTCTATTATGTGTAGCGGTAATTGTCGAAGAGTTTTTCATGTACTTTGCATTGACGCCCCGTTCAGTTGCATAAAACTTTTTGCTAAGAGAAAATCTTTTTTCTACTTTTGTGATGAATGCGACCCGATCTCCGAAAAGAATATTGTTCGAGACGTCAAAAAATATAAAGGACTTAGAAAAACTGGAGAAACAATTTACTTTTCTTTCAAAGAAAGTTGATAATCTGACCTGCACCAACGAAAATATTGAAAATAATATTAATAAAGACAAAACTTCTGATTTAGGAAGCAAAACTAATACCTTAACCAAACGTAAAAACGATGATCTTGACGACGTAAATTCTGATATATGCCATTTACCAAAGAAAGTTACAACCTCCGTATTTAAAGACTTTGCAATATCCCGCCCAGTAGCCAACTTTAACTCTAACAACAATGTACCTGCTTCGTTATCTATTTCTTCTTTAACATTACCACTGATATCAGCACCTAATGTTGTTAATCTCTCACCATCTAATTCAACGTCCCAACTGAATGTGAATTCTTCGACTTCTACTTTGTCGAAAAACATATTTTTGCCAAAAATCACCAACGAAACTACTTCACTAACATCTCCAATTGTATCCGGACTAAAGGCTGTTGAAGGGCATAAAATATTATTTCTTTCTAAGCTTGCACCGTCTACAAATGCACTTGACATAAAAAATCACTTGTCCGAAAAGCTGGGTTCCCCATTTACATTAAATGTTGAGAAAATTTTGCATCGTAACCATACTAAGTATTCGTCCTTTAAAATACGTGCACCTGACTCAATTTTCCATGTTTTGAATTCACCATCGTTTTGGCCTAAAGGAGTAATAGTTCATGAGTTTATGAATAAGTCGAACAACCCTTTTCGTCAGTACCGGACAACGCTAAACCACCGTCAAAGCAGCTTAAAAAGGTATTAATCTACTACCAAAACGTAAATGGACTTCGGACAAAGACCAATATGGTTTACAAAAACATTAATCATCTTCCTCACGATATCATAATATTGACGGAAACATGGCTCAACAACTCTATCTCGGACTCGGAGCTTTTTGACTCCTCTTATCAAGTCTTTAGACGTGATCGTTATAACTCAGACGATTCAAACGCCGTTGGTGGCGGAATTCTTGTCGCTATCAACAATACTCTCACTGGTTACCTGATTGACGACTTCCGATCAACAGACATCGAAATACTATGCTTAAAAATTAAAATGGCAACAGGACATTTATTTATTGTACCAGTATATATACCTCCAAGTTCCAAGAACGAGGTTTATGAAAAACTAAACAACTGTATAGAAAGTATTTATATCCTTTTGGAGCCTGAAGACGAAGTACTGGTTGTTGGTGATTTTAATTTACCCAATCTCAATTGGATTCAAATTGACGATGATAATTTCTACGTTCCAATAAATGCGTCATCTTCAAATGAGCTTTTATTAACAGATGGTATGTCTTCATGTGGCTTAAGTCAACTCAACGGTGTGAAGAACCGTTTTGGAAAAACACTCGATCTGGTATTTTTCTCCGAAACCATATGCTCTGAAGCAGCTGTGATTTCTTCTGCTGTCAAAATTGTGGACGAAGATCGCCATCATCCTGCATTAGAAATTGCACTTAATTTAAACATGGCTTCACCTCATATGCTATCTGATAACAACAAACTAGAATTCAACTTTAGTAGGTGTAATTTTGAAAACCTTTTTAACTTATTATGTACGATCAATTGGGATCACTTATTTTGTAACTTAAATATTGATGATATGTGTAACATTTTTTATTTAACTCTTTTTGACTGTTTCTGCAAGACGATTCCATTTAAAAAGACTAGAAATAACTTGAGTGTTCCACAATGGTTTGATTCTCACGTTAAAAACTTAAAAAACAAAAGGAACAAAGCTTGGATAAAGTATAATCAAACAAGAACTGATGATGATTTTAGGACGTTCATTATAATAAAACAACTTTTCACTGACTACTCTAACATCCTATATGACGACTACATTCGAAAAATTGAATTAAACCTTCAAAATAATCCTGACAGTTTTTGTAAATACGTTAATCGTAAGAAGAAAACATGTGGGTACCCTAACTTAATGACTGATTCGACATCAAATAGTAATGAGCCGAGAATAATTGCGAACATGTTTGCAAACTACTTCAAAGATGCTTTTGTAGATTATAATACTATTAGTTTTCCTAACACATCTACCACTGTTTTAAATTTCCCCCACTTAAATTCTATCAATTTCGTTATAAGTGAAGATACTGTCCTTAAAAGTATCCTACAACTTGACGAATGTTTTAGTCCTGGTCCCGACGGTGTACCATCATCCATTTTAAAGAAATGTGCTGCGTATTTAGCACACCCGTTATGTGTTCTTTTTAACATGTCTTTAAGTAACTCGCTGTTTTCTTTTATCTGGAAGAGCTCCTTCATAATACCAGTACACAAAAAAGGTCCTAAAAACGAAATAATGAACTACCGACCTATTGCTAAACTATCTGTGATACCTAAACTGTTTGAGTCAATCGTATGTAGCGTCCTTTCTTTTCATTTTAGTTCAATTATCTGTGATAACCAGCATGGTTTTGTTAAAAAGCGTTCAACTGTTACTAATCTGTTTAACTTTACATCCTTTTGTTTAGATGTTTTTGAAAAACGTGAACAAGTAGATTGTATCTTTACTGATTTCAGCAAGGCCTTTGATAAATTGTGTCATAAAACATTACTTTTAAAACTATCACAGCAAGGTTTTAACGACTGTTTCATAAACTGGATCTCCTCATATTTGCAAGATAGACGTTATAGTGTTAATTTTAGTAATGAGTGTTCAAGTTCATTTGTTGTGAATTCTGGTGTCTCCCAGGGTAGTCACCTTGGTCCTATTCTATTTGTTTTATTTATAAATGACTTGGTTTCGATCATACAAAATTCGTCTGTCCTAATATATGCTGATGACATTAAAATTTTTAAAAAATTAACTCTACATCATCTGACTGTCTTCTCTTGCAAGAAGACTTAATATTATTCAGGGAATGGTGCAATAATAATCGTCTTGTTTTAAATGTTGACAAATGTAAAACCATGAGCTTTACACGCATAAAAGTTCCAATCGTTTTTAGTTACATGTTTGATTCTTGTCCTTTAAGTAGAGTTTATGTATTTTCTGACTTGGGTGTTGTCTTAGATTGGAAACTAACATTTAATGAACATATTAATTTCATAGTTAAAAAAGCAAACAGAGTTCTGGGTTTCATTAAGAGATTTGGCCGTGATTTCCGAGATCCATATGTTTTAAAATTACTTTTTGTTTCATTTGTGAGACCAGTCCTGTAATATGCTTGTACAGTATGGTCACCTTACTACGCCGCGCCGTACACGTCACAAGACTCGAAGCCATTCAGAAAAGATTTTTGCCTACGATCCCTTCCGTGGTTTCGTGATATTCATACATTACCGCCTTATTCACAAAGACTTTCTCTCATAAATCTTCCTTCTTTGACAAATCATAGGAAGTACTTGCAGTTTTGTTTTATTGTTGGAATAATAAACGGACAAATTTCATCACCATCAGTTCTTGGTAGTTTAAACTTTAGTTTTAGTCGTTCAAGTATAAGACTCCAGAAACTATTGAATACTAATTTTAGCAGATCAAACTATGGTGTACATAGCCCCTTAAATCAATTAATTGACATTTATAATAAATTTTACTCTTGTATTAATTCGCCAAATAATAATATAAAAAGTATAAATTGCAAATTATTATTTTTCAACAGTCTAGTTTAAGTTTTTAGATTTTAAGTATATATTAAGAATTGTTAACGTTAGTATTTAACGAATTATAAATAAACAGAATCATTCCTTGATTGTAGATTTCATACGTTATTTGAAGTCGATATCTCTGACGTTTCTAGAGATAATATGGTTGACTAAAAAAGGTAGTACCCGTGGCATGATGGTTAGTGCGTTGGACTGTCATGCAAGAGGTCTTGGGTTCGATCCCTGCCTATGCCATCTAAAGTTTTTTTCACGGGTACTGCCTCTTGCGAGGAATTGACAAATTCTCCAAGAGTAATTCTTGTCATGAAAAGTGCTTTCTCAAATTTGCCGTTCGGATTCGGCTTAAAACTGTAGGTCCCTTCCATCCCTGACAACAGTACTCGCACACAGGAATGGTTGAGAGTTGTAAGTCACTAGGCCCTAGTTCTCAAACGGACTGTTGCGCCACCCAATTTATTTATTTATTTAAAAAAGGTTCCCAAAAGTAAGCTTTGGTTTAGAATATAGGACCCTTGAAACGTCAAAAAATTTTAAAATTTTCAATTCCACAAATCGGAACTTTTACAAAAGCTTTCTATTGGAAGCTAAACGGTGTTCACCGCTTTTCTGTTGAAATTTTTCCTGAATTTTGTCTGCTATAAACCTCACGGAGCCCGAGACCTTTCCAACGATTGCAAAATCGTGGAAATCGGTTCGTGCGTTCTGGAGTCATAGCGTCAGGAAGGAAAATCCGACTTATTTTTATATAGTAGATTTCTCTTAACAAAATAATATCAACGTTTTAACGACAGACGCTGGCCATTGTGTGTTAATTTTTGTTGGAAGCGCAAGAACACTTTTCTAAACAATTTGTGTGGATTGTGGACTTAAAGGTATCATGTTTGGTGATATCTGCTTCCATCTCAGCGGCCATAGCTGCCGCAGGCGTTGACGGTGGAGGTGTCACCATCTCTACCAAAAGCCAAATGCTTTCAATGCAACAAACTGCAGCAACACCACCAAGTCAATGATGCAAGTAGGCATTTCAACATTCAGTGTAGCCGACCGCTAACGCCCTTCTAGCAGCTGAGGTTTGGTGCTGGAACGACTCAACAGCAGTAACAGCAACTGCAGAGTAAGCAGGTAATTCAGGTTAGTTAATTAACTTGTGTTGTGAGTGATCCAAACAGAAATAGCTGGAGCTAGTACATTTTCGTATAATCGACAACAACTACTTAGTTACATCAGAAAAGAAGACAAATTAAAAATGGATTGGTTTCAAAAACCAACTTCATCAGGAAGGATCATTAACTTCAACTCATAGCACCCATAACAAACTATCATAAATACTGCTAACAATCTTATAAGAAGAGTTCTCTCTATAAGTGACATTGACTACCACACCACGTCAATAATAAACTCACGATCAACAACATTTTACTGAACAACGGATATCCACAAAAACTTATAACCAACCTGATAAAACAATATGAACACCAAAAACCTAAGACAAGTAAAACAGATGACGAAAAACACATACACAAATCATTCACCTACTTAAAGGACATAGCAGATCGCTTTAAAAATACTCGACTCTTTGATACAGACAAATATATAATAACCATGAAAGCAAACAACTTTTCACCAACCTTAAAGCATCTTGCACATGAGCTACGAACTGCGAACTGCGAACTGTGGATGTTCGCATATTTTGACTTTTATTTCACATGAGATTTATTTCTATTCGCAGACAGTGACGAATTGTCAACCTTTTTCTCCATATTTTCCTCAGCCATGATTTTTCACACAAAAACAAAACAAGAGTGGTATAATTTTGAGGTAAAGTTGAGCGCAAACAATTTATTCGTTGCAGTGTGGATGGTATGTGGAACGCGAATAGAGTTTGACAGTTCGTAGCAACCGCACTGCAATTCGTTACTAACAAATTGTTTTTACAAAATTGTCTTGTTTTAGAGAACAAAATGCAAATTTTATTATCCTAACATTATTGTCAATTGGTTTCTTATAATTTGAATGTGTTTTTGTTTGGAATTGGCTTTTTGAAATATGTAAGATCACGTTTGGGGGCGACTTTCGATTACCGCAGCACGAATTTCGTTCTAATTTTTTTGAACAGTTAGGTAGGGGTCTCAATAGAACATGTTTTAAATTTTAAAGCGAGGAAACACCGTTAAGTCATAAAAAAAATATTTTCTTTTTCGGACTTAACCCTACTTTTTTTGTATTGCGTTTTTTGAGCCTAAAACACGTTTTTTTTAATTGATACTACGGTATACTAAGAGCTAGGTATGAAAGGGGGGGCATGCTGCCCCCCTGTAATCCCCCTGCTTGGAATCACTATAGGATTTGGGGTGGGTGCGAGTTTGGGTATTGCAAAGTACTTTTCGTATTTAAGCACTAAAAACAAAGAAATCCCCAACGAAAAAAAACAAGTATGACAACACTGAACAAAAAAACAGGGAAGAAATGTCAAAATCAACCATTTTTGCGTGTTTTGTATGTAAAAAAGTGAACTTTGAAAATTAATTTAAAATAGAAATAAATGTTTCCTCGCTCTAAAATTGCTGTTTGAGTCGAAAGTAAATTTTTACCAAGTTTTAGTATTGTTTTTTTTAGGTTTTTATTTTTTGTAAAAAAAACTGTCAATTCGATTTTTCTCAAAATTTTATCGAATGTTGAAATAAATATTTCTTATAAGTTAAAATTAGTCAGAAGCCGTTATCTCAAATTTTTGAAAAGATATTTGAGTCGAAAATCAATTTTTACCAACTTTTTTTAATTTTTTTTTTCGGTTTTTAATTTTTTGTAAAAAAACTGTCAATTCGATTTATTTCAAAATTTTACTGAATGTTGACAACAATATTTTTGAAAGATAAAAGTAGTTTAAAGCCAATAACTCAAAGTTTTGAAAAGATATTTGAGTCGAAAATCAATTTTTACCGACTTTTATTAATTTTTTTTAGGTTTTTATTTTTTGCAAAAAAAACTGTCAATTCGATTTTTCTCAAAATTTTATCAGATGTCAAAAACATTATTCTTCATTGCACAAAATTGTTTTGGAGATGAAATCAAATTTAAGTCGTAAAATTTTCGAGGTGACAAATTTTTTTTTCAGTTTTTTTGATTTATAAAAAAACCGTTAATTGGATTTTTTTCCAAAAATATAATTGTTTTGTATCACGTTACAATATATAATATAAAATTCAATTCAAGTCTCTAGCGTCATTGGTTCATGAGATATTTAGGTTTAACCAAAATGTTCACCTTTTTTTTAAACTGCTATGGTAAAAAAAACACCCACGCAATTTTCTTGAGAGCCCTTTCTGCATCTGTCTGCCTTATTATCTGTATAACAAAATTTATTTGAAGTCGATATCTCTTCTGGTTCTTGAGCTATGGACGACGAAAAAAACGTCGCGAACGTACGGACGTACGGACGTACGTACACACGCACGCACAGACATCTTTCTAAAAATCTTTTATTTCGACTCTAGGGACCTTGAAACGTCGAGAAATGTCAAAATTTTCAATTTGTCAAATCGGACCCATTACAATAGCTTCCTATGGGAAGTTAAAAATAGACTTTCAGGACATAAATCAGACTTAAAAAGTAATGACTCACAGAAGACAGCACTGGGATCGCACTGTATTACTCTCAATCTCAACCACACTCCTGACTTTGAAAATGTAAAAGTATTGCAAAGAGAAGGCAACTATAATAAGAGAATGATAATGATCGAAACGCTGCATATCATCAACGCCAACAACACCATGAACCAAAAAACTGACATGGAAGAGATAAGCCCTCAGTACAAACACTTGTTAGAGAGTACGAGAATAAAAACTTCTAACAATATGATCTTTTGACACTAATTTTCCTATGCCTGTTACTTGTCAGTTGAACTTTGTGTAGTTAGGTCTAATTATTTAATTTTTTAATTTTTATAAAAATTGTTGTGAATCAAATGATTTTATTCTTAAGTGCAATATTCATGTAACAACGAAACGTCGTGACAACATAAATAATTGTTTTTTCATTGACCTACAGCCCGTCATTAATATTTTCATCACTTTTAAAAGGTCACTTCCACCAACAACTACAAACAGAAATATTTTAAGTTATGATTCTTTAGGGCTTCCAACATGCTCGACGTGTTTATCAGCTGCCAGGAAATATAATGCAAGCCGCTCAAAAAAACGACTTTTGCAGTGGCAACAAAAGCAACATCTTCCACAAAGTACAACAGCGAGCGGAGACCAGTTGTGTAATTGCGAATCGAAACATTTATATCATGATCAACTCGCTTAACCTTCGTCTTTTAGGTCTAAATCCAGGCTTATAGTGCCAAATGTCTCACTATCTCGCTGCCAATAAAGGACTACAGGGACACTTAGGTGGCTGAAGCAGCGGCTACTGCTGTCGCTGAGGCTGACATACGACATAGAAGAGGTAGCTGAACCGAATGCCGGTTTAGAAGCAACTTGTTGGGACAATATAGAACTTCATAAATGACGGGAATCGGAAGTCATTGGTAAGCCTTCTTAAAAAATAAATTATAAATAAATTGAATAAAAAACAATCTATCATCAGTTTTGCATGTACTGTTATAGAATTTCCTGTAATTTTTGTAAACTTAAAGACTGACAAAATAGAAGCTGAATGCCATGAATTCATAATGCCTATTGTATCACCGAAGCTAAGTGCATTCTGCTTAGAACTAACTGGAATGGACACAGGAATGCACCTACAAACTGCCCTAATGATGTTCCAAGAGTTGCTGCGCAAAGAGTCGCGAGCCGGCAACCTTCACCTGGTGAAAATGAAAGAAAGTCAACGCAAACGACTTAAGAAGCCACACATTTTCAATCAATGTATTGACTTACAAGTCCTATTCCAGAAATGGTATAATTATAACACATCAATTTTTAACAATTTCATTGAGGGCTTACTGACCAGAAGGCTCATGATGGCAAGACTGCTTCAAAGTATGTAAGTTGTACATATACCATAAAACTTGAAAGCACTAATTGACGTGTTTTTTTCAGCAGGAAATCAAAACGAAGCTTAGAAGTCGATTTGACTTCTGCCGTTCAGTTGATTCGACGATATGATTAGAATCTCATCCATGATTAGTAAAGATTCGTCGTGGCGTAGCTAGTTTTTAAATGATGTTGTAATGTAATGTACAATTTTGAAAATGTAATTTTTCAAAATTGTATGTAATTTAGTATAATTTTTGTTTTTTTAAATTGAATGCCATTATTTATAGATTATAGGTTTTGAAATGTATCTCAGTTTTTAAATAATTAAAAAAAATATATAATGTACTTTTTTCCAAGAAAAACACTTCTTTTTGGTTTTACTAATTTTGATCTGCTCAGGTCAATTATTATTTATAAGGTAGATTTTATCTTGTTTTAATTGAGACATATATTAAATACAACAAAATTGAAAAATAAAATATTTGTAATCCTTATTCTTCTTATGTTTTGGTTCATCACGTCAACAGCATTAGTTAGAAATTCAGTATCTTCATCTTGCATCAGAGTTAAAACAACGTATGCCCCTTAACCTTAAATAGCAAGATGATTTTGCAAATTACATAATCTTTACCTTTTAGCTACAGCTTTAATCATTTTAGTATTTCACTTAATTTTCGTAATTTTCCATTAGTTTTGAGAAGATTCATGCCTCCATTTGACTCTACATGAATTTTTAAAAAATTTCAAACGGAATATTGAAGAAAAATAATGCAGATTTGGAAAATCATCACAAGTTTTTTTGAAAAAAATCTACTCCATGAATTTTGATAACCTCGAAAAGCCTTATACTCGTATGTATATTATGTCACTAATTATAAGGTTGAGTGCCGAATAGAATTTAAAAACATAATATTATTAATTCCATTTTATTTTACAAAAAATAAACATTATTAACAAACCAAGGAATCTAAATGTTTGATGATAAAAATAATTCTTTATCACTAAAAAAGAATACAGTATTATAGCTAAGGACTTATAATAAATGTAAAATTAAATGTCCATAAGGATTTAAATCATTGTAGATTTGTAATGATCCTCGGGGAAAGCGCTCTGGAGGTGGAATTAGAGCGATTGGTTCATGATAATTATGATGTCTTGGATATTTTGGAACAACCTTTAAATGAATATTAATCAATTAAAATTAATTTTGGATTTTAAATAAACTTACTTCTGATGGTGTAGCTCTGTCCTTCATATAGTAGTTGTCTTTCTCAAAATCGTCTGGGGAAAGCCATTGGAATTTTAAGCATTTTCCTTCTTCTTCTTGGCATCTTCGAAATCGATTTTATCCTGTTCCTCTTCTCTTTAATTTTTTTTTACTTCTTAATAAACTCATCTCAGGTCTTCGTGGCTCATGTTAATAGTACAGCCTTTGCTATGATCATCTAGGCTTCAACCATCACTGTTCACACTAGAGTTCCTTTAAATTCTCGATTTTCGTCTGGCAGGTAAAATATATTAATTGCAAGATACTGCGGCCTGCATCTGAGCACCACTCCCTTCACTGCTCTATCTAGATGAAGCAGGTTTGCTGGGCGACTTGTTCTGTTTGGGGTTTCAAGTTTCTTCAACTTAATCGATCGATAATGAAGACGAAAGTGATGAGGAACCTGAGTTCGAATTGGATGATGCTCTTGATGAGCGTGTACTTACATACGTGGGAGACTGCTCGTTCCCAACACGCCTGGGACTTGCCGAACCCAACCTATTCGATCGGAATTTCATTTATGTGGGTGCCTTAATAGAAGCTGCCAGGACGTGACTCATCGTCTGAGTCTATCTTCGGATTCTTGGAATTTCTGCTTACTTCACAAAATGAAAATCTGCATCAATTATATTTTTGAAAAATATTCATTACATTTTTTTTTGTTTTGTTTTAATTTTCGATGTCAAAATAATCACCTCGTTGTTAATCTGTCATAACTGGGACCAAATTAAATTGGACCACGTTCGCATTGCAATTCTAGGGTGCATCTATACTCTATGCACGATTTTTTCTGCTTTTAGAGAAAATGTTCATCAAAATCATAGAATTAGTATGCCAAAAGCAGTAAAATATTATTTTAAGCACAGTTTTAACCGAAAAAGAGCTACACAATTAATTTTTCGTAAATTATTGCATTCATTTTTAAATTTTTGAATTCAACGGATCTCTTTTTTGAACGGCTGAGTTCACCTCACATTGTTTTCCCCCTGATTGTACATACTGAGCCCAAAAGCCCATAACAACTACATAGAATCTGGATTTTCCCATAAGAAATGCACGGGACAACTAACACATGCTTATGCTAACGCGCAAAATTCTCTCAATTTAGTTTGTAGGCCGAAAGAGAGCAAACCCATTAAGTCGGGACTCTAGATAATATATTTCCTCTATGGGTAAAACCCTGATAGGCCTAAGAAAGATCGTAGGTCTTTAAGTGTTTTTGGACATGGGAATTTGGCTATTGCTTCTATTTTGGATGGGTTTGTCTTGATTCCTTTGGAAGATATAATGAATCCTAGGAATTCTACGCTATCTTTAAGGAATTCACATTTGTCCATTTGGACTTTAAAATTTGCATTTTGAAGGGTTTCGAAAATTGTTGATAGGTTATGGAAATGAGATTTTTCGTCTTTACTAAAGACAACTATGTATGTCGTCTATATAGACGAAACATATTTTGCCTATATGTTCTCGTAGTATGTCATCTAGGGCTCTTTGGAAAATGGATGGTGCATTTTTCAATCCAAGTGGAAGTCGAACGAACTCGTATTTTCCATTACTAACTGAGAAAGCTGTTTTTTCAATGTCATTTTCATGAAGTTTAATTTGGTGAAAACCACTTTTCCGATCTAAGTACTGAACAAATTTTGTTCTGTCCAAGTTGGGATAGGACTTCGTTAATTTCCGGTATCGGATAACGATCGGGAATAGTAATAGTATTGAGCTTTCTGTAATCGATTACTATTTCTTTTCACCAGATGCATCAACTTTTTTGGGTATACGGCCTATATTGGTGCATTGTACGGGGACCGTGAAGGTCTGATGATGCCATCTCTTAGAAGTTGATTTATTTGTTTTTCAACTTCATCTTTTAATGACATTGGATATGGATATGATGTATAGACTGGTTCATCATTCGATGTTCTAATTCTACCTTTCACTGTCGTGGTGTAGGTTAATTTTTCATCAGGTTCGGCGAATAAATTAGAGCATGACTCCGTAAGTTTATGAAGTTCTGTTTTTTGTTCTTGTGACATGTGGCTGTCTCTAATGGTGACGGCGCGGCGTTTATTGAATCGGAAATTTGCTGTTTGAGTCGGATTCTTAATGACAGCTGATTAATCTTTGAGACTGTCGTTGCCTAAAATTCCGTGGAATGATTTGTATCGGAGTATAGTATAGGGAGAATAAAAAATTGTATTTGGATATTATTTATACCGAAAAGATTTATCATGGTATGTTGGGTTATTTCAACTTTACCACCAACTGAGTTTGCGTAAAAATATAATTTTTGTTGGGTCCTGTATCTACTAAAAATTTTAAAATTTTGCCGTCGCACGTCTTCCATTCGAAGTAAGGTAAGGATGAGCTCGTTAGCCTAAAAAATGGATATCTGCGTAATCTTTAAGTTGGGTATCGTAGTTGTCTTAATTTGCAATATAATTTTCCAATGATTCGTCTCCAATATTTATTGAATTCATAGAATTTATAAGAGAATTGTAAGTGTTTATATCGGGTTGGTGACAGATGTTGTTATTTGCGACTTAATTTATTTTTTCGTTAGTTTGTTCGAAATCTGGCTGTCTTATTGGATAGGGATTGGAAATGGCTGGTGTTGTTGAAACATGAAAGTTTCTTTGAATTTTAGGTGGATGTACTTGCGCAGATGTAGGTGGATTGTTTTGTTCAGTTGGTCTTTTACCGAATAATGGGTTATGAGGTTTTGGTCTGTTCATGTAATTTATTTCTCTTGAGTGCATGCTTTGGTCAATATCCATTGGGACTGGTTTGGAGAAAGGTTTTGGAGCGTTAGGTCGAGGTGGGACACCTTGTTTTGGTAGGAAGGGATTTTGTTGCGAGTATTTTTAATGTTGTGGTTATTGCTAATATTGTTGATAGAATGAATTTTGTGGGGGTGCTTCAACGTATGCGCTAGATGTGGGAAAAATTGCTGTTGTTGTGTATTATAAGTGAGTTTGCGTGGTGGTAATTCAAGAATCGATTTTTTGTTATGGCTGTTAGGGTGATTTTCATGTTGTGATCTATAATTTTGGTTATCGAGTTTTTGGCATAGATATAGAGCCTGTGGGAGATCCACGGGTTCTCTGATACCTAATAATCTAGGGAGATCACCTCTTAATCCCCTTATGAAAGTGTCGAGTGCTTTGTCTCGGTACGTTTCCGTTAACAAATGCATAGCATCTGTCGAAATATTCATGCTTGAAATTTTGTTCAGTATCAGTGACAAATGCTTATATACCATTTGGTAATAATTTTCAACACTGTTACTGCCTTGAGTAAGAGTAGTCATTTGGTACTCTAGTGTACCTAAGTCTCTCTCATCAGCGTAGTGTGTAGTGAGGCATTTGGAAAGGCACTCCCAATTTAACGGCGTGTTGTAAGATTCCAGGACGGCATCTGCGTTTCCTGTTATTTTATTTCGTATGGTATTGAGAATACCAAAATATTTTGGGGTGCCCTTGAGGTGCTGATAGATATTTAAGATTCTTTCAACGCTCTTTCTCCAAGAGCTATATTCACCAAGATTTCCTGAGAAATCCCTTAGTGTTCGAACTACGTCCGGTACTTTGTCTAGATCGTTTAGATTTCCCGAAAACTGAGCGTCAATAGTCTGTTCTGTGCCCTTATAGAATTAACTATAGTCTGCACAATGTTCCTACATTGGTCATTACAGACTCTTGAGACAATGTTTGTTATTACAGCTTCTAATTCTGGGGTGGCAACTGTATTTTGATTTGAGGGTGGTACGTTAAGGTTTGGAGGGGGTAGGGTAAAAGATGGGAGTTTGATATTAGGTAAATTGTTAGTAACAGCGGGTTCCGCCATGTTTCTTTTAGATTTTTTTTCTTTTTCGAATTTGGGAATTTTGGATAATTTTCTTGGATATTGGATTTAAGAAGAAAAAAAAATTAAAATTTTAATAAAATTTTGTTAATTTTATGTTTCCTTTTTGGAAATGTGTGTAATAATTAAGTTATTTAAGTTATTGATTTTTAATTTTATAAAGATTAAATTCTTGTAAATTTAAATTATTAATTCACTAATGACAACAATTTTAAATTGTATGAAAAGATTCAATTAAATTTTAATTATTAAGTCACTTTTTAGTCGAACTTATTTCTTTTTCACTTAAAAAAATTTTGTATAATCGTATTAAAAAAATAATTTTGTTTAAAATCTTAGTTGTTTATAATGTTCCTAAATCTAGCTTACATAAATGTGGAAAGCATCCCACGCTAGTGGCTAAGTATTACTCCTGTTTGCTGTTTTTGCTACTAGTACCACGTAACACAGAAAATTACTCTTTTTAAAACACACGCGACGAAGTGCTTAAGGTCGATTTATAAGTTCTTTTTTTCAAAAAGTTATGTGTTTTTCGCGGCGAACTACTTCAGGACGACTTATGCGGGGTTTTTTTTTCGAAAATTTATGGGTTTCTCGCGGCGAACTACTTCAGGACAACTTATGCGTTTTTCTTTTAAGATGCAACTACTACTACTACTACTACTTTAGGACGACTTATATGGTTACACTTAAAAACGTTGGGCGCCAATTAATTTATTTTAGTTAAACGATCATAAAAAAAACATCTTTATTGCTTTAATGTTTGCTTAAAAACTAAATTACAATTTCAATTCTAAATCTAAATTAACCTATTCCAAACCGCTACTGCAGCATGTCAGCGACTGGCGTGTGTTCCTTCCAGACGCTGTGTCAGCAAAAGCAGTGCTCGTGTTCGTTGCTGACCCACTGGTGTTCCCACAGGAATGGACGAATTGCTGATTATGCTTTTTGGTGTCTTTAGCTTATTTGTCGTTATCTTAGATAAGGGTGTCCATGAAGATACTACTTTTTCTAATGACCTAAACGAATTTGCTACTATTCCAAGCAGAATAGCTAACATTGAAATAACAAATACAATAAATATTAGATAATAGATGCATTTCTTGAATTATTATTAACTTCCCATTAGGAAGTTATTGTAATCGGTCGGATTTGTCGAATTGTAAATTTTGACATTTCTCGACGTTTCAAGGTCCTAGGTTCAAGGTCTATGCGTGCGTGTGTACGTAGGTACGTTCGTACGCCCGTACGTTCACGAAGTTTTTTTCGTCTTCCATAGCTCAAGAACCAGTAGAGATATCGACTTCAAATAAATTTTGTTATACAGATAATAGTGCAAAAAAATATTGTTTTTGACATTCAGTAATTTTTTTATAAAAATCCAACAGTCCGTTTTTTCACAAAAAAATAAAATCTACAAAAAATAATACGCAAATTTTGTGAAAATTGATGTTTGGTTCTCGATATCTCATAAATAATAGAAGATATTGACTTTAAATTAATTTCATTTATCCAATTTTTATATTTTTATATAAGAAATAAAACCTTTTAAGAAATGGTACTAAAATTGGTAAAAATTGGTTTTCGACTAAAAAGCTCGTTAACAAAAATAGATTTTGAAATCAAACTATTTCATTATTATGACAAATATTGTTGGTAATTTCTAAATTTTTAAGAATAATTCAAGTGACATCTTTTTTAACAAAACACGAAAACCTACAAACTTTTAAGCAAGACAAATCGCCAGACGGAATGGGAAGTTATCAGTGTAATTCGCATCCCAGCCTCTTTTTTATTATTATTTTGGTTAAATGTTTGGTAATGTTTGTATTTCTTGAATCTGAATCTAAGTAATTTGTATTCCTTTTTACGGCACACAATTTTAAATCACTTTGTCAAGTGTTCCTTCAAATAAATAGCTAATGCAACTTCCGTCCTTGGAGCAATTGCCCAATGGGATAAGAATTTTCGGGAATTATTACTTAAATAATTGATCAATACCCGCAATATTGTTTTTTCATAACATCACCATTTTTCTTTAAAGTGAAATTTCAGTTTTGTTTTCTAAACCGAAGTTCGTTTCTCAGAAACAATATTAAATATTTCTATATAATATACATACATATGTATGTATGTATGTATACGCGGTCATAAGGACTTAATTTTCTATTATCCAATTAAAGCGCATTTGTTTTTATTCAAAGTAATAATTAAATTTGTCAATAAGCGCATAATTTGATTATGTTGTTTGTTGAAATTTTGACATATAAAAGAATATTTTGTTGTAGTACTATTATATACTTTGAACTTTTAAAAGACCGTTAACATTAAGTTTAAGTCGCGTTGATTCGGTATTTGTTCTTTAACTGTTTGGAAATGAAAAATTAGTAATTTGTAAAATATTGTACGTTTTATATTACAAAAAAAACTTCATAATGGAAAACTTCAACTTTCCTAATTTGAAAATGTACAACAACAGTAGAAATATATCCGGTATTAAAAATTTAGCCGAAAGTGTTCCTGCGGAAATTTTACACATGATAGATCCATATTGGTATCAGTATCCTCCAATGGAACCAATGTGGTTTGGAATCATTGGTTTCGTTATCACAGTGCTTGGTGTTATGTCATTAATCGGAAACTTTGTAGTTATTTATGTTTTTACATCGGCCAAATCTCTTCGCACCTCTTCGAACCTTTTTGTTGTCAATTTGGCTGTATCTGATTTCTGTATGATGTTTACAATGTTTCCACCAGTTGTTTTAAATGGATTTTTTGGAACTTGGATTCTTGGACCTTTCTTATGTGAATTGTATGGGCTTTTTGGTTCACTATTTGGCTGTGTATCAATTTGGACAATGACAATGATTGCTCTTGATCGATACAATGTTATTGTAAAGGGTATAACTAAAGCACCATTGTCTATAAAAGGAGCAATTCTTCGTTTGGGATTCGTATGGTTTGTTTGTGGATGTTGGGCTCTAGTACCTTTATTTGGATGGAACCGATATGTTCCTGAGGGAAATATGACTGCATGTGGAACAGACTATTTTGCTAAAGATTGGTTTAACAGATCTTACATTATAGTATATTCAACATGGGCGTATGCGATCCCCCTAACACTCATCATTTTTTCGTACTACCACATATTGAAGGTATGTATTTGAATTCGTGAGTATGTAAAACAATAATATGTATACCTATGACCGTTTGTACAAGTAATTATAAATACATTTATTTGAAATTTAAGATACATCATAGGTTTTAAGATTTCGTTGGGTCATTCTTATATCCTATTTTTTTATTAACATCATTAGCAATTATAGCAATTTTAAAAAGTTACTTTATTTTTCAGACTGTACGAGATCATGAAGCTGCTATGAGAGAACAAGCGAAAAAAATGAATATTCAGTCTTTTCGAAATGCTGACGACAAAGCGAAATCTGTTGAAATCAAACTGGCCAAAGTAGCACTATGTACAATTGCATTGTGGTTTCTTGCATGGACTCCATATTCAATAATTAACTACGCAGGAATTTTCAATTCACTTAATTTGTCACCATTAAGCACTATTTGTGGGTCAGTGTTTGCAAAGGCAAATTCTGTTTGCAACCCTATTGTTTATGGATTGAGGTAAGCAAAGAAAGAATTATGCAACTACTTAAAACTTTATAACTCGTATTTTTAGCCACCCAAAGTATAAACAGGTATTAAGAGAAAAAATGCCATGGCTAATATGCGCTGAGCCTCAGAGCACGGCATCAGATTCAAAAACCCAGGCTACTACAGAGATAATGGAAACTACAGCGTAGTTTTGGATAGTTTTAATTAAACTTTTTTGAGCTTAACTATTATTGAAACCAAAAAAAATACCGCGACGATGTGATCAAACGAAGTTCCTTAGTTCAGTTTTACTTAAGGTTCATCTCTTAAAAAGCCTAAAAGTGGATAATAGGAACAAACTTTAAACATCTTATAGGATTTTTATTTATATTTTTAAATTGAACATGAAAACCTTACAAATTTCTTTTACATATCTTATAAAAAAAAAAATTTTTTATTAAAATTTAATAAAAATTTCGATTTTTAAGAAAAAAAAAATTAGATTAAAAAATGTACTTTTAATATTATTTTTAAATTTTTCGAAAAGTAAGTTGCATTTTAGCGTCCGGTTTTCTGTTTTCTATGAATAATAATAATAATTTGTTGCGTGGTATGAGGAGAGGAGGAGGTAGGAGTAGTGGAAGGGAAGGATGAGGTAGGAAGAAGTGATAGGTAGAGTTTGAAAAGGGTAGATAGGAATGTCAAGCTCCGGGGGACGCGGCCTGCTTGCGATGCTCGGTGCACAAAAGGTGCAGATGTTGTCGCAGCTTTACCTATACTATTTGAATTCCCCTAAAATTGTCTCGCGGATGATCGGTTTCAGATCACATCATCATTGACCACCCTGCTACCCCTGGCACCCCTGAAAAAACTTAACGGTTCATTGTTTCGCTTGAACGTAGGACTTCAGAGGAGTTTTTTTTGATTCATTATAAACATATTGATTTGAACATTTTCTGGTTCTTGTTTGTTAAATTTTATTTATACAGTATCTTAGTATTTTTCTTTCAAAAATTTGTAGCTCTTTTGCTTCGATTGATGAAATTGAAAACCAGCAGGGGAATGCATAAATCATGATGGGTCTTATAAGCGTTTTGTAAAACAGTAATTTTATAGTTTTTTTAGACTTTGATGCCGTAAATATGGTGTTAAAATGTTAGAAACTGTTTACTATATCTATATATATATATATTATTTTATTATTTTTAAAATAAAAAAGAAACAATTAAACATAAAATTAATTTAAACAACAAAAATGTATAACACTTTAAATATAAAATGCTATTGTGAACTATCCAATATGATGTTAGCCCAATGTGACATTTTTTGTAAAACTAATTATTAATGTTATAATTATAAAAGTTAAAAAGATCACCTTCTAGAATAAAAGAAGGTCATTATTATTATTCTATTCCGATTCTTTGTTCAATTCAACACGACACCATTTTGTGGTAAAATTTCTATTTATTGCGAATTAAAATTTAATTATAACGAAGTGTGAAATTCGAGTTTTATTTTTTATTCATTGGAATTTGTTTTAGAAAAAAACCATTGGTCCTTCGAGCCTTAAATTAGATTAAATTAAAACAATTGTGTGTGAATTCAAGTGCATTTGAAAGTCACTTGAAGTACAAATATATGTACATATAGACATATATCTTCTTATATATAAAAATGAATCGCAAAATGTGTTGGTAAGCGCATAACTCAATAACGCCTGGACCAATTTGGCCAATTCTTTTTTTAAAATGTTCGTTGAAGTTCAAGGATGGTTTTTACGGCGAGAAAAATTCGAATAATTGCCGGAAAAAACATAAAAACAGCCCTTTTCTTTTTCATATACAAATGTTTTGTAACTAAAACGTAGTCAATTTGAGCTTTATTTCTATTGTATAAAGTTCATATTAAATTACAAGCACTCACCCAAACGTCCAATGCATGATGCTTTTAACCAAGAGTTGCATCGAGAAAAACTGTATGATCTCAACAGTAAATAAAATCTCAACTCAAATAAATCTTCCACTGTTGAATGAACGACAGAAGTATGTATTTGATACTCTTATGAAAGTAACAAATGCTGAAATTGGAGGGATTTACTTCTAGATGCACCTGGTGGTACAGGAAAAACTTTTTTGATTTCATTAATATTAGCAACAATTCTCACAAAATAAAATTGCACTTGCACTCGCTTCGTCGGGAATCGCAGCAACTTTGCTTGAAGGTGGTCGAACAGGCCATTCAGCACTAAAATTGCCATTAAATATGCAAAGCAATGAAACTCCAACCTGCAACATTTCGAAGAACTCTGCAATGGCAAAGGTTTTGCAGCAATGTAAATTTATTGTTTGGGATGAATGTACGATGGCACATACAAAATTTTGGAGGCTTTAGACAGAACGTTAAAAGATCTACGAAGCAATAATAAGAGATTTGGTGGTGCAATGATTTTATTACCAGGAGATTTTTGTCAAACATTGCCAGTGATTCCACGATCAACGCTAGCTGATGAAATCAAAGCAAGTCCTCCAATTAGTGGAAACATGTTAAAGTACTTTATTTAAGCAAGAATATACGACTGCAGTTTCCAGTGCGGCTTGCTTTTGCTATGACCATAAACAAGTCCCAGGGGCAATCATTAAGTGTTTGTGGTATTAAACTAGAAAATCCATGTTTCTCACATGGTCAATTGTATGTTGCCTGTTCCCGTGTTGGAAAACCATCAGATTTGTTTGTCTATGCGCCAAGTAATCAAACAAAAAACATCGTATATCACAAAGGACTACAATGATAATAAAACTGATTTCTGTTAATAATTATGATTCACATGATTAACAATAAAGCGATTACTTACTTCTAAATCCTTATTGTATATGTTTCATTTAATTATTTTTTATTCACAACGCCCTATCACCAGGGTGACGGTTGTGTTCAGGAGAATTTTTAGCCACGAAAATAAATTACGTAGGAAAAAAAAACTGCCACATTACAAATCTTTATGACAAGACGAAGTCTGTCGGGTCCGCTAGTAATATAATAAATATCATACATTAATAAACAGTTTTTTTTTAAATAAACTCTTTAAAATAAAATAAAATAATTTTTGTTGAAGAAACAATTGAACAATTAATTAACTAAAAACATTTTTGTGCTGTGCTAATCGGGCTCCCGCGACGGGCAATCAAACTCCACACAACACTACACCAACAAAGGCATAAAAAGTAAGTCCTCATTTTTTAAAGTATTTTTTTTTGGTTCTTTTTTTATTACATTTCATAAACAAAAATCCACATGTCGTTCGGGGAGCTTCAGAAGCAGGTTTTATCGCAATTAGAACGCGATTATACAAATTTTAAGAAAACGGGGCAAGCTCGTAGAACAAGTAACTACTTAAAAACTTGTTTAGAGTTATTAGAGGGTCATTTAAATAACGCTAAAAGATATCATGAGGAAATCGTTAGCGAGGGGTAGCTGGAAGAGGGTTTGAAAAAGGAAGAGATGATATCTGTGTTTGATCAGATAAACGACACTTATCTGGAATATAGGTGCGAATTGCTGGATGCGTTAGATCGTGTCACTCCAACGACTCCTCATACACCTACTCTTGCAACCGCTCCTACACTTCCACCGTCATCACAAGCAACACCATCAAATTTGCTTAAGCTTCCTCCCATAAAACCTCCAACATTTTCGGGGTCTTACACAAAATGGCGGTCATACCATGACATTTTTATTTCTTTGGTGCATAATAACCCAGGGCTAAATGAAATTCAAAAAATGCATATTTTGAAGGAGAGTTTAACTGGAGATGCTGAACGTTTGTTGCATCATTTAGACTTGAGCATCGGGAATTATGAAAAGGCATGGGAGTTACTTATTGAAAGGTACGACCATAAGAGAGTATTGGTCAATTCGTATTTAAAGGTTCTTTTCAGTCAAACTACTCAGAGTAAGGAGTCATCAGAGAATCTGAAAAGTTTGCTGGACACAACAACCGAAGTTGTTCATGGCCTAAAAAATTTAGAATTGCCAGTAGAACATTGTGATACAATATTAATTTATATTATGTTTCAAAAATTACCCTCTAGAACCCAACAATTATGGGAAGAAAAGCTCGGTAATGAAAGATGTCTCCCGACTTTTTCTGAGTTTACTACTTTTTTAAAGGCCCGTTTTAGGACACTAGAATCCATTGTAGAGCAGAGTAGTTCAACCACAGAGCCAAAGCCAGTTATAAAACCGCAACCTACAGCTAAGGCATTTCATGCAAAAACGCAAAAAAAACAGTCGTTTAAACCGTTCAAGTCTGTACAACAATACCAGTGTCAAGTATGCCGCCAAGGAAAACATTCTTTGACGAAGTGTCAAAGCTTCTTGGGCATGGATGCGGCCCAAAAACAAAAAGCTGTGCTTAAGGCTGGGGTATGTGCAAACTGTCTTGCATACAGCCACCAAACACGATTTTGTTTAAGTAACCGGACGTGTTACTTCTGCAACCAAAAACATCACTCACTTTTGCATGATAATTCACACACATACAATACAAATTCCAATCCCAACACTACACAAAATTCATCTTTGAATGCTAAAACACATTCTTATAAACAAGTCGCCCACACCGGAAATCAACAGGCAGCGGTAAACCCAAATGCTCCTGTTTTCCAGCCACAGGGTGACAACACTGCAAGTAGCAGTACCCGACACAATTTTTATGCATCACAAACCCAAGAATCGCAAATTTTATTAGCAACTGCAATTGTAAGAGTAAATTCGAGAGATGGCAAATTTTTAGATTTACGAGCGCTCATTGATCCAGGCTCAGAAGCAACTTTCATTTCAGAATCTGCAGCCAGGTCTCTAAAGCTTGTTAAACAACCAACACAAATAAACGTATCAGGGTTGGGGAAGGTCAGCAACGGCACTAGTCAAAGCTACGTTGACTTAATATTCTCTTCAAAACATTCAGAGTTTACAGATGCTACCAAGGCATTCGTCCTCAAGTCGTTGACTGGCCTCCTTCCGGCCCACAAAATGATACAAAACACTTGGGACCACCTCACGGATTTACCATTAGCAGACCCTAATTTCCACGTTCCAACCTTGATCGACATTCTTTTTGGTTGCGATGTATATCCCGGCATTGTACTTCCAGAAATTATCCGCAATGAGCATGGAACTGCACCCATAGCTCAAAATACACAGCTGGGATGGATTATTTTAGGCAAAACTCCCGAGGTTATTCCAAACAACGTTAAAAGCTTTTTTCAGCACATAAATATCGACCTGCAAATCCGAAACTTTTGGGAGATTGAAGAAACTCCCTTCGTAACTGAAGAATACATCGCATGTGAAAAGTATTTTTCAGAGACGACTAGACAGCTGTCAGATGGATGGTACGAAGTCAGCCTTCCGTTCAAAGAAGGATCTCATCCCGAACTCGGACCCAGCAAAGACATTGCAGTAAGGCGATTTTTGTCTCTGGGACGACGATTTGAGAAGGAACCAACTCTGCAATCGAGTTACAGCAAATGTATTATGGAGTACCTCATCTTACAACACATGGAAGAAGTGTGAACGATCAAAAGACTTGACCGTCAACCCGGAGATCTCTATTATTCCCTTAATCGAAAGGATAGGTAGATCCTGGTTGATGCGTTGATCGATTATCAACGGTAGCGAAAAAAAGCAACTTTCTTTAATTTGACCTTAATGATTTTGTCTTAATACAACGAGGACTTTGAATGGCTTTCGAATAAAGACCATCAAAGCGAGCGGAATACAACGACGAGATTTGTATAAAAGTAAAAAGACAGCGATTTCCCCTAAGGGTTGTACAATAAGAGTCATCATTTTATTTCGCTAACAGGTATTTATACAAAAATTCATATAATTTCGAAAGAGAGACTACGTTACATTTTCAGTAAAAGTTTTAAGGCGAATTTATAAATATAAAAAAGATGGCGATTGGTATAATGTGAGCGCCAAATTTGAATTTAAAAAGTAAATTTTGGCAGTTACAGAATATGAGTTTAAATTCAAGATATTTACATAAGTATAATTTACAAAATTCAAAAAATGAAAGTTAATGATGATTTCTGCTTCAACATTCCGCCTCCTTTGAAAGGACTTCCTTTCAAGATGGAATCGCTGCGAGTTTGCGAATGGGTCGCCTGAATTCTCCTCTTGACGTTTTTATATCGGCGACTCTGACTCGACCATCTGGACCTTCGATGATTTTCGTGACTCTCCCCAAGAGCCACTTTTGAGGGGGTAGGTTGTCCTCGTGAATAATGACAGGCTACCAACTGTGATGTTTGGGCTGGACGACGACGCCCACTTTGCACGTCCTTGGAGTTCTTGGATGTACTCTGCTGACCACTGCTTCCAAAAGTGAGTTTTGACGGCATTTATTCGCCGCCATTGTTGTAGATAGCTGATGTCGGAGACGTCTTCAATTGGCTCAGGAACTGCTTTTAGTGATGACCCAATAAGCAGATGAGCTGGCGTTAGGGCTTCGACGTCATTGGGATCTGTGGACATCGGAGTTATTGGCCTGGAGTTCATTATGGCCTTGATCTCCACCAGCGCAGTTGAAAGTTCTTCGAATGACAGCTTGGCACCTCCTAGGCTGCGATAGAGATGGCCCTTTGCAACTTTAACGGCCGCCTCCCAAATTACACCGAAGTGGGGTGCCCTGGGGGGTATAAAATGAAAATTTATGGTGGAATTAGAACAAAAATTAACAATGTTTTGTTGGTTAGATTTTTTGAACAACATATCGCGTAATTCCTTCAGTTTTGACTGTGCGCCAACGAAATTTGTCGCATTGTCACAGTGAATGTCTCTTGGGAGACCTCTACGACCTATCATCCTTTTCAATGCTCTTATAAAAGCATCAGCTGAAAGGTCTGACACAGCTTCCAAGTGAACTGCCTTCGACGAGAAGCAGACAAAAACTGCAATATAAGTCTTATACGGAACTTTGCCTCGAATTTTATAAGAGGTGTATATTGGATCACAAAAGTCCACCCCACAACAAACAAATGGACGTGATGGTGTCAATCTTTCAGCAGGCAAGTTTCCCATAACCTGCTCATAAAGTTTTGGCCTATACCTTGCACAATGGGGACACTTTCTTACTAACCTTCGTGCTACCTCTCGAACATTTATTACCCAAAATCTTTGTCTAGTCAATGCGACAAGAGCTTTTGGACCAGCATGGTAGTTCGAATAATGAAGATGTTCGACTAGTGTGTTGCTGAAGATGCAATCTTTGGGCAGTAACAATGGATGCTTACATTCCTCGGGCATGTTTGCATGCTTCAATCGCCCGCCCACTTTCAACAAAAGAAGCCCATTCCTATCCTCGAGGAAGGGACTTAAAGAATTTATGGATCCTTTAAGCGGTGCGTTTGATTGTATAGCTTCAATTTCCTTAGCAAAGTACTTCATTTGAATCACGTTAACGATGATTTGTAGTAAATATTCCAATTCATTGACTGTCAGAAATTGACTAGGAAACGGTATTCTCCATACACGCAAATTGAGGTACCTTGCAACAAACGCAAAGATTCTGATGAGTTTTGTATACGAACTCACTCTCTCTATTGTTTCCAAGTAATAGTTTTTGTCTGGTTGTTGACAATTTTAAGCCGTTTTTCGTTTTTCCAACGAAAGGTCCTCTGCAGAAGGAAAGATATCTACCGTGGATGGCCAATTTTCCTCCTGTTCAACTAAAAATGCTGGACCCTTAAGCCCAAGTTTTGTAGCTCTTCTACAGTGCATCCTCGGGAAACGATATCTGCCGGATTATGGCTTGTTGGAACATGTTTCCAAACCACCTGCTTCGTTGTCTCCTGAATTTCTGCTACCCTTTTTCCAACAAATGTGTTGAGCCTTGATGAGTGTGTGGATATCCAGTGCAAAACAATTGCCGAATCAGTCCAAAAGAATGCTTCCGAGAAGTTTTTGTCGATCACTCTTTGAATTTTTACCCAGAGTTTGGATAAAAGATGTGCTGCACAAAGCTCCAAGCGCGGAAGTTGTTTCTTCTTAGCTGGCGCAACTCTAGATTTAGCGACTAAAAGCTTCACTTCTACTGATCCGAAAGTATCTATACTTCTCAGATATATACAGCAACCATGTGCTTTTATAGAAGCGTCGGCGAAGCCATGTATTTGGTAGCTTGTTTTATTTTCTACAAACACGAATCGAGGAATAGAGAGATTTTGAAGAGAGTGAAGATCGATCATAAATTGACGCCACTCAGTGTCGATGTTTTGTGGAATTGATGCATCCCAGTCAACTTTATCAATCCAAAGCTGTTGTAGCAGGATCTTAGCTGGGATAATGATGGGGCTGAGCAAACCCATTGGATCGAAAAGGGACGAAGAAAGAGATAAAATGGATCTCTTAGTGTATTTGGTATACGTTCGATTCGGTTTGTAAGAAAAACTGAATTCGTCAGCCACAAGATTCCAAGCTATGCCTAACGTGCTAGTGAGATTGGATTCAGTTAATCTTATTTCTTTTTGTTTTGTTTCCTCTATTAAAGAAAAATGATTACTATTCCATTTTGAAAGCTCTAATCCAGCTGAATTCAAAATGGAAACGACTTCGTTTCGTTTTTTGGTTAGAGTATCTAAGTCGTCTGCTCCAGTCAACATATCGTCCACGTAAAAATCAGACTTTAGAACAGAAGCACCGAGACTTAAATGCTCTTGATTTTTATCGGCCAAATACTGAAGGCAACAAATTGCCAAAAACGGTGCTGATGACGTACCATATGTTATGGTGTTAAGCTGGTATGTTTTAATAGGAGTGTGTGCATCTTCTCTCCATAAGATAAACTGCAACCTCCTATGCGATGGATGTATTAAGATTTGTCGATACATCTTGACAATGTCGGCTATTAGAGCATATCGATAGAGTCTAAAGCGAAGCAAAATTACAACAAGTTCGTCCTGTATCGTAGGACCGACCATAAGTATTCCATTCAAGGATATTTGTGACGATGTTCGGCAAGATGCGTCAAATACTATGCGCAATTTTGTAGACACGCTTTCAGGCCTAATTACACATTGATGTGGCAAGTAATAGTGAGTGATTTCGAGATTGGGATTGTGTACGACTGACATGTGACCTAAAGATTCATATTGTTTCATGAAATCTACGTACTCCGTTTTCAAAGATGAATTTTTAGACAACCTACGCTCAAGAGATAAAAATCTTCTGAAAGCTATATCATAGGAAGCTCCAAGACAGTTGGGGTCTCGTTTGAGAGGAAGGTGAACCATAAGCCGACCGCTAGGTAGAACTTCGATGTTGTCCTTGAAGTGTACCTCACATGTAGTTTGTTCTTCAGACCACCTCGACTGTTGACCTTGAATCTCTTCACGTTCCCAAAACTTCTTCAATTACTTTTGATTTGTATCTACCAGATACTATCCAACCTAAAGCAGTTTTTTGCAAGTGTGGAAGTCCTTCACCTAATTTGACTTGACCTGTTTCCAGCAAATCAAAGAATGCTTCAGCACCTACCAACATATCTATCTGAGATGGCTGATTAAAACTCTCATCTGCCAAGTCCAAATTCGTAGGAAGATTCCAGTTGCTTATGTTAAGTGCTGCTTCCGGTTGATACCCTGTAATGGAGGGTGCGACTAAAAATTCTAAACAAATTTCGAAATTGTTGTATCTCGAATTGTCGATTGAGTTAGATACTTTGTTTGTGTTTCTGTATGTCCTATTCCCACTATATCGACGTCCCTTCTTTGCTTTTTAAGACAGAGCGAATTAGCAAACTTCTCATTAACAAAGTTAACTTGAGAACCAGAATCCAGTAGAATTCTACCCAACTGAAAACTACCCGATGAGTCCTTGACGAGAACTAAGGCGGTTGCCAAAATAACTTGATTGAGAACACGCTCCTTCTCCAATGCGGAATGTGCTGCAGCTGTTGTATTCGATGAACCTTGTGAAACTTCAACACTAGTACTATTATCTGTAGCTTGGGGCTTGTGCAAAAGACTATGATGTGATTGCTTGCAACTTTTGCATTTATAAGTCGACGGACATTTCGAAACATTGTGACCTTTTCCTAAACAATTTAAGCAAAGCCCTAATTTTTTCACTTTAAAATAACGATCCATTACTGAAAGCTCAGCGAAACCTTTACAGCCTGTAATTGAATGAGTATTGTCTCGACAAAAGATACAAGAATGTTGATTAGCAGCAAGTGAAGTTTAAGGACGACGATGGTTGACAAAAGTAGGTTTTGGTTTGTTGAATGATTTGTGAGTGGAATCCGATCGTAGCTGCTTGCTATCTCTAGCTTCCATGAACTGGCATCGTTTGTTGAGAATGGCTGCACACTCTTTCCATTCAGGTAACTTGCTATAGTCCAGCTGTTCATCCCATTTGGACTGCGTTTCTGGATCGACCTTCGACATGGCAATGTGTATTATTATCGCGTTACAAATATTTTCAAACGACCCTATCGAAAGAAGAGAAATAAATAAAGCAGATATATTATCGACTAAAGTCCTTAATGAAGCAGGAGATGATTTGGTAACCTTTGGTAGTTCAATTAATTCGGATATATTTTCCAAAAATATTAGGCAATCATTGTCATAGCGCTCCTTCAAACTAAGAAGTGCCTTTGTGTAGTTGGCTTCCGTGACTTGAAAAGCCTTTACTGTACCAAGTGCTTGATCGGTTAAACACGAAAGCAAATAATTAAATTTTTCTATTTTAGATAAGCTTGAATCAGTTTCGACTAAATTGTTGAATGAGTTTATAAAATTTTTGTATTCGGAGTATTTTCCACTAAACCTAGGTAGACGTTGTTTTGGAAGACGACTAGTTGAAGTTGGGCCACTACTTAACGTTATATCTGCAACACTGCATCGCCTACCAGATCCCAAAAGCGAAATAATTTTTGATTTAGCAGTGATATACAAATCTTCGATTTCACCTCGACAAGTATCGGTCGGGGCTAAGGCTTCTATTTGGGTTTGGTAAACTAAAATTTGTTTGAAATAAGATTCCAAAATTCCTAGGCGACACTCAAGTTCAGTTGACGTTAATGTATTGGTAGTTGATTCCACAATATTTTTTATACGAGTTATGCTTCCTTTAGTAGAAGACCGTTGTTGTTTTGATTCATCAAGAGTAGGTTTGGTTGTCATTGTAGAATTAATACCAAAAAATCAAAAAATGTTTTCAAACAGCAACGATAAAATCCAAAGAAATTTAACCCAATTTCTTAACTAAAAAGCTTATTTTAATTTGTATTCGAATTAAAATTAAAATAGCATTAGGCAACTCTATTCCAAATGAATTAGTTTTAAGCAGGAACTATGTTTATTTTATTTTTCTTTCCCACGGTAGGTAGCGGCGAATTAAGTTATAGTAGATATAAGGCAGAAGTATATATTGTAATGTGTGGGCAACATCTAGTGGTAGTAATAGGAGAACTCGCTTCTTTAAGCATCGAGAAACCTCTAGTGGCTAATAGGAGAACTCGCTTCTTAAGCATCGAGAAACATCTAGTGGTTTAGAGGGGAACTCATTCAGCGCATACAAGAACCTCGAAAGGGGTAAGCATCTAGTGATAAAGTGGAGAACTTCGTTAAGCATCGAGAACAACCTCGTAGATTCTCGAACCGATTGGAGGTATATAAATAGGCGCTTGGAAGCGAAGCGGTTCATTATGGATTGTGAATTGCTGTAAAGTAAAGACTGTGTTTGAAAAGTAAAGACTGTGTTTGAAACGTAATAATTGAGTGTTCAATAAATAAGTTTATATCGATTTAAATAAAGAAAATTTGTGTTTTTATTTACGAAGTGTGAATAAGTTTTAATTATCGGACCAAGCCGAATATTACATTGGTGTCAGAATAAGGGATTAAAACTTATTGAGAATAAAAACAGTGATTGAACTATTTTGTGTAAAGTAGTGAAGTTAAAAATAAAATAAAAAAAATAAAAATGAGTAAAGTTTTAAAAGACTTAACTGTCCCTGAGCTAAAGGCCGAACTAAGCAAACGTGGCTTAAGTGGGACAGGCGTAAAAACCGAACTCGTTAAACGGCTGCAGGAATATCTGGAGCAGCAAAATGAAGACCCAGATACGTTTGCTTTCGAATTAGAAGCAAAAGTAGAAGAGGTAAATGCAAATGTTGCCTTATCTAACATGATGTCACTTTTTTTAACCAAATTTGAAGAGAATGAAAAGAATGTCCTGAAAGAACAGCAGAATGTTCTCAAACAACTAGAAGCTCAAAGAAGTGATCAAAAACAAGAACAGCAGAATGTTCTCAAACAACTAGAAGCTCAAAGAAGTGACCAAAAGCAAGAACAGCAGAATGTTCTCAAACAACTAGTAGCTCAAAGGAAACAACTAGAAGCCCAAAGAAGCGACCAAATGCAAGAACAGCAGAATATTCTAGAGCGATTCGACGAACAGAGAAATCTTTTAGAAGACAGGTTTGCGGACTTCGAAGAGAAAATCAAAACTGTCGACGAGCGACAAAATGCACGTTTCGAGAAAATTGACGAACAAATTGAAACCATCACAAATGAACTAGAAAAAGTGCGAAAGATGAAATCTCGAGAACCTTCTGGTGAGTGCTCAAGGAAGAGAGAAGTGAATCCTCCAAGCTTTGATGGGCAGATTCCGTGGTCAATCTACAAGAAACAGTTTGAAGCAGCAGCGTTAACAAACGTCTGGGACGATCACGAAAAATACATTGCTCTTACGCTTGCTTTAAGAGGATCTGCTGCTGAACTGCTACAAACCATACCAGCGGAGAAGAGTGGCGACTTCACAGTTCTGGTAAATGCAATCGAACAGCGGTTTGGGGATAGCCACATGACAGAAGTCTTCCGAGTTCAGCTTAACAATAGGACACAGAAAAGAGGTGAAACTCTGCAGCAGCTTCAGGCAGATATCGAGCGATTGGTTCACCTGGCATATCCAACAGCTGGTAACGAGATAATAAATCAACTTGCTGTTGAAGCCTTTGTGAGAGCTGTGGGCGATATAAATCTCCAAAGGGCTATCCGCACTGCCGGAAAGCGAACACTACCAGAAGCATTGGCTTTCGCTCTGACGATGGAAGCTGCAGAACAAGCTTCCCAAAACGTGCATTGCGTAAGAGAAATAGAAGTCCAAGAATGTTCTTGTCAGAAGGCTACTGTGGAAAGGAGTCAGCGAGACGGACCAGCACGATGCTGGAACTGCAATAAGACTGGGCATCTACAGCGACAGTGCAGATTACCACGAAGAAGAACCACATGCCAACACTGTGGAAATAGAAGTAATTCAACCGTTCAAAGCAACACCAATAACGTTGCTTCCGAAGTTGTTTCCCACCCGGGAAACGAATAAGAACCAACTTCGAGGGGCAGAAGCTGGTTTCTGGTATCGATGGCCCCAGAAACGACATCCAGGTTTCTCAAACGAAACGTGACAACAAGAGCCTTACCGTGGAAGCAAGTATAAACGGCAACAAATGTGTGGCTACCATTGACACCGGTGCCACGGCGTCCATCGTACGGCAAGACCTCGTCAAGAAGGCATGGCTCCACAACACCAACAGCTATCGTCTAAGGACTGCAACTGGAGAGGCCGCAAAAGTTTATGGTGAGGTACGTCTTAAGATTCGGATAGCAGAGTTGGAATTCTCTCACCCGTTCCTGGTAGCAGATATATGCGACGAGTGCATTGTCGGCATCGATTTCATGAAAGATCATGGAGTGATATTGGACATCGGGAACCAAGTCCTGAAATATCGAAACATCGAGATTCCGATGATCTATGGGACTAACTCGTATGAGACCTCGTCATCTGTGAAAACCGTCATCAAAGAAGATCTCACTTTGCCTGCTTCTTCAGAAGTATTCGTGTGGACGAAATTGAAGGGTAAGCCTGGCAGCCATCGATACCTCATGGTCGAACCAGCATCTGTAAAGTCCTCCCAAAACGTCACCATTGGGAAGACTCTTGTGAGACCATTAAAGAACATGGTTCCGGTACGAATACTGAACATCAAGCCGTATGAAGTTAAGCTTAGAAAAGGTGAGATTGTCGGACAATGCGAATCTGTATCAGCGATAACAAGGATCGACGAAGAAGAGTCAAGGCAATCCTTGAAGTCCGAAGAGCTGAACTCCATAAAGACGAACATTCTCAAGTCATCTAATCTTGGCCACCAACAACGAAGAACTGCAGAAGGTCTCCTCGAAGAATTTGCAGACATCTTTTCGTCATCGAAAGGGAAATATGGCAGAACGCAACTGGTGCAACATCGAATCAATACCGGGGATGCAAGGCCGATTCGTCAACCTGCAAGACGCCTTCCACTAGCCAAACAAGGTGAGGTTGAAGAACTGATAACCACCATGAAGGGAGAAGGTCTGATCGAAAACTCTAAAAGCCCTTGGGCGTCTCCAGTGGTCCTGGTAAAGAAGAAAGACGGATCAACCCGCTTTTGCGTGGACTATCGAAGGTTGAATGATGTGACCAAGAAGGATAGCTACCCTCTGCCTAGGATCACTGATACTCTGGATGCAATGGAAGGAGCACAATGGTTCTCAACTTTGGACTTGAAAAGTGGTTACTGGCAAGTCGAAATCCATCCTGAAGACAAAGAAAAGACAGCATTCTCAACAGGAAACGGATTGTGGCAGTTCAAAGTGATGCCTTTTGGACTTTGCAATGCTCCAGCGACTTTTGAGCGCCTAATGGAATGCGTCCTGCAAGGACTCACATGGAAATCTTGCCTGGTCTATTTGGATGACGTCATAGTATACGGGAAAACATTTGACGAACACTGTACAAATCTGAGAGCCGTGTTTCAAAGACTTCGAGAAGCCCACCTCAAGCTTAACCCAGAAAAGTGTTCACTCTTCAAAACCGAAGTAAAATATCTGGGACATATCATCTCATCCCAAGGAGTAAAAACGGATCCTGATAAGGTTGACACCGTGAAGAATTGGCCAACACCACAGGACAAACACCAACTCCGAAGCTTTCTGGGTCTAGCCACCTACTATAGGCGCTTTGTGAAGGACTTTGCTGGAATCGCCAAGAGTCTACATCAGCTAACGGAAAAGGGAAAGCAGTTTAGATGGTCAGGTGAATGCGAGCGCAGCTTTCAAGAGCTCAAGCAACGCTTGTGTAATGTACCAGTGCTGACCTACCCAACTCCAGGAAAACCGTTCATAATTGATGCTGATGCGAGCAATGTCGGGATAGGTGCTGTACTATCGCAGGTGCATAATGGCGAAGAAAAGGTGATTGCCTATTACAGCAAGGTACTCTCGAAGTCGGAAAGAAATTATTGTGTGACCAGAAGAGAACTTCTTGCACTGATTTTGGCAACAAAGCACTTCCATAAGTATCTCTATGGACAGAAGTTTCTTCTCCGAACTGACCATGGAGCACTTAACTGGCTTTTGAATTTCAAGAATCCAGAGGGTCAAGTGGCAAGGTGGATTGAGAGGCTGCAGACGCACGATTACGAAATTCAACATCGGAAGGGGAAGCTTCACTCAAATGCAGATGCACTGTCTCGGAGACCATGTAAACAAGACTGTAAGCATTGTAGACGACAAGAAGAAAAAGAAGTGGTTACTGTCCAACGAACCAGAGCCGATCCCATTTATGGCTGGAGCAACGACGAGTTGAGGAAGGCTCAACAAGAAGACTCAGACATCGAACCCATCCTCGCTTGGAAGGAACACCAGGAAAAACCAGAATGGGCTGATATCTCCGATAGAAGTCCGACTCTGAAGGCCTATTGGGCACAGTGGGACTCGTTTCATGTCCAAGAGGGTGTCCTTCGACGTAAATGGGAATCAGCAGATGGAAAGTCTTATGTAATGCAGCTAGTCTTACCGAGATCAAAGGTTATGGATGTTCTGCG
This sequence comes from Eupeodes latifasciatus, assembly GCA_920104205.1. NCBI lineage: Eukaryota > Metazoa > Arthropoda > Insecta > Diptera > Syrphidae > Eupeodes > Eupeodes latifasciatus. The sequence goes on from OV049924.1 coordinate 221,728,485, forward strand.
AGAGATGCATGGTGGAGTTTCGGAAGGTCATCTAGGAGTGAACAAGACGCTAGAAAAGGTTCGACAACGATTTTACTGGCTACATGCAAGGGAAGATGTCGAGAAGTGGTGCCGAAAATGTGATACCTGTGCTGCCACCAAAGGCCCGAACAAAAAGAACCACAGCCAAATGCAGCAGTATAATGTCGGAGCACCCTTCGAAAGGATTGCAGTAGACGTGGCGGGTCCATTTCCGGAAATAAATAATGGAAATCGTTATATTCTGGTCGTCATGGATTACTTCAGCAAGTGGCCTGAAGCATACGCCATTCCAAATCAAGAAGCCAAAACAGTCGCAGACCAAATTGTCCTCAACTGGGTGAGCAGATTCGGCGTTCCATTAGAACTGCATTCCGACCAGGGAAGGAATTTTGAATCAAACATATTTCAGGAAGTTTGTGGGCTTCTTGACATCTAGAACACAAGAACATTACCACTTCACCCACAATCTGATGGCATGGTCGAACGATTCAACCGAACCCTGAAGGAACATCTTTGCAAAGTTGTGGACGACAACCAGTGAGATTGGGATCGACACATTCCACTGTTTTTGATGGCGTATCGAAGTGCAAGACATAGCTCAACTGGCCATACACCGTCTGAGATTTTGATGGGAAGGAACATCAGACTGCCGAGCGAAATAAAATTTGGATGCCCCACATCGGAACCGCAAGCCGAGGATGACTACATTGATGACCTCAGAGAAAGACTCCTTCAGATCCACGACAATACCAGGTTGAAAATAAAGATGTTCAGTGACCGAATGAAGACACGCTACGATATACGAGCGACAACAACAGAGTTCCAAGCAGGGGATCGGGTGTGGCTTTACAATCCCCATCGACAAAAAGGATTGTCACCGAAACTTCAACGGGACTGGGAAGGTCCATATACAGTCATTACAAAAATCAACGATGTCGTGTACCGGATACAAAAGGAAGTCAGAGGAAAACCTAAAGTTGTACATCGCGACCGGCTACATCGCTACAGTGGTGATGAGAACGATGGATTTGTTCGGGACGATCAATCCTAAGGAGGGGTAATGTAATGTGTATACACTCTTTATCTCTTTCAATAATAAGGGGCAACATCTAGTGGTAGTAATAGGAGAACTCGCTTATTTAAGCATCGAGAAACCTCTAGTGGCTAATAGGAGAACTCGCTTCTTAAGCATCGAGAAACATCTAGTGGCTTAGAGGGGAACTCATTCAGCGCATACAAGAACCTCGAAAGGGGTAAGCATCTAGTGATAAAGTGGAGAACTTCGTTAAGCATCGAGAACAACCTCGTAGATTCTCGAACCGATTGGAGGTATATAAATAGGCGCTTGGAAGCGAAGCGGTTCATTATGGATTGTGAATTGCTGTAAAGTAAAGACTGTGTTTGAAAAGTAAAGACTGTGTTTGAAACGTAATAATTGAGTGTTCAATAAATAAGTTTATATCGATTTAAATAAAGAAAATTTGTGTTTTTATTTACGAAGTGTGAATAAGTTTTAATTATCGGACCAAGCCGAATATTACAATATGTATATAGTAATAAATCGATGTAATATATACCTACGACGACGATAAGGCAATGTTATTTTATTTAAATTATGTGTTGTAATTTAAATAAACGAATGTAGAACAATTCGAATCAAAGTTGTTTACTTTTGGTATGTGACGACGAAAATTCAATCAACGAAAAAAGCTTTCCTTTAGTGCATTGATCATGCAGCAAAATCTCCCGCGACGACGACGACGAAAACAAGCTCCTATGAGCTTTGAGCGAATGATGTGTGGGCGAAATGAGGATCTATGCACTGAACTCAGTGTGTATTGATTTTGATTTGTCTGCAACCAAATGCAAGAAGCGAGCGAGAGTACGAGTAAACGAGCAGAATGAGGCGAAAAACGACGAACTAAGCAATGGTGCGGTGGTGGCGGGGGCGGCAAAAGGTAGTTAGAGCGAAAGCTTCTAATTATTTTAACTATTGTGCGTGGGTGTGTATATTGGACACACAAGTGGATCGTAAGTATACTCTTTGTGGATTGTATATGATTTTTTCCAGCGAAAACACTATGCTGCGGAAGCGGAAGATCGATAGACAATTTGTATGAAGAGTATTTTTGGTATAAATTCGTAGGTTTAAATTTATTTAAATTTTAGTGTTTTTTTTTATTTAAACGGCAAAATCGAAATATGTTGTTCAATGATATAAATATATTATTTATGAGCAATGTAATTAATTTATAGGGTCTGTTTTATATCCAAGGTGCGTTTTAAATTGATTTTAAAATAAATTTAATGCGTTAATTTTTTGTTTTTTTTTTTGTTTTTAATTTAAATTGGAAAAAGCAACACACATTAGAGTAAAACTTAGACCACACATACCTTGGTGAGAGATATACTTATCTCCCACAATTTTTCTCTGGTGTTCTGTAGGTTGGTTCCAATTCCTCTTGGATGGGCGGTTGGTATTTTCGGGACATCAACTGGGTTCTCTCCTGGTGTTGTCTTTCTTTCCTCTCGAGGTTTTTAGCACTTCACCTACACCATGCACTCACGAAACCGAAACGCGGCGAGAAAAATGTATATAGGTAATATAGTGTTCAATGTTTCTGCACTACCTATTATATTTCTTTGTGCACAATTTTTTTTTTCGCGAATAGTTCTAATGATTTTACCATACGTTTTTATGTCTGTTACCACTTTTTGCACGTTGGTTGGGCGCAAAATTTTCAACTTTTAAATAGTTTAACACTTGGAGTACAAAAAGAAATCTTTTTTACAATGTTTTAGACGAAAAATTACCCACTTTTTACCACGATGGTCAACAAAACCGACCTTTTTTATACTATTTTTACGTTGGGCGCCAAAAAACTGGCGCAACTTTTTATAGTATTTTTTACGTTGGGCGCCAAAAAATGAACGATCAAAAGACTTGACCGTCAACCCGGAGATCTCTATTATTCCCTTAATCGAAAGGATAGGTAGATCCTGGTTGATGCGTTGATCGATTATCAACGGTAGCGAAAAAAGCAACTTTCTTTAATTTGACCTTAATGACTTTGTTTTAATACAACGAGGACTTTGAATGGCTTTCGAATAAAGACCATCAAAGCGAGCGAAATACAACGACGAGATTTGTATAAAAGTAAAAAGACAGCGATTTCTCCTAAGGGTTGTACAATAAGAGTCATCATTTTATTTCGCTAACAGGTATTTATACAAAAATTCATATAATTTCGAAAGAGAGACTACGTTACATTTTCAGTAAAAGTTTTAAGGCGAATTTATAAATATAAAAAAGATGGCGATTGGTATAATGTGAGTGCCAAATTTGAATTTAAAAAGTACATTTTGGCAGTTACAGAATATGAGTTTAAATTCAAGATATTTACATAAGTATAATTTACAAAATTCAAAAAATGAAAGTTAATGATGATTTCTGCTTCAACAAAGTGAAAGAAAGGGATCCAGTGCTAAATTCACCCTTTCACTTTTTTCTTCCTCATCACGCAGTATTCAAAGAGTCAAGTACAACCACGAAATTAAGAGTGGTCTTTGACGCAGCCACAAAAACATTTGATGGGACATCATTGAATGAACATTTAATGACGGGTCCTAAATTACAAAAAAACATAGTGGATATAATTTTAAAATGGCGAATGTATCAATACACTATCACAGCTGATATTGAAAAGATGTATCGCCAAGTTTTTGTACAAGACTTGGATAAGTATTTTCAACTGATACTTTGGAGAGATAGCCCTGATAAACCGCTCAAGATATTTAAACTCAATACGGTTACTTTTGGAACAGCCTGTGCACCCTACTTAGCCATCCGGGTTTTGCACAAAATCGCTGAAGATGGACTTCAAAATTACCCAAATGGAGCTCGTGCAATCAAGGAGGAGATGTATGTGGATGATCTCATAAGTGGAGGCGATTCCATCGAGGAAACTAGAACCAAACGAGATGAATCTCGTAATCTTCTGGCCGCGGCAGGACTCAAGCTGCGAAAATGGACGTCCAATTGTAAAAATCTTCTAAAAGACTTACCAAAAGAAGATTGTGAGATAAACTTTGAACTGCCTTTTGAATCCATCGATCATGTCAAAACTTTAGGCATAAGATGGCAGCCAGACGAAGATATTTTTTGCTTCAAAAACATTCACGATGATTCTGAAGAAGTAACCAAGAGGACAATGCTATCAGCGATCGCCAAACTGTTTGATCCACTCGGCTGGATTGCACCATGTGTAATCAAGGCCAAAACTTTGGTGCAGAGGAACTGATTGGGGCGATCCAGTGCCATCAGATCTCAGAGAAGAATGGCAAGTTTTTCGAAAAGAATTACCTGCCATACAACACATAAAAATCCCAAGATGGATTAAAACAAACAACACGCAAAAATCAATGGAATTGCATGGCTTCAGTGACGCGTCTGAAAAGGTTTATGGTGCAGCAGTTTTCATGCGTGTCCTTGACAGCTCTGGAAATATCCACATGCATTTACTTATATCTAAAACAAAAGTTGTTCCATTGAGAACAGTCAGTCTGCCGCGACTTGAACTGTGTGGAGCCGTACTTCTAGCATCTCTGCTACACTACACCAAAGGAGTACTTGACAACACCGATGCAAAACTGTATGCCTGGTCAGACTCAATGATCACGTTGGCATGGATTAGAGAACAACCATCCAAATGGACAACATTTGTCAGCAATAGAGTCGCAGATATCCAAAGACTTACAAGCTGCGACATGTGGAAACACATACCAACAGATCACAATCCAGCTGATCTGGCATCCCGAGGCGTATCTCCCTCTTTGTTGGCAGCACAAGATCTTTGGTGGACAGGACCTTCGTTTTTGCGAGACAAATGGAATTTCGAAATTCCTGAACAACCATCTGCTTTTGACACTGACCAAGAGAAACGGCCTTTGAAAAAACAGTGCACTTACATGACCTCCGATCCAACAAGTGACGACATCAATTTAAGTATACTAAGATGTTCAAGATTATCGAAGACCGTTAGAGCAATTGCCTTCTGTTGCCGTTTTAGATGGAACTGCCTCGCAAAAAGGAGGAAAACATCTAAGGTATCAGGTACCTTAGCTGTGAGGAGCTAGAAAATGCAACCATATTGGTGAACAAAGCTGTACAGCGACTTATGTTTATTCAAGAACTCGACGAATACGACACAAAAAACACAATACCTAAATCATTATTGTCACTTAATGCCTTCGTCGATGGTAATGGGATTCTTCGAGTTGGTGGTCGACTGCAAAATACTCTTTTGTCATACAACCAACAGAGTCCCATCATTCTGAAACCCAGTTACCATTTCACTGAACTTGTGATAAAAAATGCTCACGAAAAAACATTATACGGTGGAAACCATCAGACTATGGCTTATATCCGTATGGCCTATTGGATCATAAGTATTAAACAAAGAGTTAAAAGCTATATCCACGAATGCTCAATATGCTTCAGACACACCAGAAAAAATTTACAGCAACTCATGGGAAGCCTTCCAGCACCTAGAGTACGAATGTCGAGACCATTCTCCCACACTGGAGTGGACTATGCAGGTCCTATTGAAATTAAGGCGTGGAAAGGACGGGGAGCCAAGACCTTCAAAGGATACTTTGCAATTTTCATTTGCCTATCCACAAAGGCCATTCACCTGGAAACGGTATCAGACCTTACAACCCAAGGATTTTTGGCAGCTCTTCGTCGCTTCACTGCAAGACGAGGACTTTGTACTCAAATTTATAGTGACTGCGGCACAAACTTTGTGGGAGCTAATAAAGAATTAGCTAACATGCTTGAAAAGGCTAAACACGACTGGAAGGAAATCGCAAGCGTTGTAGCCAATTCAGGAACGAACTGGAATTTTATTCCTCCAGCTTCTCCTCACTTTGGTGGCCTCTGGGAAGCTGAAGTGAAATCCGTAAAACATCATTTGAAACGGACCGTGAGAGATGAGAGGTTAACATTTGAGGAACTCTACACACTTCTTACGCAGATAGAAGCCTGCTTGAATTCCAGACCTCTATGTCCTCTATCGGATAACATAGATGACCTTGATGTGTTAACCCCAGGACATTTTTTGATTGGAGAACGCCTGCTCAGCATTCCGCAAGGGCACATATCGAACCCAGAGAAGATGAGTTACCTCGACAGGTGGACAAGAACTCAAGCATTCGTCGACTCGTTCTGGCAGAAATGGAACGGAGAATATCTGTCTCGGTTACAACAACGACCCAAATGGACCAGAAAAGAAGCCGTACCTAAAATTGGAGGCCTGGTTTTAATTAAAGATGAAAGGCTACCACCATCCCAATGGTTACTAGCCAGAATCACCGAAAAACATCCCGGAGCTGATGGGTTAATCCGAGTCGTAACACTAAAAACAAAGAGTGGAATAATAAAACGCCCTATTTCCAAAATATGTTACCTTCCAAGTAATAAATCCACCGATGTTGAAACACTTATTTAAAATATAAACAAAACAAAATAAAATGTAAAAAATCCATCGATGAAATCCCGTCGGCAAACCAATCAACAAACCCCGTCGGCAAATCCATCAACAAAACCCCGTCGGCAAAACACAATCGCCGACGGCTTTTCGTTATTCAAATTTTCATAAAGATATTTACCCTACACAACAGAACACCCCACAACACACAATTTCAACCCTACACAACACACCGCACCAAATTAGATAAAATACAGTCCACTTTTTAAACAAAATCGAATAATAATTAAATAAAAAATTTATATAGAAATAAATAAAATCGGATAATAATTAAGTAAAATTTATATAAAATAATAAAATCAGAATATAATTGAAATATTGATAGTTTATTCAAATTAATTCTTAATTACAACACAATTCAAAAAAATTATATAAAACCAATATACAAAATATGTAATAATAATCGATATATTTAAAACTTAATTTTATTCATATTAATTTATAATCACTACACAATATATTCAAATAAAATTAAAAAAAAATATTAAATTATAAAATGATTAAAATCAACAACACAATCTTAATTTTTTTTTCTGTTTGCAGTATTGCAAATCCCGACGGTAAAACACAATTTGTCCACTGCATCAAATTGCCGACGGCAAATCATATTTCACAAATGTATAAATTCCACACTGTTATACAACACATCGTAAATATAATTTATAACACTTTTCAATTTTCACAGAATTTAAAAACAGAGACCACTCAATTATTAAAATTGTTAAGTAATTATTGAATCAAATCCGAAATAATTCAATAAAAACTCGATACGAAAAAGAACTCAAAAACAAAAAAAAGAACTCAATAAATGTCGAACGAAAATAATGGCAGCCATTTGCATTTACATATTTGCAAAGAACTACAATCACACACACATTCATACATAAATCGATTCGCAAAAAAAAATACGCCACCGAAACCGAACGTAAGCACACGCACACACACACTCGAGATAAGTAAAAAAATGGGGAGTCAAATTTAAATAATAAATGAAATTAATAAAATTTATAAATAAAATTAAATTATAATAAATATAAATATAAATTAAATAAAACAAAAAAAAAATAAAAAAATATCAAAAAACACCAAACCACATCCAATCCGCGGCACGAGTACGATAACTTTGGCGCCAAGATATAATAACGGTTTTTGGTAGAGGGTCTTAATACAAGCATTTTTTACTATGGGAGGGGGGGTCTATCTCCCCCCGTTTAGGCGGGAGGGGCAATTTAAAAAAGTTATTATTTAAAATGGAAAAAAATAATTAAAAAATAACGGTGATACTTACAATTAAGTTGTATACATTTTTTTAAAGCCAACATTCTGTTCTATTAGCCAGTTTTTAAATCAAGTCGAAACTATGCGTAGTTTTTGAAAAATTTAATTTTAAACTCAAAATTTGAGTAAAAAAGTTAAAAAAAGGTTTAAAGTGTAACTTTTTCAATACTTCAAGATTATCTACCATTGTTTTTATTTCAGAATTTATTGCTCTTATTTGTTTTTGATCAAAAACTGAAAACTAGATGATTTTATGTCTTTTAATTTTTGAGAAAATTGAAAATAAAAATTTAATTTTAAACTCAAAATTTGAGTAAAAAAAGTTAAAAAAAGGTTTAAAGTGTAACTTTTTCAATACTTCAAGATTATCTACCATTGTTTTTATTTCAGAATTTATTGCTCTTATTTGTTTTTGATCAAAAACTGAAAACTAAATGATTTTATGTCTTTTAGTTTTTGAGAAAATTGAAAATAAAAATTTAATTTTAAACTCAAAATTTGAGTAAAAAAAGTTAAAAAAAGGTTTAAAGTGTAACTTTTTCAATACTTCAAGATTATCTACCATTGTTTTTATTTCAGAATTTATTGCTCTTATTTGTTTTTGATCAAAAACTGAAAACTAGATGATTTTATGTCTTTTAGTTTTTGAGAAAATTGAAAACTACTACAACTACTATTTTAATTTAATTCTTTTTTTTTATAAGAATAAACAAATAAAGTAAAAATATTTTATTTTAATTTATTTTAATTTTATTTAATTTTTAATTTAACAACTTAAGTTTATTTATTTATATTTTAATTTCACTACGCGTTTCGGGGCTACTGCTCCATCTTCGGGTGGAATACTTATGTCGCTACTGTTGTTGGTGGTTGACGTAGCAAGTTGGCTGAAGCTTTGGTCATCTATTGTTGTTGTTTGTTATTTTCTTTTACATGGTTTGGCTTTTTTATTGTAATATTGTGTTTTCTTTCTTTTTTCTATTGTTGTTGTTGGTTTTATTGTTTGTATATATGTATATTTAAGCTTTAGTGTATTATGTTGTCTTTTTTCATTCTTTATTATTTGTGTTTAAATTTTTTTTTTGCTTGAGTGGTCTTATTTTGATAGTAATAATGGTATTTGCGTATGCGTAATGCGTGTTTGGGTGTATGCAACAGTAAGGTGTGCGCGAGTTTGGGTGTATGCAACAGTGGCATCTGTAAGGGGGGGCATGCTGCCCCCCTGCAACCCCCCTGCTTGGGCACACTATAGGATTTGGGCTGGGTGCAAGTTGGAGTGCGTGCAAGGTGGGGAGGGTGCAAGGTGCGGTGGGTGCTAGATGGGGTGCATGCAAAGTTTCTTTTGCATTTAAATAAGCTGGATTTAAGAAAAATTAATTTACCCTAGGTATATCTTATCGATTATTACTATCAAAATAAGACTACGTTAATACTTAAGCAAGGAAAAAGTAATTTAATTAAAATATTTTGTTTTGGTAATTTTCAATTTTCTCAAGAACTAGAAGACATCAAGTCATCTAGTTTTCAGTTTTTGATCAAAAACAAATAAGAGCAATGAATTATAAAAAAAATAGTAGATAATCTGAAAGTTTTGAAAAATTACACTTTAAACCTTTTTTTTAACTTTTTTTTGCACAAATTTTGACTTTAAAACAATTTTTTTCAAAAACTATGCATAGTTTTGACTTGATTTAAAAACAAGCTAATAGACAAAAGTGTTGGCTTTAAAAAAAGGTATAATACATATTTGTAAGTATTACCGTTATTTTTTAATTATTTTTTTTCCATTTAATGTACATATTTTTTTAAACTGCCCCTACCGCCTAAACAGGGGGAGATAGACCCCCCCTCCCGTAGTAAAAAATGCTTTTTTTTAACTGTTCTATACAAATCCGTCATTAAACTTTGTCGCCAAAGTTATCGTACTCTCCCCAATCCGCGCTTTATTCAAAACTTCAGCAGCACCAACAGCGGCAGCAGCAACGGCAGCAGTAGCAACGGCAGCAACCACTTAACACAACACAGCACAACACAACACTATTTATTTTAATCACTTTGAGATTTATTATTATCAATATAAAAATAATAATAATTGGCAACCGCACTACCAATTTGTAATGAAATATTGATAATAAAATTAAACATTTTTAAAACACTATCACTTTCACACGCCCGACACGAGAAAGAATAATAAATAATAATAACAAAACAATTTAAACACTACATACTACGCACGATCAACCGCGACCCGACATCAATGAATATCGATTTACGTTTAAAGAGGATCGTCAATAGACCACGGCGAATTCAATAACCTACATTTGGAAAGAAGAGAACAACAACAAGAACATCGTACAGTAACCTTGAATGGGTAACGGTTGTAAAAGCTCATTGAATGAGATCCATAAGGAGAGCTATGAGCGCAGGTGTTATGCACTAACATAAACTGTTATTGTTTTTTTTTTTTGTTGTTAACCTTGAACTTGATTGTCTTGTTTTATGCTCCGCTAATCATTTTTTTTCTTTGCATGTTCTTATCAAAAAAGGTTAGCAATAATGTTGGAACTATTTATGCACCGAACGAAATATATGCCAGGGCCGGATCGAGTTATTTACACCAAGATGCCAATTTGCGAACATCGTTCACCGGGGCGGAGATTGTTTACTATATCTATATATATATATGTTTTATTTTATTATTTTTAAAATAAAAAAGAAACAATTAAACATAAAATTAATTTAAACAAAAAAAATGTATAACACTTTAAATATAAAATGCTATTGTGAACTATCCAATACGATGTTAGCCCAATGTGACATTTCTTGTAAAACTAATTATTAATGTTATAATTATAAAAGTTAAAAAGATCACCTTCTAGAATAAAAGAAGGTCATTATTATTATTCTATTTCGATTCTTTGTTCAATTCAACACGACACCATTTTGTGGTAAAATTTCTATTTATTGCGAATTAAAATTTAATTATAACGAAGTGTGAAATTCGAGTTTTATTTTTTATTCATTGGAATTTGTTTTAGAAAAATTTCACTCGCGAGAAAAACAGAAACCTTAATTGCTTTTTCCTTCGTTTTTCTTGCGTGAGAATTATATTTGAGCAAGTTTGAAAACTGAACTCCCAAATAGATTATTTTATTTTTAAATGGGATTTCTACATTTTCAACTGTAAGACGTATATTTTTGCTCTTTGCAACTACTCCAATTTTACCCTTAGAGTTTGAGTTTCTAAAACAAATTGCTTCTGTTTTTGAAATGTTAATTCTTATCTTTCATTTACTATAGTATTTTGCAATTAGGTCAGTATGTTTTGATATTTTACGAACGGCGTCATGTGGATACTTCGCATGAGCCAAGATTATGGTATCGTCCGCAAAAAGGAAACCTTTAGTGCGTCATACATAAAGATTTCGTTTAATATTGTAAAGCCTTTTCTTTAATTGATCAATAATCCAATTGGCAACTTTTTCCCTAATAATTTGTCTAAGCAGTGAGATTCTGTTTGACAATTACCTATATTCGTCATTCGTTCTGTTGCAATTATTATGGTTGATTTGTTTAAACTTTTTTGCCATTTGTGTTTATGTGAAAAGAGAATTTAAATGTTTTCAGGTAATGCAGAATACTTGTTGAAGGATTGTGTTACTTTGTTTGAATTGTAGTCTACCGCTGAAAGAAGAGAAAGGTTGAAGTACTTAATACTTGTGTCTAATTCCGAATTGTATGTTTAATGTATGTGTTATCTTAATCCTATTTAATTCCTTTTCTAGCGAATTTCTGAATTTGTTCCAGTCAGTTTTAATAAAAGATCTGGTTAAGGGAAGTTTACTTAATGGAATTTGCGCATCAGCTAGTTTGATGTTGAGCAGTAAAGGTAGGTGGTCAGAAAACGTAGGTAAAGCTTTGATGCTGCAATTAGGGTTTATATCATCAATTAGGCTGTTTGTAATTAAAAACTGATCCAAGTATGAAAATGTTCCTTGGTAAGTGGGACAGCTGTATGTCACATTTACCAAACTGCAACCTGGAGCAGTAAGCCATTTCTCTAAACTAATACCATTCACGTTGGTGACACTATCTCCCCATAAAGGATTTCTCCCTTTAAGATCCCCTTCCAAAACACAGCTGTTATAAGCTTCAGCTAACTGATTTATTTGTTTTATTTCACTTATTTAGAACGAAGATGACATGCCAGAAGGAATATAAACAGAACCCAATAAAATGCTCTTACGTGTACCGTTTCATATGTATTTAATCGATATCAGTTGACATAGAATATTTGTGTTTTATTTTTCTACTTTTTTATAAGGGATATTGTTTTTGACAGCTATTGCTACTCCTTGTTTATGTCATTTCTAATCAATAAATTATTTTTCTTCTTACATTAAGTAAGTTTTAAAAAAGTTTTTATTTAATCTTAGATCTAAACAAACACAACCGATCACTTTCAGTTTCAAACAAGACATAAACTTATCTCCATTATTGGGGTACTATTTATATTAGATGAGAACAAAGAGTTCTTTACAGTTAGTCATCTACTTTAATTAAAATACTTTTACGACTTCTTCTTAATTGAAATTTGAGAACATTGTTCATTTCTATTGTTCTGATATTTTACGATCAGTTGGTCTTATTCACAGTTGGGATTACGTGTGTTTCCGTTGGGATTGGTATGGTTACGTTAACCTTAACTCCCCCCTTCGTTTAAAGAAGAACGTCCCGCTTCTTCTGTAAGCTGTGTCATTCTGTTTATGAGATGACTAAAGCGGACTTCTTGTTGTTGTTGCAACCGGATTGATCTTGCTTTAATTAAATACATGATGCATACCGTTGCACCTATTATTGCGATTATTAGTACGAATGATGTAAAAATTGGGCTATTCATTGCCTCTTCTTGTAATGATTCTATAAAGTTTATGTTCTCAAATTTCAGTTCTTTATTATATGATTCAAAGTAATTCTTAATTTCTAGTTTATCTATTGTATACGTTCTAAGATAATTTTGGATCATGGCTGTTGGATTTTCATACAATTTTCCATCTATTTTTGTTTTGTTTCTAAAATTTATTAAATATGTTCCATTTATGGTTACATCATCAACATTATGTATTCCAGATAATAAAATTGATCCATCCTTTACAATTTCTAAATTTTGATTTTTTTCTTTTATTTTGTTACAATTAGCTTTTTTATTATTTAGTAAATTAGATAAACATGTCGTTTCATTACTTAGTTTACAGAAACTATATCTTAACTCTATTTTACATTTTTTAACATTTAAAAATTTATTTTCACATTTGGCAATTTCTTTTTCAATTTCTAATTTACCATCAGGTTGGCTTATGGCCCTAGTTTCAAATAGTTTACAATTTTGAATTATTATAGGGTATTTTATTAGGACTACTATTACTTCATCGTTTTGTAAAATTTTGAATTCGGAGACATCCATTAAATCTGTCATTGTCATACTTCCGTGCTCGTGTCTAGTGATCTCTTTAATGTCCTCTAAGTTTAAAATTGCAGGGTTAAGGGTTCCTGTTTTAGCTAATGCAATGGTTTGTACTATGTTTTGTAACTCAATTACAATTAATTTGTTACGTTCTCTAACCAGTCTTAATTGTGCGTCATTCTCTATCTCGTGCAGAGATTCCGATAATTTTTGAATTGCACTAAAAATTTCAGAGTTTGTTACAAACTGTTTATTGTTATTCGTAATAAGTTCGGATATTTTATTGTCTATTAGGACTAAATCGTCATGGTCAGGGGATCCTGATATCCATTTCCATATTGTACCGAGTTCGTTAATTCCTCGTTTATATCTATTTGTCGTACGTAATTGTGCTAGTAAGGTTTTTATAATTAAAACGTCAGTGTCCTTTGTAATGTCAAGATTAGTATCGTCATGTTCCTTAGGAGCTGAATTGAAATAGAGGTTTCTCTCGATTTCAGCAGTAGCTTCTGCTATTACTTTTTCGAAATATGAGAGATGGGTAATATGGTAAATGTTTCCAAAATCTGTGTAGAGAGCAGTATTGCCGTTTTCTAATAATAAATAATTTTCTCTTGTGTAATCCACTATGTCGGTTTTTGTTTGTATTAATGTAAAATATGTTATCAAGGCCAATGTCCTGAAATATAAAATTCTTTTTTTTTTTTTTTTTTTTTTTTTATAATTCACAAGCACTCAAGGGGTTATTAGTACCCTTTATATGTTTATATTTAAACACAGTGCGAGCGTTAGGAAAATAGGGAAGGATTTAAAAGGAGATACCGGTGCACATTGGTCTTAAAGTTCTGAACATCAAAATGGGAGGGAAAAACAGAGTTGGCCAAAGCATTCCACATTCTCGATGTGCGATTTAAGAAAGAATCTCTATACTTGACAGTACGCCCGAAATTGAGCTCAAGGGTAAACTGATGAGCATTCCTAGAAGTGCGAGTATTACGGCTGAATAGTTTAAGGGGTGGAATACTACTGGCTAATTCGACAGAACATTGTTTGTAAAAATATCGATAAAACAACGAAAGGCATGAAACATTGCGGCGGTGTTCTAGTGATGTAAATGTTTCGATTATAGTTCCGTCGCCTATCATTTTTAAAGCCCTTTTTTGAATTCTATCCAAGAGATTTAAACTTGTTTTAGGGGCACCTGCCCAGATATGCGAATTATATTCAAGCTTTGGACGGATGAAGGCTTTGTAAATTACAGCCAGATCAGAAGGGGTGAAAAATTTCTTGCATCGTCGGAGAAATCCTAAGCACCTAGCAGCATTTTTGGCGATGTCGAATATGTGATCATTCCATAAAAGGTGATCTGTGATACACATACCGAGTACTGACAGTTGATTAGTTTCCTGGATGCAAGTGCCACTCATAGATAGCGGCATCGGGGGTATGTTACGCTTTAATGACAGGAGACAGCATTGAGTTTTCGAAGCATTAAATTCTACACGGTTTTTGATTCCCCATTGGACAATGCTGTCAAGATCAGAATTTAATGAGCTTATCATACGCTGCCGTTGAAGTTCCACATCCGAAGGACAAGGATGTGAATCTAAAAACGAGTATGAAAAGCTGAGGGTACTGTCGTCGGCGAAACAGTTTAATGGATTAGAAGTGGCAGTCAAGAGATCATTTATGAATAAAAGGAAGAGAGTCGGAGACAAAACGGAGCCCTGGGGGACACCAGCATTTATTTTATGAGTTTCAGACTTGAAACCATCCAATACAACTTGTATTGAACGGTTAGAAAGGTAATTTCTAATCCAACGAAGAAAAGATTCATCAATACCAAAGGCACGCATTTTCGATAAGAGAGCTTGGTGCCAAACTCTATCAAATGCTTTTGAAATATCAAGTGCAATAATCTTACTTTCTCCAAAACGATGTAAAGACTTGTTCCACTGTTCGGTGAGATGAACCATGAGATCACCAGTGGACCTATTGCTACGAAAGCCATACTGTCGGTCATTAAGAAGCTTCCGTTCTTCAAGATATTTCTTAAGCTGATAATTAATCAGCGTTTCCATGACCTTGGAAAGAAGGGACGTAAGTGCAATTGGACGATAGTTTGAGGGGGAGGAGGATTCGCCTTTTTTAGGGACAGGCTGAACAAATGCAGTTTTCCATCCACTCGGGAAGAGACCTGTAGAGTAGGACAGATGGAAAAGCTTACGCAGTGGTTTTGCCAGCGTTGAAGAACACCTCTTCAGAACAATTGGGGGAATACTATCCGGGCCAGCGGATTTGTGTATGTCTAGGTCTTTCAGTACTCTTGCGACTGCACGAGTGCGAAAGAAGATTCGTCCCATAGAATCGTTTACGCTCTCAAGAACAGGAGGACTCATGACACTTTCCGATAGCGTCGAATTAACAGCAAACTGTGCTGCAAGCAAATTGGCTTTATCAATCGAGCTTACATAGAGAGTGTCATTGTGGACGAGCGTTGGAACCGAGGATGACGTGGTGTTTCGTACGTTTTTTACAAATGACCAGAAATTTTTACTACCTTTGGGACATTGTAGTATTTTTTGCCTTAATTTCTGATCATGCAAAAATTTGGTTCGTCGAATATGACCATTACAGGTCTTTCTAGCTTGTTTGAACTTATTCCGGTTTTCCTCAGTCGGGTTGGCTTTATAACAACGGAAACTTACATCTCTGAACCTAATAACCTCTTTACAGCTCGAATCAAACCATGAGTTCTCTTTGGGTTTGATAGATTTCACCCTATTCGGGATAAAATTTCTCATTCCACAAAGAATTAAATTTGTTACCATATCTGCGCTGGAATCCACGTCACTATCGAGGAAGCATAGTGACCAGTTAAAGTTCCTGAAGAATTCATTGAGACCGTCCCAGTTGGCTTTCTCATATTGCCAAACGGTTCTCGTAGGAGTTTTTTCTTTAACTGGGTTTTTTTGACATGAGAATTTTGCAGATACGATACAATGGTCTGATGTGCCTAGAGGCGGTAATACACTGATTGTGTATTTATTAGGGTCAGAGGTAAGAAACAAGTCTAGGGTGTTGGCGGATTGACCTGCAACGTCAGGGATTCGAGTTGGCTCATCGACAAGCTGAGTTAATTGATTTAACTCAGCAAAGATCTCAACATACCTTCCTTCCGGTGTTGACTGGTCAGAATAACGAAGCCAAGAAGAATTGTGTACATTGAAATCGCCCGCAATGACGATTTCAGTGTGAGGATAATGGGCAACAATTCTTTGAATGGAGTCAGACAGAGCATCAAATTCGTTAAAAGTTGAATTTCTGTCCAGATTTGGACTTCGATATAAAAAACATGTGTGGATGATGTGCTTATTTACCGTGAATTTTAACCACATAAAGTTAAAGTTTGTGTTAGAGCACAAACCATATTGTGGCTGAAGTTGGTATGCAACATCATTTCTTATATACACGGCTAATCCATGATGAGGAAAAAATAATGGCACTAAGCTATACCCATTTAGATTGAATTCCGAATGATCAGAATCTTCACCTATTTGAGTTTCACTCAATGCCAAAACAGCTGGCCTGTTTGATGCAGTGTGGACATATGTGGCATAGGAGTTCTTTCTTAAACCACGAATGTTGCTAAAATCCACCCTGAATTCACCCAACATTCTAATGTTCAAAACTAATTAAACACAATTCGGACAATTAACTATAATATATGTTTTATCTAGAATCCAATTTGAACTTTTCAGTTACAGGTTTCCACTAGTGTTATGCCTTAGTGAAAATCTGCATACTGATCCGCCCCTGGTTAACTAGATATCACATATACTAATCTATCCGAAAACACATCAACTCAATCCATGTATACACTGTATATAGCTATAAAAGAACCGTATGCAATGTCTACATCGATTGAGATAATATGACTGTGAGGGATGGAGGGAAGGGAGAGAATGGATTACCCATTGCACTGTGTTATCATTATCATTATACTTTTGCCGTTTCGTAATTGATTATTGATTTATGTTGGAGCACTAGTTTTAGGTATTGTTTTTTGTTGTTGTTTGGCTTTGGACACTGCACTTGGAAAGAAATTGTTGACACGGCGCGGGATTTATTTTATTATTTGATTATTGATTTTAATTATGATTGAAGAATTGATTTTTTTTGTTTTTACTTATTGGGTTTTTATTATAAGTATTATATATTTTTTTTTTTTTAAATTTAAACAGACAACAAATATGAACAAAGGTAGACAACTAGGTACAATGAGGACAAGACTCTCACGACGCGTGCGCTGCGGGTGGGATGCAGATCGGCACTCTAACTTTTAATATTGTCTTTATGTATTATACGGGTTTTAGTTTTAATCTTTTTCCCTAGATCTAATTCTACCTTTTGTTTCCTATATCTATTCATCATTTTATTCTTATTTCTAAACTGTAATATTTTTTCGTAAATAATTTGTTTAGGCTTATAGCTCTTAATCTTCCTTTTATAGTTAAATCTATTTAACATTTTTTGTTGAGCCTTCTCTAATTTTTCTGTGACTTCACTATGTGGTATTTTATTAAAAAGAATGTCAAACGGTTTTGCGTTTGTTATAGAATGTATGGATTGATTATATTGTTGAGCTGCCCTTAATAATGCTTCTGTTGTATCTATAATCTCATATTCTTCTTTTAAACATTTCGTTAATTCAATTAAAGTTGAATGTACTCTTTCTACTTGACCATTCGTAAGGGTATGACCTGGTGTGCAAAAGTGAATCTGGATACTTAATCTATCCATCAAATTTTTAAATACTGCTGATCTAAATCCTCTTTCGTTATCTAACGTTATCTTCTTGCAATTAGGAAAGGTTTGAAGAAATTCTAAGACTTTGTTTTCCAAATTAAGTTTATCCTCAAGGGGTTTGATTAATAAAAATTTTGAATATGCATCAATACATGTAAGGTATTTTTCTTGTTCTGCGGAAAAAATGTCGATGTGGAGGAATTCCCCTTCCGCTTTTGGGATTGGAGCCTCTCCAATTGGTACTACTTGTGGATGTCTATCATACTTTGTTTTATTACAAATTTCACAATTTCTGGCATATTCTTTAAATTGTTTACGCATACTTGGCCAATAGTACATGTCGTGGATTTGCTTAATATTTTCTCTGTAGTTTCTGTGTGCTCTACAATGCGTTTGATTGACGATATCTGCTTGATCGTCCTTTCGAATAATGTCATTGGGGAATGATTTAGTAACAAGAAATTTGTTACCGAATGTTTCTAGAAGTTTGGGCTTAATTCTGTATAGGTCTTCGGGGGTGCAATAGATTGCTACAACTCCTGGTTGCAAATATTCCTTAAGTATGATCATTAAGTTATCTGGTGTATCATATTCTATGATATGACGGGTTTTGTTAGGGAAATTTTGAATTCTTTCATGTGCTGTAAATCTTCCTGAAGCTAACAATAATTGTTGGCGAAAATCGTTCAATGGTTTATTCGTATTTTGAATTTGATCATTATCGCTACTTTCTGCAGAATGTACTGTATTGTCCGTGGAGGAACTATCAGTCATATGGTTTAAGTTTTGTCGTGAAAGTGCATCAGCTACTACATTTGTTTTACCTGGTTTATAAATAATTTTCGGAGCATATTCTTCTATCATCGCATGCCATCTTTTCATTTTAGTATTAGGGTTTCGTGGGGAAACTGCGAAGGTTAAAGGTTGATGGTCGGTATGGATTTCTAGACTGGAAACTCCGTAGAGGTAGTTTCGAAGGTTTTTTAATGCCCACACGATTGCATATAACTCTTTTTCGTTAGTTGCATAATTTTGTTCGGTACTATTCAATGTTTTAGAAATAAACGTAATAGGTTTATCTTCTTGTGATAATACTCCGCTTATTGCGTCGTTAGAGGCATCAGTCGTCAGAACAAATTTCTTATTGAAGTTCGGCTGGGCTAACTCAATTTCATTCATTAAATGTCTTTTAAGGTTTTCAAAAGCTTGTGTAGCTTCTTCATCTAAGCATATTTCCGTTTTCTTTGATATGTATTGGGATACTTTTCCATTTTCTCCCGCTAAATACTTTGTCAAAGGTTTCGCGATTCCTGCATAGTTTTTTATGAACTTCCTGTAATAACCAGTGAGTCCTAAGAAACTTCTTAGTTGTCTAAGCGTTTTGGGCATAGAATAATTTTTTATTGTTTCTATTTTATTCGGATCCGTTTTAATTATATTATAGCCTACTCTATATCCTAAAAATTCAACTTCTTTCTCATAAAATTTCGATTTCTCAAGGGAAATTTTCATGTTTGCTTCCCATAATAGGTTTATTATCTTTTCCAGATCTTTAGAATGTTGTTCTAAAGTTTCAGAGTATACAATTATATCATCAATGTATACATGACATATCTTTCCGACATATTCTCTTAATATATCGTCCATGGCTCTCTGAAATATGCCCGGTGCATTTTTCAAACCAAAAGGCATTCTTATAAATTCATATTTACCATTATTTACAGAAAAGCTTGTCTTTTCTATATCCTCGGATTTCATTTTTATTTGGTGGAATCCAGATTCCAAATCTAATGTGGTGAAATATCTTGCCTTCCCTAAATTTGATAAAATAACGTTAGTATCCGGAATAGGATACTTATCAGAAACTGTTTTCTCATTTAATTTTTTAAAATCTATTACTAACCTCATTTTCTGTGTTCCGTCTTCATTTGTTCCTTTTTTTGAAACAACCCACACTGGTGAGTTATACGGACTCTTAGAAGGCCTTATTATTCCTTCTTTTAATAATTTGTTTACCTCTTTATTAACGAAATTATTTGCTGATAGTGGGTATGGATACTGTTTACTCCATATAGGAGTTTCAACAGTTGTACGGATCTCAGCTCTAACGTCTGTTCTAAATGGTAATTGAGTATCTATTCTCGAATGAAGATCCTTGATTGTTTTTCTTATATTTTCACTTAACTCTTCTATATTTTCTGTTCTTTGAATGGAATTTAAATATCCATTTTTATCTTCTGGTATAAATAGTTTTTCTAATTTGTTCCTGTAAATTAGTAATTTCCTTTCAAAATCTATTTTTACTCCGCAACTCTTTAATAAATTACATCCTATTAATAAATCCGATTCTAAATTATTTATTTCATAAAACCTAACATGCTTATCAAACATTAAAACATTATAGTAATGGGTAATTGTGGTGAAACCATTTATTGTTTTAACTCTTTTATTTATTACTAGTTTTTCTCTATACTTTAAAGTATTAGGCCTACAATAACAACTGGTAGCACCTGTATCTATTAAGATTTTTAATTTTCTTCCATATGGGTCGTTCCTGAATATGAAGGGTAATCCTGGCGCTTGTCTAAAAAAGCTTCTTCGTTCATATTGTTGACGCGCTCCATTTTGACTGGTGGTTGAAAGCTTCGTTGCGCGCTCTCGTGAGGTCTTTTGTCACCTTGGAATGTATTTTGGAAGTTATTCCTATATACGGGTTTCGCGTATTGACGGAACTGATTGTTATTATTTTGGGAGAATGGATTGAAATTCCGCTTCTGTTGGTCAAAATTCCTTTGTTCCTGCCAAGTTATTGGTCGATGAGCTGAGCTACCCAAGTTCATTGGCTCTGGTTTGTTATTCCTAGCCTGGATCTGGTTTTGATTTCGTGGAGGGAATCTCAGATTATTGTTCGAGTGAATATGTCGTGGATTTTGATTCAGATTATTGTTATGGGTGCGATTGAATTGAAGAGCGAATTTTGCTCTAACATTATTAAACTCTAACTCTTGTGCTTTAGCTAAGGCTGAAGGTAGGTCTTCAGGTGAAATGGAAAACATTATATTAGATAATTGACCGTTTAGGCCAGTCATGAAGATTCGTAATGCGTTTTTCCTGTTCATTTTATTTAATTCCCTTGTCAAAGTTGTGTCTGTTCCATGAGTCATTATTGTCTTGTTAATTAAGAGTGTCAGTTTCTTATTTACCTCGTTGTAAAATTCGATTATGGACAAATTACCTTGTCGCAGAATACTCATTTCTTGTTCAATTATATGAGCGGGGCGCTTATCGGCATAAGCGAAGTCAAGTCTGGAAATTATCGCATCATAATTTAGTACGGTACCATAATTCGTTAGAATGTCATTGGCATTATTCGTAATCTTGTTTCTAAGGATCGTAAGAGCAGCAAAGTATTTGCGGCTTCCTTTAAGGTATAGTGATATAGAATTGTTAGCAGCTTCGCGCCAACTAACGTATGAATTGGGGTTTATACCTGAAAATTCTGGTAGGGACTTAATTACATCAAGTGTTTCATTACAAATTATTTCCTCTGAAATGGTCTGAATTGAGTAGTCTGTCACTACATTTGCTTTAGTCAAAGTTTCTAATGTTGTTTTTAGAGATGCTATCTCTGATTGCAAGGATGCAGTGTTGGTTGCTATCAACCTAGCCACTAGTTCTTCAGTAATGACAGGCATTTTTAAGGATAGTGATTCAAAGTTTTTAATGAATTCGTCCAGGGTGTAGAGTTAAAATTATTGAAAGAGTTTCTTAATATAAATTGTTTTTCTTTATATATATATTTTTTAAAATATGATTTTTAAATATAATTTTTAATATTTGAATAATTTATAATTGACTAAATAATTATAATTGTTACGAAAATAAACTGGATGGTGACATGTTGAGTTCTGCAGCTTTCCTTGGTCCTTTTATAGATTGTTGTTCCTGATGTCCTCTCCTGCTTTCCGGAACACTTCTTTGATTTTTTCAACTCTAATTATGAACTGTTTATCTTTATTTACTTTCGAGTTGTCACTTGAACTTTTAATTTTTTCCTCCATGAACTTCACTATTTCACTGAGAATTAATTTTTTGTTTTTTTATTTTCCTTCTTTTTTCCTTCAGAGTTTTTTACACTATTGTTCTTTATTTATTTTTAAGGTCGTAATTTCTCCTGTTATCACTTGGCGCATTTTTTTGTATCCTTTCATTGATCGCGTTCTTTAAATCCTTAGCGTACGTTGGATATTGATCTTTTAATAAATAGAGCCTTGTTTCTGCTCGGTTCACAGGGGTTTTTCGGATTGCGGGGGAATCATTTGGCATTCTATTTTTTCTTATGAACTTTCGCTATTTTACTTTGTGTTACACTGAGAACTAATTTTTGTTTGGGGTTTTTTTCTTTCACTTAAGGATACTTATTTAACAACGAAATTTTCTCCTTTCTTCGGATATTTTTTCTTTTTTCTCCTTTCTTTGGATACTTTTTTTCTTCACTTTTTTCTCCTTTCTTTGAAGGATACTTATATTTTTTTTAAGCTTTTGGGGTTTATTCACACACGCACTTAATCACGTTTCGGCAGATATTCAACCTTACTTTGTTTTTTCGGGTTTTTAGAATATCTGTCCTGTCACGGTCGCCAATTATTTTTCTTCTTACATTAAGTAAGTTTTAAAAAAGTTTTTATTTAATCTTAGATCTAAACAAACACAACCGATCACTTTCAGTTTCAAACAAGACATAAACTTATCTCCATTATTGGAGTACTATTTATATTAGATGAGAACAAAGAGTTCTTTACAGTTAGTCATCTACTTTAATTAAAATACTTTTACGACTTCTTCTTAATTGAAATTTGAGAACATTGTTCATTTCTATTGTTCTGTTATTTTACGATCAGTTGGTCTTATTCACAGTTGGGATTACGTGTGTTTCCGTTGGGATTGGTATGGTTACGTTAACCTTAACTCAATATATAAGAGTCAAGATGGAGTTTATGTCTTTTATATAGATGGGTTTCCTGTAAGAAAGCTACTGCTACATTGTTATTTAAAAGAATTGAATGACACTCAATTCTTCTATGCTGTGTTCAATTAAGGACCCAACGTTATGACTCAGAATTTGCATGGCAATTATTTAGAACTAGAGATTAGAACTTACTTTAGAAGTCCTAGGTGGGCTAACCTTTTTTCTTCAATTGAGCCAGCTTTTTCTATGTTTTCCATAAAGTTTTTAATTTTCAATATAAGAACTGAAGCAATTGTTCCAAATATGCAATTGTAATTGCGAGCACAATTTTTTGCAATATGCCTGGCACCTCTTGCATTGCATCACCCCACGATTCCCTCTTGGCCTTTCTCAAGTGATTTTGGAATACAAAATATACTTAATACCCATTACTTCTTTGGAACGTAAAGTTTCAAATTTCACAAAACTTTCCACTACGTTTGGAACCTGGCTTTCAATTTCAGATTTCATTTCATCTAAATTGAATTTGAAATTGAATTAAAATCAGGTTAACTCTTCTTAGTTCATTAGGAGTAAACGAGTGGGCTTCAACGTCTTTAGAATCTCTAAGAATGTCCATTAGTTTGGAGTGTGCTCCAATATCACTCACAAAAAGTTTGCTCTTAGAGCGATTAATATTAACAACTTTTATTTGAAGGTCAGGTAGAGATGATTTTAAGTCATCAACTAACTTTTTACTATTCGCTTTGTACAAAATTATAGGATCGCAAAATTTATTCGTGTTCTTAGGAACATCGGCTAGTTTTACATTGTTTTCATTTATATTTTTTGTTTTTAAAGTTTGACTACTATTCGACTTACTAACATTACTTAAAATAGTTAAATTATCAGGAATTTCAAATCTGTTGTACGGTGTACATCTGGTTTGAAGAGTCTCTGCTGGCAGGTTCTGAAAGATTCCATACTATCTCGTCTTGTCTGCATGTTCTTCACTTTTTTGCGGGGACCTTTTTCCATTCTTCCATTTCATTATCATTTGGATATTCAACGATGGAATTGGGAATACATTCTAGCTCCATTAGATATTGTGCTGCTTCCATTCTTTGCGGCGTTATTTGAAGCACATGTCCGCTGTATCCGATAATTTGTTTTATTTGTCTGATGTGTTGTTGAAAAGTCCGAACTTTGATTTGAATTACTTTTAGATCTGCTCGGCACTTTCTTTACTCTGTTTTTTCTTTTATTTAACAAAGGAAAAACTTTTCTTTTTTGAAATTAAGCAGATTTTCCACTATAGAATTAACCTAAAATTTATTTACAAGTTTATTTTTTTCCCTACCTCTCTACCACTGTCACCAATCGAATCCATGTAATAGACTTTCGACTTAGTCTTTAATGAATTTCCACAAAAATATGTAGTCCAAGCTTTCTGATCATTGTTCGAAAGGTATATTTAAAAAAAATGCCGTTAATAATAAAAAAAAATGAACGAGTTATACCCAAAGGAGTTATATATAAAGGATCTCATGTATCTCATTCCTGTTGTGACATCCTTCGATCTCCTAGATCGCGCGCTTCTCATGCTCCCTTTTTGCATCTAAGATGTTGGTGTCTCTCTCCTCTTCTGCTCGTAGAGCTCGCGAGCAGCTCTGGTCCTTCTCTGCAGCGCCGTTTTGTATTCCTGTTGTTTCGCTGCGTGCGCTTGCCGGCATTCGTCTTCAAATCCGGGGTTTCGCTGTGGTAACCGTGTGAAAACTAGCACTTCAGAGGCGGCATCTCTGATGACTGCAAGGCAATATTGCCACTGGTAAGAGGTTATTAGAGCGTCGATCGGAAAAGGACATGGCAGTCTCTTGCGATTGTAGCCGTCTAAAGTCGAATCTTATCACAGTACTTCCTTGTTTTGGCTTGGATCTGGATATCCGTAGCCGTACCTTAGCTACAACGAGGTAGTGGTCGAGTCAATGTTGGCCCCTTGGAATGTTCGGACATCCTGTATACTAGAGAAGTGTTGTGCGTTGATCGCAATGTGGTCAACCTAGGTGACAGTTGATTAATCAGTAGATTTCCATGTCCCCTTGTGGATATCAAGATTTGTGAACTGCGTATTAACTACCAGAACGTCTCGCCTGCAACGAAATCGATCAGCCTGAATTCGTTGTCGGAGGTGGTATCGTGTAGGCAAGAGTTCAAAAAATATGTCTTCGGTGTCTTCATCTTTCTCCCCTGTTGGGGCATGCGCGCAAATAAGGCTTATGTTGGCGAATTCAGCCTCAATACGGATTGTCGTGATGCGCTCACTCACACTGTTGAAACTCAAGACTTTTTGCCAGAGTCTAGTTCCAACAACAAATCCATACCCAAATAGACGCTGTTTTTGTTTTTGGTAGCAGTCGTCGTCGTAGAGTACCCGTGGCATGATGGTTAGTGCGTTGGACTGTCATGCAAGAGGTCTTGGGTTCGATCCCTGCCTATGCCATCTAAAGTTTTTTTCACGGGTACTGCCTCTTGCGAGGAATTGACAAATTCTCCAAGAGTAATTCTTGTCATGAAAAGTGCTTTCTCAAATTTGCCGTTCGGATTCGGCTTAAAACTGTAGGTCCCTTCCATCCCTGACAACAGTACTCGCACACAGGAATGGTTGAGAGTTGTAAGTCACTAGGCCCTAGTTCTCAAACGGACTGTTGCGCCACCCAATGTATGTATGTAGCAGTCGTCGTAGTATACATCGTAGTCTTTTACTTTGCGTTTGCCCGGCCCATCAAATCGCACTCCTTGGATGGCGTTAATATCTGCTTTGCAGCAGTTTAGGGCTTCAGCTAATTGTTCGGCTGCACGTGGTCTGTTAAGGGACCCAACGATCCACGTACATGTTTGTCCTTATTTCGTTTGCGTGGGTTGTCAACAGTAAATCCTTCAGTATCCGAGGCTTGTTGGTGCGTCGCAACTAAAATATTTGTATGATGTCGTACAACCCGGAGGTCCAGATCCTTAGTATAACTCCAAGGACGAGGAGCTGAATAAACCGCTTCTCATAGGCCTGGACTCCCTTATGTCGTAGAAGCCCTATAAGGTGTTCACTAAGTAGTTCAACCTTACTGAAACTGTAGACGCCACCGTTGATTCCATCGCGGGAATTTCTTCACTGCCGTCTGGATAAGGAGAGGTGCCTTAGTGGAAACACTTCTCAATCAATCTCTCGTTTGCTGCCCCCAACAACTTTCCACTGGGGTTAGAACCCAATCTCCAGTTAAGATACTAGGGTGTTCACACGATGTTCACCGCGGGGAGGTGATAGTAGGAGTTGATAGAAAGAGGTGGGTTTTGAAAAAAACATGTGGACGCTTGTGTCCTCTTGTACATGTTTACCAATTGCAAAAAAGCTATTGGAAATAAATAAATCCGAATCACGAATTGGTTATACACATCGATAAACAGACCGGTTTTAATGTAAGCTGAGGCAGTACGGTGGAGTGCTTAGGAAAAAGCTATAAACCGCGACAAAATAAATAAAGTCCAACGTTCAGCTTGCGACACTGGACACCCTACTCTACCTAACACTTCTTCATATATTTAGCAAAACAAAAGTTGCAAGGTCTTCTATTTGCCTTAAAGCTTCGTCGCAGTGCATTAACAACAACATTGGCCACTCCGTAATTCTTAAGTATTTAGAATCAATTCAACTGAAATTCGACTAAAGCTCCAGATTTCTATACCTTCCAGATCTTTCTGGTAGGATAGGGCATTCCTGGAAGACGAGTCAGTCCACTTTTATACAGATGGATCAAAAACAAACGAAGGGGTTGGTGGAGGTGCGTACTCTGAACGAGTAAAATTAAGTCTCTCATTCCGCCTTCCCAATCAATCCAGGCGGAACTTTTGGCGATAAAAGAAGTCTTGTCCTGGCTTAAGAAAACGTGATAACAACATCTGGTATCCGTATTTTCTCAGATAGTCAGGTCACTATTAAATCTCTGGACTCTATCTCTACAAACTCTATAACAGTCCATAATTGTCGATCTTCTCCAATGGAGATGGCACAACAGTTTAATATTCATCTTTGCTGGGTACCAGGCCATAGAGATATTCAAGGAAACTGTAAGGCAAATCAACTCGCCAAGAATGGTACAGTACAAACCATTCTACCACGTTTGGCAAATGCTGGCATACCAATCGCTACATGTAAACTATTGCTAATGCAGGACGCTATGAAGAAGGCAAACACTAGGTGGAATAACATCACCACGTGTCAGGTCAGGCATTTGACTATTGGTAGAGATTTAGACACCTCTACAGTCATCGCCTACACCCACTATGGCTACTGAGATGGGTGCAGATGTCACCGATCATGGTACAGTAGCTTTTGAGTAGTAGACAGAAAAATGCACCTTTTAGTGCACTATGTGTAGAAGTGTTTTCTTAACTTCGATAGGCTTCCAAAATAAATGTACACAGAATGGCCAGCGTATCGTTAAAAACATTGATATTATTTTGTTAAGAGAAATTTAATATAAAAAAACATACCTAAAATCAGCGCCATTGTTTCGATTAAAGCTTTGTCTTCCACATTTCTTGAGGGAAGTTGCTTCCTTTATTATAGTATGTAATGGGCAGCATGAAATACTTACACTATTAAAAAAAAAACAAATAGTTGTTACACCTTTTTGACTGCTGATTTATATCAGCATGATGATAACTACAAATGCTGCTGTCATGTTCCAAGGACGAAGACTATCTGCACGTTTTTGTGGAAACGTATTTATTCAAAAATATTTAAATAGATAATAAAATAAAACTTACACCATATTTTATTTTAAATTTGCGTTTTAGTTCAAATTGTCTTCTTACTGTTCCTTCTCATTAATTTAAAATTCGGGTGGGTTTGAGACCGATACGAATTATAGAGAGTTAGAAATAAATGTTTCGAAATTTTTAAGAGAAAAATAAGAACATTACAATTCTTGAGTAACAATTATTTAATAATAGCTATTTAAAAAAAGGTGCATACGTTTGTATGTACATACATATATTTCAAATTCATGTTTTATAAAATACTTATTTTACTTATGTTGCCACAAAGGATATCACAACAAAATAAAGTTCAGACCGTGCTTGAAAAAAATACAAACTAAGATCAAAATAGTATTCGTACATTCATGTACTAAAAAAACACTTCAATTTGTTAAAAAGAAATATTAACGATTCTTGGTATGAATCTGTTAGATTTCACAGACAATCTCCACTAATCAATTTCCCTCGTCCGTTGTCAGATACATTTTCTCTGAAATCTAACACAATAATAGCAAGAACTATTTTCTTAAAATTCTACCCGTTCCTCCTCTTCGGCCTTAATTTCCAAATTTGCCAATTGGAGCTTGGGTTCTTGTAACCCTTGTTATTGTTTGTAAAACACCTTCCTGCTAGAATGATTTTTTTTGGTTCCCATCTCCATTTGTGCAATTCTTTTAAAAAATGTTCAGATGATAAAAAGCTTTGCACGTAGTTTCAGGTGGAAGAGGAGGGCTGTTTTTTCTCAGGTTCCGGTGGATTTGTTGGTGATGGAATGCTTTCTCTGGAATAATAAAATGTTTTAAAGATAATTGCAAATCATATCGAGAAAATATTCTAATTTTCATTATAATAGTGTTGCGGTAAAATTTACCACAAAAAGTTTCACCTACCTATTCATTCCTCCCCAACCCTTTTTGTGGCTCTAAAATACTGTAGAGTTTAGTCGAAACCTGGCATCCATCAACCAGAATCCTATTCTTAAGTATGTTGGAAAAGCAATTAAACTAGGTCGTCGAATTTGCAATACAATAACAACTGACAGGCGGTCACAAAATACACGGATGTATGACGGAAGAGTCACAACGACACCTACCCAAGGATATGCACATTGTGTGACAGATGGTCCACACTGGATTATAAAAACATGAAGTAATTGACCCATTTTCAACGACATGTGTGATTCCAAATTCACACCATCATAAATTTAGAATGGCCTTCTGCCCAATTTTAAGTGTCTGTCTTACTAAGTAAAATCATTGTGTGCTGGAAAGTATACGGGTCTAGAGTATTCTAATTTTCGCGTAAACCATCGGATCCTTTCTCACCATTTTTGTTGATAAATGGCATGGGATCCCATCTAACAGAGTGCTCTCTCCAAGTTGTAGAGTTGGGACAGTTTGGGCTGGGGACTTTATTCGCGACCTTTTAATAATTTGTACCATATATGCATTATGCATGTTGGGTTCGACAATGGCATGCACTCCAGCGAAAAAGCTGGGTGTCGCAGTTAGACCGTGACAGAATACCAACATGAGTAGAGTAGGATGGCGTATATGTCGTGGCCGCATGGATGAGGGAAGTTCGCCATTTTGACTGGCACTTTTTAGAAAGCTACGAGGGATGTGGTCGAAAAAAAAAGTGATAACGAAAATAAAAAAAGCAAAAGAATTTCGAGTTGTGATATCATCTTGCTACTAATTTTAAAGCTAATTTCTTTTTAAAGGAATCCCAGTTGGGGAGTTAAAAAAAAAACAATTAATAAAGGTGTCATAGTTTTTCGTGATTGGAGAGCATTCTGTTGGAGGAGGTAGGGCTATTGGGAGATTGGGAGAGATAGGATTCGCTGATGAGAGAAAGCTAAGTATACCTTTAATATTACATACAAGTTGTACGTAAAAAAAAGAAAACTTTTATTCTTTTCGTTTGGTTTTGAGGCTATAAAGTTGCCCTAAAGATAACCCGGTTGTGCTTTCGCTGCAATCTTTGTTTCCCGAAAGTGCGGGACTTACGACCATTATAAAGATTCCGTTGTTGTTCGGGAACTTTCCCAACGTGATTTTGCTTTGTGACCTGTTGTGGCACAAAACCTTTGTTCTTAATTCTATTGTTTCGTTTTCGGCAAATTCGCATTTTGATTGTTAACTTTACTTATGGTTGAACAAATTCTGGGTTTTATCCCTATATCGTATAAAGGTTTCCCAGGTACACTTTAATAAAATTATTTAAAAAAAAACGAAAATCCTATTCAGGTTAGTATCAAATACTTTGTTTTTCTGTTTCGAAGGAACTTTCTTTTCAGTTTCTTTTTAAGAACAAAAAAAAGGTTTGTAATTTCCTTTTTCTAACAAAAACAAATTACTGACGCCCACTTTAATTGTGGAACACCCTATCATACAATTTGTATCTATTAATTTTTTAAATAATATCATTTTATTAGTTTGATCAATCAAACCCCACCGGTGACTGAACCCACCCCATCGCTGAGCTAATCAGGTGGCAGCACTTTTATGTGCTACCTGTTGCGGAATTGTAAACGTGCCCAATACCGATCTGACAGTTGTCATTTATTACATTCTTTCTTTCGTGTCGCAATGCGCTTCGTTTCCGTGCTTACGAAGTAATATATTATTTAATAATTATTGTGTTTTCGCGGATAGTTGTTCCGCCAACCTATTCTCCATCTCGTATAAAGAAATTTTTGCAACAATAGTCAAGGAACATTGCATCGTAACCAAAATCTGCGGTATCTTCGATTAATTTCTTCCATTTCATAATCGATCTCAGAAGGTTCCTCAGGTGGTTTTTCACCACCGCCTGCCTACGAGATTGATTATACTAGCTTAAATTGGCCAGCGCCTCTTGCTTGTAGCGGCTAAATCCGTCCCTTATTTGTGTCAGCGTCAATGCAGAGAAACTTGCCTGAAATCAAGTATTAATACACTTTTTTTTTTATAAAATATTGCCACCAACAATCACAACAAATCTCAACTCATTCGAACTGAAAATTATCTTTGTGTTTATGCTGTCAAAATGACATTGAAAACCATAGAGTTTAATTTAACTATCTGTTTATAGTTGAGTTTCCCAACTATAAAATTTAACCAAGCGTTATTGACTATAGAAATGGTTTTGGTATGGTGAAATATTAAAAACCCAGCTAAGTATTTAAGTGAGATTTAATCTGATTATTGGTAAGTCCCTTTAACTATAAGAAAATAGATAACTCTTACACCTTCTTGACTACGATTTACCTTACTTTTTTACATAGAGAAATACACCTACCAAGAGAGCTGACCGCTAATCGTCTTGTATTTTCATACACCCTCAAATTCCATGAGTGGTGAAAAAAGCTAAATGTTAGATTGGGCTACAAGAACAAATTAGGGAATTCTTTTGACTTGTCAAAAATGTCAGTTACACATTTTCAATTTGCAAAACAAAACATTCAATTTGAGATTTTTATAGTAAGTTTTTGTAAATTATGTTATTTTTTCTAAATATTTAACAAAATTTAATTTAATATAATTTTTTTTAACTCAATTTTATTTTATTTTTGTTTTATTTATTCAGCTTAATACAAGCTATAACTTAACATAACTTAACTTAACTTAACTTAACTTAACTTAACTTAACTTAACTTAACTTAACTTAACACTATATTTTTTTTTTTTTTTTTGTTCTTGTTCTTGTTATCAGTTTTCAACATTAATTCATGTGGGCCCTAAGGCCCACATAAAAGCTCTTTAATGTACAAGAACTAACAATTTTGATTTTATTAGACATAAAATTAAAAGGGACGAGGAATTCGGACTCAAAATGGGAAAAAGTAAAGGGTATCTCTCAGATGGGATTTGGAAATGTTAAAGTCGAAGACTAGCATAGCAGCGTTGCAGTGACGAAGAATTCTGGACATTTGTTCAAAGTGCCCGTAATTAGTGCGGTGATGAGGGATATAGAAAAGG
This sequence comes from Eupeodes latifasciatus, assembly GCA_920104205.1. Taxonomy (NCBI): domain Eukaryota; kingdom Metazoa; phylum Arthropoda; class Insecta; order Diptera; family Syrphidae; genus Eupeodes; species Eupeodes latifasciatus. The sequence goes on from OV049924.1 coordinate 221,760,327, forward strand.
GAGACAGATCGCAGATTTCGAGGGTTGGTGTTAAGATGAAAATTACTCAGGAGTGGCGGGGAATCTATATTGCCCATTAACAATTGGTGAGCAAATAATATATCAGCGTTTTTGCGTCTAATATATAAGGGTTGCAAACCTATCAGTTTTAGTCGATCGGCATAAGGAGGCAAGTTGGATGTATCATCCCAGGGGAGGCCACGTAAGGCAAATCGAACGAAACGTCTTTGAACATTTTCAATTCTGAGGGAATGGTTTTCATAAAAGGGAGACCATACTTGGAATGCATATTCAAGATGAGGACGGACTAGGGAAATGTAAAGCGCTTTAGTTACATAGGGGTTGGAAAATTCTTTTGACCATATCTTAATAAAACCGAGAGATCTATTAGCTTTATTAATAATTTGGTCAAAATGGGAATGGAAATTGAGGTGTTTGTCACACATAATACCAAGATCTCTAATAGAATCGACTTCGTTGACGGCGTCATTAAGGAAGAAGTATACTCTATGCAATAGGTCTATAATTGTTAATTTCAGTTTTATTGCCTTGTTTATGAATGGGAAATATAAATGAATCTTTCCATTTATGAGGAAACACACCTTGGTAAAGAGAAAGTTCAAAGAGTGCAGTTAGAGACTTTGACAAAGAATGCATACATTTTTTTAGAACAACTGATGGGACGCCATCGGGACCAGGGCTAAAATTTTCTTTGAGGCTTACAATTTTGGCAAGTACCATTTCTTCAGTTATTGTAAAAGATGAAAGAGAGGTTTGAGTGCAGCCATCTAAATAACTAAAGTAGTGTGGATCAAGATCATAAAGATGTTCAGTATACGATTTGCTAAAGTATTTAGCAAATAGATTTGATATCGTTGTTGGATCTGAGGAGATTATGTTGGAGAAACTCATTGAAGGTGGAAACCCATCAGAATTTCGTTTGACATTTATAAACTTGAAAAACGTCCTTGCATCAGAAAGAAGGTTATTTTCCATTTGGTTAAGGTATTGGTTATAAAGGGATTCCCTTAATTCAGAGAAAGAATTATAGGCGAGAAGATAGTTGTTGTGGTCGGTATCAGATTTGGACTGTAAAAAGATCTTCCAAAGCTTATTACGGGTATTTCTTAGGCTACGGAGCTCTCTGTTGTACCAAGGGGGAGCAGAGGTGAAATCTTTTTTACGAGAGAACGGTACTGATTGTTCAATACAGTATGAGAGAATTAAATAAAACCAATTTGTAAGGGACTCTACTTTTAAGTGGAGGGAACTTAATTCAAAGTCGGCTGAGCTAAGAAGATTGTTGAGTTTGGAGAAATCAGCCCTGCGAAAATCATAACAGTAATTCTCCATTTCAAAAAAGTTGTTTTCAAATTCAATGGCGAAGGAGAGATGAAGGGGAGGATGATAGCGATCCAAGGTTGAGAGAAGGTGGGGGCTCGCGGAGACAACACAGTTATCACAATCAGATGAGAATATGAGATCGAGGTGTCTCCCCATGAAGTTTGCAACTCCATTTAGTTGAAAAAGACCACAATCAGACAGACGATCAATGAACAGCGATTCAGATTCAGAGGAGATGTTAGTTGGAAAGAAGGATGTCTGATCATCTGAGGTGGACCAATTGAGATGGGGAAGATTGAAGTCGCCAAGAACGATGATCAAATCATTAGGTTGCACTAGTTCAAGCAGATAATCAATGGCATTAACAGCAGCTTGATATGCTTTAATTTGTTGGGCTGGTCGAATATAACAACAAAGGACAAAAAGATAAAACTTAGGGAGTGTAACCTTAGCTGATACACCTTCAAATTCGATTGAAGTAGGAATATGGAGTAGTGAACTTTCAAAATTACTATTGATAGCTAAAAGCACACCACGGCCATGTGTATTACTCGCACATTCCACGACATCCATTCGATAGATGGAATAGTCGTTAGTAAAGAGTGCGGTACTAAGGATATCGGGTGTGAGGTTGGTTTCGGTAAGGGCAAAGATGTCATAAGGAAGGTTTTGGGAGCTATTAAAGACGGCAGACGTTTTAGACCTTAAGCCTCTTACATTTTGATAGTAAAGGCTAAGACATTTAGGTTTAGTGGTCTTTAGGTTAGGAGCGATAGTATTTCTTCATATCTGCACGGGATTTTTGGATATGAGATAATCGTTTTGAAGAGATAAAGGACGCAAAAGAGGTTAGGTCTTCTCTAACTTTTTGAGGAGAAATTTCAAGACCATCATGAAATTTCAATAATATTTCCATAAGTGCATCACGTTTGGTAGGGAGGCCTTCTTGGGAGATTAAAACCTTTATGTTTGTATTTGTTTTACCCTCAAAACAAACAGAATCTGGTTTGTCGTGGAGAAAAGCTAGGTAAAGACGAACATTATTGTAAATTTTGTGGTCTCTAAGACGGGACATAACATACCGATCATTAGTATTGGCCTCTGATAAATGTTTAGTTAACTTAACATTTGGAGGGATCATTGGGTTAAGGAATCCTTGTGGTTCTTGGGAAACTGATGAAGAAGAAGCAGGGTTAAGGGTGTGAGAATGGATGAAATTTGGATACTCGGGTGTTTTGGCAGGAGGATCAACCATCGGAGGGCGAAAACCAAGACCCGGATGAGAAGGGTTAAAAGAAACTCGTTTGGATGGAGGCTTTATAGAGGTAGGAGAAGTTTTCCGTTTAAGGGACGAAAGTTGGTTAGAGAGAGAAAAGTTTGGAAAGATTTGTGTTTTAAGAGTCCAGTTGGTTTCAATATTTATTTTGGGATTAGGTTTGGGATTATGTTTGGGATTAGATTTGGGATTAGGTTTGGGATTAGGTTTGGGATTAGGTTTGGGATTAGGTTTGGGAATAGGTTTGGGATTAGGCTTGGGTTTGTTGGACTTAATTATATTATTATTGCTACTCATTCTGGAAAGCCGCATTCGACCAAGTCGTATATATCCTCTTTGGTGACAAAACATCCAGTTATATTTGCAGGGAATCAGGAACTTGAATCTTCTTTCAGACAATTGAAGACATTCGCATATATTAACACAGAATTCTCGTTTAAAATAGGAGCGAATCCATGTAGCGTCAGCATATCCGGGACAATTATTCAGCACGAACCATGTGTTGTTAGCGGATTCAAGCCTGCTGAGCCTCAAATTCCAATCGGATAACTTCCAGGAATGGCCACATTTGTTGATAACTTCTTCATCCGCAATGGTATTTAATAATGTGGATTGTTGCAGAGGGTCAGCAACCAGGTTTGCCGCATGGATTTCATCACGGATTGATACGTTCCCGATATCACACGACGGTATTCCGGGTTGTTTAATGACGTCGTAGAGAAGCGATTCAATTTTCTGCGACTGAACATTAAGGCTTTCAAGTTCACGTTGCACACTCATATATTTTTGTTCTTGATTGCTTAGATCGTAAGCAATAGATATGAGTGCAGTTGAAACCCGAGAAAGCATACAATTAATGTTTTCAAATTCGTTAAGAAGTCTAACATCACTCAATTGATTGGAAGAGGGGGAGAGCCGGGATGTCGAACTTTGAAAACAGCAATCAATATCCGATTTCATTAAGTTTAACTGGTCAGACAGGTTTTTTTTTAGATCATTTGCCGAACAAGTCAACACCTTTAATTTATCGTCAATGTCTAAACGAAGAGAATTCAATCCATCGATTACGTCACAGTATTGTTTTTCCAGAGAACGTATCGTGGAAAGGCACTGGGTGGACGATTGTTGACATTGGATGTTTGAGTCTTCAACACTATTGCAGACGTGATCAAATTTCTTAGAGAGATTAGAAATTTGATTTTGGCAAACGGAATGTTCATTGCACAGGGATTCCTTTAGACATTGAATTGCAATCATAATATCCGACACGGATATTTTATTGCATTCATCGCAATAAAACGCAAAATTGCGTAGATAGTCTTTCAGGTATACACTCGCCTTTCTGGCCAAGCCAGCACAGGAGGGGTGAAGGTATTTCCCACAAAGGCCACTGCACTTCAACAGTTCCGCGTTTGAGTCAACGATGACACACATTTTATTCGCGCACGACATAATTAATATGAATCAGAAAAAAAAAGAAAAAGATATGGTGTTTTGTTTAGGTTTATTGTTTTGGTTTTTTTTAGTTATTTTTAATTTTTTCAATACTTGTTAATACACAAGAAGAGAGAAAAAAAATGCTGGTGTAATGGGAAACGGCGATGGGCAGTAAAGTGGGTCGGGTAAGTATGTATATCACACGCGCTGCGGGTATATTGATAGGTTTTTTTTTATTTATTTGTATGATACTTGGGGTCGGTGAAAAGGTGGCAAAAGGCAACTGCGGAGCGAAAAGAAAATGCGACTGCACTTGACGGAGGTTTATAGGTTTTTTTCAATGCTGTTATTACCCACATCATGAGGAATGAATTGTATACACCGGAATCCTTTGCTTGTCAGTCGCTGGCTAAAAGAAGTGCTTTGCATTGCACGGATGGTGATACATGACGTGCCTGTGGTACTGCTATCAAACGCTTCAACTTGTATTTGATCCTTTTGGCTTGGCTATGAATGACCAGGGAAAGTGTCCGCTCCGCTATTAACACAGAAAACAACTCCCGCGCTGAGATAAAACGCAGAATTACTCTTGCTAATCGCTGATTCTTTGGGCTAAGAAAGCAATTGAGTAGCAAAGCCCTCTCCTGAGTGACCAAAATATCGCTATGTGAGACCCTCATCAGCCCCGTCGTGCAATACGGTGCAGAAGCATGGGCTATGACAAAAGCGGATGAAAGCACCTTGGTTCGTTTCGAGAGAAAAGTTCTTAGTGTGATCTACGATCATGTATACATAGAAGGTGAGTGGAGTGATTCCACAGAACAGCGCATTACAGGAAGACTGCGGACCAGGTGGCGCGACGAGCTGTACGGGCTGTACAGCGAAGTAGACTTAGCCAGAAAGGTAAAAGTTGAACGACTGAGATCACTGGGGGACGGAAACCAATGCTCCGGCCCGGAAAGTCTTCGAATTCACACCCAGAGTAAAGCGTAGCAGAGGAAGACTGTGGATCAGATGGCGGGCACATTTAGAAAAGGACCTCATCCAACTTGAGTGCGCAGCTGGAGACATGTAGCTAGGGACCGAGATAGATGAAGAAGTTTGTTGGGTGAGGTCCTAGTTCAAACAGGACTGTGGCGTCACCTTCAGTAAGTAAGTAAGCACAATTCTCACTGAAAAGGAGTAACTTAATTATTATTTTTAATTATTGCATTGATTTTTCTATTTTTGAATTCAACGGATTTCTTCCTTGAATGGCTGTTCACCTCATATAATATTTATTTAGCTATAAACTAGATGTAGTAAAGATTGTTCTTCATTACCAAGATTTGATGAGACCACATTCTATGCCTTGTTTAGGATAATCGCGATAGAATGAAGCAATTGTTACTCCTCCAAATTTCTTGAGGGTAGCTTACTTTAAAAATTCGAAATAGAATATTTTGTGTTGCAAAATTGAAATTGTGAAATTTTCATTTTTGACAAGTTACAACAATGCCATAAGTTGTTTTTGTAGCCTAATTTGCCATTTTGATTCTTTTTTTCACACACACACATAGATGGTCCCATGCAAAACTATACTAAGTTAACTTAGTATAGTTTTGAGTTATTTATGTCATGTAAACCGCCGTATCGCCGTATTTTTCATGGAAATCCGACAAAAAACCTTGAAATTATAGCTTAAATAACACTTAGTATATAACCTTTTTTTAGTACTTTTTCCAAGTATTATCATTTTAACTGCTCTTAGTATTTTTATTATGCAAATTTCCATTTGCAACTTGTATACTATGTTGACATAGTATTTTTTTGCCTGGAATTTTCAAAAGTCAAATGCACTCAAGTGGCAAGTGGTATTCTTTTGTGTGTGCAAAAGAGATCGAAGATTGCACCTAAGTAGCTGTTAGTATGATTCATACTGTCTCTTTTTTTATTTTTATTTATTTTTTTTTATTTATTTATTTCATCTGTCGACTTACATCTATCAGACTAACATTAACAATAAGTATTATAATAATGATAAAAATAAATTATATAATGTAATTATGTATAACTTAAATTAAAACTTAGTTTCCAAGGTGCAAAGCACCAATATATATAACGTATAGAACATTTTGTTTAAAAATTGATCTCACTTGACTAAAGTCGATTACATTGGAAATGGAGTTGAACGCAGTACAAGATTTGACTATAGTATCATTACGGGCATAGTTTGTTCTATGATACTCAATATAAAATAAATCTCTAGATCTTATAGATCTTTCAGGTGCATAAATAATAAAAAGAGAAAGAATAGGAGGACATACAATATGGTTCATAAGAACATCTCTAGCAAACATTATTAAAAAATATTTTCTTCTAGATTGAAGATTCATTAGCCCGAGAAGATTACATCGGTCTTTATAAGAATGAGCAAAATCCCAATCCAGCTTTCTGATAGCATAACGTGTAAATCTTTTCTGAATGTTTTCAATTCTATTACTATGACAAACATAATATGGATCCCATATAACAGAACAATACTCCAAAACAGATCTTACTAACGATGTATACATAGATTTCAAAGCGTGAGGATCGGAAAAATCTTGAGAGTTTCTTCTTAGGAATCCCAACATGGCATTGGCTTTCGATATTAAATAATCATAATGCGGTACAAAGCTAAGTTTCTGATCAAAAATTAAGCCTAAGTCCATTTTAAAATTGACTCTAACTAGATCTGAGTTTGAGATAGAATAATTAAATAAAAAAGGATGACGAAGCTTGAAAAACGAGAGAACATTACATTTAGAAATATTAAAGTGCAATCTATTAATAGCACACCAATTAACAACATTATTAAGATCCTCTTGAAGAAGACTGCAGTCCTCTATACTTTTCAAAGACTTAAAAATCTTGAGGTCATCAGCATAAAGCAGACATTTTGAATTCATAATATACAAAGGCAAATCATTTATGAAAAGCAGAAAAAGTATAGGTCCCAAATGACTTCCCTGAGGAACTCCAGATCGGTTAAAGATAACCTTTGCCATTTTGTTCCCAATACGTACAAATTGCCTTCGTCCAGTCAAATAACTGGACAACCATATGAGCAAAGAAGAGTGAAACCCCATTAACTGTAATTTTCTTATAAGTATTTGATGTTGAACCCTGTCAAAGGCCTTTGCAAAGTCAGTAAATATAACATCTACCTGACAACCATCCTCTAATTCAGTTCTTAAGAAATTAGAAAATAAAGTTAAATTGGTAGTGGTAGATCGACCGGTAAAAAACCCATGTTGGGGTTCGCAAATGTAGTTCTTCACTTCATTATAAATTCTTCGTTTTACAATTGCTTCGAAAATTTTCGGGATCAATGGCAATTTAGAAACAGGACGATAATTAGAAATGTCTTGTCTTGAACCTGATTTGAATATTGGGGTTATTAAGGATACTTTCCATGAATCCAGAAATTCCCCAGTTTGTAAAGATAAGTTGAAGATTGAAGTAAGTGCTATTGCCATAAACTCAGAACAATTTTTGAAAAATATGGGTGGAATGTTGTCAGGACTACAAGCAAGGTTTGAATCCAAAGTCAACAACTCAGCCCTTACTTCATCCACAGTTAGAATCACATAACCAAGATTTATTATATTATTTCCCCTATAAATATTACCATTAAGGCTTGAAGCTTCTAAGTCTTCTACAAAATTTGACTGAAAGAAAGAACTGAACATATCACAAATATCATCCTCACTTTTCGATACAGCTCCTTCATAAAACATATTTTTTGGATAACCTATCGTTTTTCTTTTACTATTAAGGAAAAACCAAAATGCTTTGGGGTTGGATCTTATATTTGACTCAACAGAGAAAAGATACTGTTTATATAAGAATTTTTTTAAGAATTCATATTCTTTTTTTGTTCGCAAATATTCCGAACGAATAGATGGATTGGATTTACTCTTCTTATATTTTTTATTCATAGCATTCTTTAAGTTAAGCAGGCGCCTATTGAACCAAATCGGTCTATTGTTTCTCATTGTCTTTTTTATCGGCACATAGTTGACAAATGCAGTATTAATTGTATTTAAGAGGAAATTAAAGCTTCCAAGTAAGTTGCTATTAAAAAGAATATTCCATTCTATTTGAGAAAAAAATTGATTAATCGCAATGTAATCAGCTTTATCAAAATCAAACCTATATACATCATTCTCAAATTTAGAAATTTTACATGACAGTAAATCAAGAGTGAACTGAAGAGCTTTATGGTGAATACTATTTTCTAATATAGGAATATCAACTTCGCAGAGCTCTGCATTAACTATATGATCTACAAAAACTAAGTCGAGCGTTCTTCCAATTGAATTTTTAACATTATTGATTTGCACTAGGCCAAGAGACATAATAGAATCCAAAAAATTTGAATCAATCGTATTGCTTATATTAAGAGGAACCAGACATTTTTCTTCTTGAGAATAAACCCAGTTTACATTGCCAAGGTTAAAATCACCTAAGATAACAACATGATCTCTATCTTTAATATTTTCTAAAATTTTAAAAATGTTTAAAAAATGCAAGGTATAAATTTCATCAGTAGATCTAGGTGGAATATAAGATAAAAATATGTAAATACTTAAAAACCTGTTACCAAAGTGATTATCAGGAAGGTCAACTCGAATATACATCTGTTCAACCGAAGAATGTTCCAGCAAAATTTCTTGGCTGAGGTAACCAGAACGAATAGCCATCATCAAGCCTCCACCAACGATATTTGTGCCTGGGAAATGCCGATCCTTACGAAACACATTGAATTGAGCGTCAAAAAATTCGGTCGTTAGAATTCCATCACAAAGCCAAGTCTCAGTAAGAGATATCAGATCATAATAGCAATCAAAAGAAGCGAGCCAAAAATTTTCTGATTTGGTGCGCATGCCACCAACGTTTTGATAGTAGCAGGAGAATTTTGTATCAACCACAATCCGATGACCTTCAGAGCGATTAAGTTGAATTAGAAATGGAGGATTAACTTCATCAGCAATAACAGCATCAACGGCAAGATCAGCAGCTACAGCTTCAACAGGAATTATAGCATTATCAGCAAGTTCAACCACATCAGCAACACCATTCATATCATTTGAAGAATACGAAGCGTACGATTATTCGTTTTTTGGGATATATACAAATGGTCGTATTGTTACTCCCGATGGCCAAAAATTCGCATCATAGATTGAACTGGTATATTCAATTGGGGCAATTAATTTAAAGTTTATAAAATTATGCTTAATTTCCTTATTTTTATTTAGCATAAAGCAAGATATTCCTGAAGGATTCGGAAACGCAGATAGATTCGAAACAATGTAGTCAACTATTGCAACTGAGGTAGTGTCAGGATGAAAACCAGAGATATGGAAACATTTTACTTTGCGTACTACCTTTATACTTTGACATTGCACTCTGTTTCCTACAAGTCCTTGAGGTCTAGGAATTGATCTTTTGGTAGCAGCACTTGAACCCTTATTTCCATCGATAACGGCAACGCGAGTATTAGAGACTTTACTAGCATCACCGATAGCAACATCATTTGTATTACCAACACCACTAAGACCAGCAATATCAGCATCATCCTCCAATACAACATCGTTCGCAGCACCAGCATCATCATCCATACCATCAGCAACAACAACAGCATCATCAACGGCAACAACATTTGCATCACCATCAACAACAACAACATCAGCACCACTAGTAGCATTAGCACCAGCATTCACAGCAACAACACCAACATCAGCAACAACAACAGCATCATCAACGGCAACAACATTAGCAGCACCAACAGCACCACCAGTTATTTCCGCATCGGGATCGTCTTTATTCTCTTAAACTGCAACTTGACAAGCATCGGCTTTACCTTCATACGCAACCACTTTTTTATGGACGTCATCGATTATTCGCAAATCATCACTGCTTAAGATTAAATTTTCATCAGTTCTATCTGGGCCAGCAGACACAGCAGATGGAGGAACCTCAACAGCACACGAGAAACCAGCAGCAATCATATCATTACCTTTCATCAGAGCTTTCACACTGCATGGAGCTTTAGCAAAATCGTTACTCTGCGTAGAAGAGTTCGAATTGCTTGTTGTTTTTGCGTTCAGCTTAGATGAGGAAACTGTTTTTTTTCCTTTGTTGATATGCGGCTTTTTGCCAACCAATTTCAAAGCAGGAGATGAAGAGAGGGTTATTTTAGGCAAAGGTGAGGATAGAGACAATGATCTAGGAGAAGAAGATGATAAGCTCTTCTCTTTACACTGTTGTAATAATTGTTTATTATTGGAGCGCGTCATACGAGAGGGCTTCACAAGGTTATCAAATTCAAATTTATGGTGAACAAAGAATCGATAGAGGTCTTTTATTTTTGGTATGCAACTTAAAAAAGAAATGTTCTTGCATGTACCACACTTCCAAAATATGTCATCGTTTGATTCAGGCGTAGCACGATCGGATTCACTGATTTTAGTGCATTTTATATGAAAACACGATTGGCAAACTCCACAAGAAATCAAATCACTTTTAGAAGCAAGAAAGTTACAATGTGAACATTGAATTTCCATAATGATAACAATAGAAATTAGTACATAGACTATCTGTTATGAAAGCTAGACTAGAACTGTCTTATTGTCTTATATCATATTGTTAGTACCGTTACAATGTTTATGTCTGAAGGAATTTTGCACATTCTTGTTTGTGACCTAGGTTAGGTTAGATTGAGGGGCTGACAGTTGATGTCTTTACCGTCACATTTAGATCAATACAGATCCATTGTGATCCATTGTGAGTATTGCTACTCAAGCTAATAAGAAAAAACCTATGTGTTCAGTTAGTCAAGCCATTTAGAGGCTTTGACGAAGTTCAGAATATTAGTACCTGGCGTACTAGACAGTTCTTTTAAATCCCAGAAAAAATAGTTGCCAAGCAGTTTCTTCCTTTTGTGCGGGACAGTGACACAAGAGATCGAAGTGATCCCTTGTGTAGCTGCATAATTCTTTCGGTTCTTTGTTTGTTAAAACAGGGCCAGATTTTTTTTGTAGTGCCGCAGGTGTCAAGAATTTTCCACCTTTCATCGGCCTTGATAGTTATTCTTTTTGAGATTTCCTGTTTTAAATAACAGATAGGGGTGCTTACTAGCTGAGCTTGGCTTACGTCAAGCATTGACCCTAATCTTGCTAATTCATCGGCTTTCTCGTTGCCTAGTATATCGCTGTGGTCTGGGACCCAGCAGAGTCTAATGTTGTGTTGTGCGCCAAGAACCTTAAACTCTTCGCGGCAGCATGAAACAAGCTTTGATTTTACCTCAGTTGCAGTAATCGCTTTTATTGCCGCTTGGCTATCAATGTAAAAGGTGATATCAGCTCGTGGCATCGCCATCATTGATACCTTTTTAGCAGCTGTTGTCACTGCCAGGACCTCCGCTTGGAAGACGCTACTCTAGTTTGGAAGCCTAAGCGAGGCGGTTAACTCGAGAGATTCAGAATAGAAGCCTGCCCCTACACCAGTGTCCATTTTAGAGCCATCAGTATAGATAGCTATTGACGACTCACTGGAGTATGGTATATTATCTATACAGTCCTCTCTGCTTGGGATGGCAGCCTGGAATGGTTTAATGAAAATCAAGTTCGGGTATTTTATAGTCTGTTGTAGTACTATGACCCATAACTTTATGAAGGATCTGGGCATGTCCTATGGAACTGTTTATCCAAACTTTAGTTTGACTAAATCTCAGGGCACTTTTGGCCGCAGATTCTTGAGCAAGGAGGTCTAGGGGAATTAGATTGAGTATAACTTCCAGTCCCGCAGTTGGAGTGGATCTCATTGCTCCCGTAATGCCAGTGCGCGCAAGTCTTTGAACTTTTGTCAAAGTTTTCAGGTTCATGCTCCTTTCTAAAGCTTTCCACCATACCAAATTACCATAGGTTAGTATTGGTCTAATTATTGCCAAATACATCCATCTGATAATTTTAGGGTTTGGTCCCCAGGTTTTCCCGAAAATTCTATTGCAGGAGTAAAAGGCAATCGATGCCTTTTTGAATCTATCTTTGATGTTCAGGCCCCAGTTTAGTTTTTATCTAAGATCACACCGAGATACTTTGCGTGATCAGAGATTTTAAGAGGGCAGCCTTCAATTGAAGGAATTTTAAAATCAGTTATTATGCGCTTGTTAGTAAATAGCACTAGTTCTGTTTTAGCTGGATTGACTGTCAGCCCACAGTTCCTAGTCCATTTCGTTTGCCAACGAGAGGGCGTATTCGGTTTGTTCACTGATAGTGGGTAGGAACTTGCCAGTCGCTAGTAATGCAAGATCATCAGCGTAGGCTATTATCCTTACTCCACTTGATTTCAATTTAGAGAGTATGCCGTTTATGACAACAACCCAAAGTAGCGGTGAGAGAACTCCACCCTGAGGGGTGCCCCTGGATGTGGTTACTCTCACCCTTTCTTCCGCTAGCTCAGAGTTAATTTGTCTTTTTCTGAGCATACACATTATCCGCTGTGTTATTGCTTTTTCGACTTTGTGGTCGTCCAAGGCTTGCTTCACTGTTTCGTTCTTCACGTTATTGAAGGCTCTCTCAATATCCAAGAACGTTGCAAGGGTGTATTCCTTGGCATTCAGTGATTTTTCTATGACGCTGACAACACTGTGCAATGCTGTTTCAACGCTTTTTCCTTTAATGTAGGCATGTTGAAATTCCGATATACAGTCCGGTTTCAGGGTGCTTCGGATGTGTATATCAATTAGCCTTTCAAAAGTTTTCAAAATAAACGATGTTAGACTAATGGGTCTATAGTCTTTGGCCTCCGTATGGCTAAGTTTACCAGCCTTAGGGATGAAAACTACCTTTACCTCACGCCACGATAAGGGAACATACCCCCATTTAAGGCTATTATTGAAAATGCTAGCTAGGTGTGGGATGATAAGGTTTATGCACTTCTGAAGCATCATAGGGAAGATTTCGTCTAGACCAGGGAATTTGTACGGGGAAAAGGAGTGAATGGCCCATTTTATCCTTTCTTCCGTTATAATATCCGATGGTACTAGGGTTTCTGTATGAGACTCTGTTTATGGACTGCGGATATCAGCTACGCAGCCAGGAAAGTGAGTAATCACAAGGAGCTCAAGCGTTTCGCCACCGGATTCAGTCCAGCTGCCTGTAGGTTTTTTGAGAGATCCTAGAGTGACTGAATCCTTGGTCAGAATTTTCCTGAGTCTTGCTGATACATTTGTACTTTCTATTTCGTCGCAGAAGGCCATCCATGAGCTACGTTTTGAACGTTGTGTTTCGACCTTAAAAATACGTTGACTGGTCTTATCATAGAGGAAATATATTATCTAGAGTCCCGACTGGTACCCGTCCTACCTGAAACACCCTCAAATATTATTCGAGGTGAACTCTCTCAAATTCCGTATCGGTGAATACATGTGAGTGGTGGAAAAAAGGCAAAATGTCAGATTGAATTCTTGTCAAAAGTGACAGTTCCACAATTTCGATTTCAAAAACATAACATTCAATTTGAGATTCTACAAGTAAGTTTTTGTAAATTATTTTGTTTTGTCTAAACATTTAACAGAATTTATTTCTTTTCAGATCAAAAACCTTAACGATTAAGAGCTACAAGTGCATTTAATTGAAAAACGGTAGACCAGGAACCAGAAGAAAACAATGAGACTTACTCTACTCGGAGCTCAAGTAGGTACGTTTAAAAAAAAGAATCTCGTAAACAAAAGAATATTTAGGTTGCTTTGTTTCAGCTATTGATTGCTCCAATAATATACTTTACTACCAACTCAAGAAGATGTAAATAAGAATTAAAATCGACTTTATTAGCATCTCCTTAGTGTTTTCATTTAGGGTGCTGCCGATTACAAACCATGATACAGAAAGCAATTTCTCTCAAGAAATTTGGAAGGTTTGCTCAAAACAAGGGCGCTAGTCCCCAGGTGAATTTATTTTATATTATATTTCTCTTAATATCAATGTTTTTAACCACAGACTTTCGCCTTTATTTGTAAATAGTTATTCGAAGCCTGTTGAAGTAAAGTATATATTTCTACACTCAATTGCTGCTGTATCATGATCGTTGAGATCTGTCTCAGCGGCTATGATGGGCGCAGGCGTTGACGATAGAGGTGTCAACGTATCTGCCAATAGTAAGATTCATGGAATATAACAACACCACCAGAATCACGAATTCAATTCCGAATTAGCGAACATCCTCAGCTACAGCTATGTCATCGACTTTGTGAAATTCAATTGAATGGTGCAAGGGAAAGCTTTGACATTCAATAGTCGACCGCCCAGTTTTGAAATGACTTAACAGCGGCAACAGCAACGGCAGAGTATGCAGGCAAATCAGGTAAGTTCATTCATTTACTTAAGAGTAATCTTAACACGGATATTTTAAATTGTATGGTTCTTTAGGATTTCCAACGTCCTCTGCCCATTCATCAGCTGCCAAGAAGTATGGTACAAGCCGACCAAAAAAAAAACGACTTGCAGCTGCAACTAAAGCAACATCTTCTGGTTTCATAGAGTGCAACAGCACATGAGGTTCAGTTGTGTAAGTAAATCGAAACAATCATATCGTGATCAACTTGCTTAATCTTAACCTTCTAGATCTAAATCCATAAAGGACGGCAGGGACACTCACACTGAGCTAACCGAGCCATCGGCTACTGCGGCCACTCAGGCCGACACAGACAACGTATATGATGAACTGAATGTCGACTTTGAAGCAACCTGCTGGGAGAACACCTCCTAAATGACGGGAATCAAAAATCATTGGTAAGTCTTTTGAATAATGAAAATCTAATCATTTTCGTATGTACTATTTTAGAATTTTCTTATATAGAAAGAAAAAATAGAAGCCGAATTCCTAAATACATAATGCCTATTGAATAACCAAAAGTGCATTCTGTAAACAACTAACTGGAATCACATAGAAGACCATCGACACAGGAACTGCCCAAATGATGTTTTAAGAATTTCTCGCAACCTTCACCTGCCGAAAATTTCCAAAAATAATACAATAGGAAATTGTGCATTGTGACATGGTCCGATTGGGATTTTGGAATTTGCCTCGCAAAAGAATGTCACAAACGACTTGCCACAATTTTTTAATCAACGGATCGAATTACCAGCGGGAGTTTTATAATTATAAACCAATCAACTTGCTACAATTTAATTGTGCGTCCATTGACCAGAAGGCTCATTATGGCAAGATAACTTTTAAGTAAGTTTAACATAAACAAGAAATTTGAAAGCACTCATTGTTTTTTTTTTCAGCAACAAATCAAAACGAAGAGGTATTGCAAACATCCTGGAACGAAGATGATTCGAAGTCGTTTTGACTCTGTCGGTCGGTCTGTTGATTCGTCGACATGCTTTAAAGTTGTAATTTTTTTTTCAAAAATGTATGCAATTTAGTATAATTTTTTTTTTTAATTCAATGCTGTTATGTACATACATATATGTATTTAAAAAGGAAAACTGAATGTTGAAATGTAAATTCTTAACTTTTGAATAATTAAAAAAAAAATATGAATGTACCTACTTTGCAAAGAAAAAACACTTTTTTTGGGTTACCCACTTTGATCTTCTCAGGCCAATTATTAAATTATACGTCTTTTTATTTCTTATTGCAAGTAATAACAACAGCACCGTGTTCGGTGCGCACATTGTTGAGCAATATCCACTAGAGTAAGTTCATTACTTCTTATTTCTGTGTCTAAGAATTTGGAATTCCTACAAAACATATTGTTCAGCAATAATTATTAAAATTCAAAATTGTTCAAAATAAAATACAACTTTTTAACACGTTATAAGTAATGTATTTAGCTCAATATTATTGGAACAAGACAAATTTAGTGGACTTGATGTTGTCTCGATGATGGTTGCTTGTAAAAAAAGGTCGATTCTTTACATTGCACCATCGCAAGATGCTTAATCATATAAGAAAAAGTGTATATGGATTAGCTGTTTAAGGGATTAAGATTAAACACAATATACAAAAATAAAGGTGAAAAGCAATACAAATTTGAAAGTCATAAAATTTCAAGGTAATAAAACATAGGGTATTATATAACTATGTTTGGCAACTTTGCAAAATATTAATATTTCATTAAGAATTAATGGAGTTTTAAAGAATTCATTAATAAAACAATTCGTGATATAAATTTAGCAAATTCAAGATAAATAATAATTTAGGATGAAATAGTCAAGCATGGCATTCCTGAACACGCCGCCCCCCCTGAAGGAATTTCAGGAACATGGTAAAATAGCCAGCTTCGTTACAGGTCGCTTGAAAATGCCATTTTTGGTGCGAACAGATACAACTCGCACAAGATCATCTTCTCCTTGATGAAGTTCTTCAACTCTTCCTAGTGCCCATCGGGATGGTGGCAAGTTTAGCTCTTTGATGACTACCAGGTCACCAACTTTAAAATTTTTGGTCTTCTTTTTCCATTTGGGACGTTGTTGAAGTGAAGTTAGGTATTCAGCGTTCCATCGACGCCAAAAACCTTGCAACATGTTTTGAATAAGTTGCCATCTTCCAAGTCTGTTAAGTGGCACATCCAGACAGCTGGGCTCCGGTATCGCCGTATATGGTCTACCTATAAGGAAATGAGAGGGTGTTAGAGGGTTCAAGTCTAAATCTGAAATAGCACAAAGAGGCCTAGAATTTAGGAGTGCTTCAATTTGGGAAAGCAAAGTAGACATTTCTTCAAAGGTGAGAATATTATTCCCTATGACACGTCGGAGATGCTGTTTGACACTTTTTACACCAGCTTCCCAAAGGCCCCTGAAATGGGGGCTATGTGGAGGAATAAACTCCCATTTGATGCTTTCAGCTGCCAATGTTGAAGACACCAGATGATTGTGTTCTTCAGAACGCACCAACTTAACCCATTCACACAGGGTTCTCGCAGCTCCTTGAAAATTGGTGCCATTGTCGGAGTAAATGACGCTGCATTTTCCTCTTCTCGCAATAAATCGCCTCAACGCCGCTAAAAATGCATCCGTAGATAAATCGCTGACGACTTCCAAATGTAAAGCCTTTGTCGACATACAAACAAATAATGCGAAGTATCCTTTCGTGTACTTTGGATTTCTACCTCTGGCGATTCGAAGAGTTATTGGTCCAGCATAGTCACAGCCCGTTCGGTCGAAAGCAAAAGATGGGGAAAGTCTTGAAGAAGGCAAATTTCCCATGAGTTGTGTTGTTGTAGCTTGACGTTGTCGAAAACATGCCATACAGCCATGAACAATTTTTCTTATATGGTTTCTGCATCCAAAAATCCAAAACTCCTGCCGTACTAGCGAAAACAGTTCCGATACACCTGCATGAAGAAATTTAATATGAGCATCCTGTAGAATCCAAATGGAGACCGGATGACCTTTAGGCAATATTATAGGGTGTTTTAGGCTGAAAGAAACATTGACAGCATTGGAAATTCTTCCCCCAACGCGAAGTAGCCCAACATCATCCAGAAACGGTGATAAGGATGCCAGTTTAGAGCGTGTAGAGACACAATTTTTTGTTTTTAAGGATTGTATCTCTTCGTAAAACTCTTCTTGAGCCCATAAAAGGCATTTCCGTTTAGCGTAACGCAATTCTTTAGAACGCAAGAAACCTTTTATACGTTGCTCTGGAGGAAGTTTACCATTTCTCGCACGGCGAACAAAAACAGCAACGATTCGAATCACTTGAAACGAGGATGAGACTCGTTTGGCAAGTTTTTCAAAAAGTGATTCCATCACACACATTACATTGGCAACAACAGGCTGCTTTCTCCTTTCAGGTAAATCTTCAAAATCCATTTTTTCTGCTGAAATCGGCCATGAATTAAAATCCATAGGAAGCCAATCTGGACCTCTCCACCAGATGTCTAATTGCAACAACTTGCTGGGCTCAACTCCTCTGGATGCACAATCAGCTGGATTTTCTTCTGAGCGAATGTAGTTCCATTCGGAGCGGGGAAGAACATCAAGAATCTCCGCGGTACGATTAGCAACAAAAGTATTCCATCGACGAGGAGGAGATGAAAGCCAAGCTAAAACGATTTTAGAGTCACAAAAAACGAAGGTTTGTGAGGGTTTTATATCCAAAGAAGAACGAACCAATTTTACTAGACGACTCAAGAGAAGCGTCCCACAAAGTTCCAGGCGTGGAATTGTTAACTGCTTAACAGGCGCAACACGGGTCTTAGCAGCAACAAGTTGGACATTAATTTCTCCATTTTCTGACAAACTGCGAACGTAGACGACTGCGGAATATGCCTTCTCGGATGCATCTGAAAACCCTATCAGATCAAAATGTTTCGAATTTAACGTAAACCTTCTGACAATTTCGACCCTTTCGAAGTAGAGCAAATCCTTTCGATAGAAAATCCATTTGTCAGCTATTTCACTTGGCAGTGGATCATCCCATCCTATCTTTGATACATGCACCCATAATTCCTGGAACAGCATTTTAAACAAAATGGTGGCAGGAGCCAAGAAACCTAAGGGATCAAAGATTTTTGAAATCTCTGATAACAGCATTCTTTTAGTGGGTGACAATGGCGCTTTTTTCTCCAGCGAAATTTTGAAGGTAAATATGTCACGATGAGTGTTCCAAACTAGTCCAAGAACTTTTGTAAAATTATCAGCGCTATCCAAATCAAGAGAAAATGTACGAGTAGGTTCACAATCTAACCCCTGCAACACTGGCCAACAATTGGAACTCCATTTGCTCAAATGCAAACCGCCACAGGACAACAACTCAACCAACTCTGCTTTCAATTCCAATATACCTGATATAGAATCTGAACCGGTCATGATATCGTCAACATAAAAATCATGCAATATAGCATGTGATGCAACAGGGAACTTATCAGCATAATCTATCGCAAGTTGTTTCAGAACTCGCATCGATAGAAATGGCGCAGGAGAAGTTCCGTAAGTGACTGTACACAGTCGATAGTGTCCGATAGGTTGATCAGGACTTTCTCGCCACACAATGTGTTAGGTTAGGTTAGGTTGAGGGGCTGACAGTTGATGTCTTTACTGTCACACTTAGATCAACACAGATCCATTGTGATACCCATGAGTATTGCTACTCAAGCTAATAAGAAAAACCTATGTGTTCAGTGAGTCAAGCCATTTAGAGGCTTTGACGAAGTTCAGAATGTTAGTACCTGGCGTACTAGAGAGTTCTTTTAAATCCCCGGAGAAATAGTTGCCAAGCAGTTTCTTCCTTTGATGGGAGAGTGCGGGACAATGACACAGAAAGTGCGAAGTATCTTCATGCACCTCCTCGTCACCGCATCCTCTGCATAGATCATCTGAACTGATTCTCATCTTTTTCATATGATAACCTAACAGATTATGTCCGGTGATTATGCTTACAAGAGATCGAAGTGATTCCTTTTGTAGCTGCATAATTCTTTCCGTTCTTTGTTTGTTAAAACAGGGCCAGATCTTTCTTGTAGTGCCGCAGGTGTCAAGAAGGTTCCACCTTTCATCGGCCTTAATTGTTATTCTTTTTGAGATTTCCTGTTTTAAATAACAGGTAGGGATGCTAACTAGCTGAGCTTGGCTTACGTCAAGCATTGACCCTAATCTTGCTAATTCATCGGCTTTCGCGTTGCCTACTATATCGCTGTGGCCTGGGACCCAGCAGAGTCTAATGTTGTGCTGTGCGCCAAGAACCTTAAGCTCTTCGCGGCAGCATGAAACAAGCTTCGATTTTACCTCAGTTGCAGTAATCGCTTTTTATTGCCGCTTGGCTATCAATGTAAAAGGTGATATCAGCTCGTGGTATCGCCATCATTGATACCTTTTTAGCAGCTGTTGTCACTGCCAGGACCTCCGCTTGGAAGACGCTGCTGTGGTTTGGAAGCCTAAGCGAGGCGGTCAACTTGAGAGATTCAGAATAGAAGCCTGCCCCTACACCAGTGTCCGTTTTAGAGCCATCAGTATAGATAGCTATTGACGACTCACTGGAGTATGGTATATTATCTATCCATTCCTCTCTGCTTGGGATGGCAGCTTGGAATGGTTTATGAAAATCAAGTACGGGTATTTTATAGTCTGCTGTATTACTATGACCCATAATTTTATGAAGGATCTGGGCGTGTCCTATGGAACTGTTTATCCAGACTTTAGTTTGACTAAGTCTCAGGGCACTTTTGGCCGCAGATTCTTGAACAAAGAGGTCTAGGGGAATCAAATTGAGTATAACTTCTAGTCCCGCAGTTGGAGTGGATCTCATTGCTCCCGTAATGCCAGTGCACGCAAGTCTTTGAACTTTTGTCAAAGTTTTCAGGTTCGTGCTCTTTTCTAAAGCTTTCCACCATACCAAATTACCATAGGTTAGTATTGGTCTAATTATTGCCGAATACATCCATCTGATAATTTTAGGGTTTGTTCCCCAGGTTTTCCCGAAAATTCTATTGCAGGAGTAAAAGGCAATCGATGCCTTTTTGAATCTATCTTTAGTGTTCAGACCCCAGTTTAGTTTTTTATCTAAGATCACACCGAGGTACTTTGCGTGGTCGGAGATTTTAAGAGGGCAGCCTTCGATTGAAGGAATTTTAAAATCAGGTATTTTACGCTTGTTAGTAAATAGCACTAGTTCTGTTTTAGCTGGATTAACTGTCAGCCCACAGTTCCTAGTCCATTTGCTTGCCAACGAGAGGGCGTATTCGGTTTGTTCACTGATAGTGGGTAGGAACTTGCCAGTCGCTAGCAATGCAAGATCATCAGCGTAGGCTATTATCTTTACTCCACTTGATTTCAATTTAGAGAGTATACCGTTCATGACAAGAACCCAAAGTAGCGGTGAGAGAACTCCACCCTGAGGGGTGCCTCTGGATGTGGTTACTCTCACCCTTTCTTCCGCTAGCTCAGAGTTAATTTGTCTCTTTCGGAGCATACTCATTATCCACTGTGTTATTACTTTTTCGACTTTGTGGTCGTCCAAGGCTTGCTTCACTGTTTCGTTCTTCACGTTATTGAAGGCTCCCTCAATATCCAAGAACGTTGCAAGGGTGTATTCCTTGTCATTCAGTGATTTTTCTATGACGCTGACAACATTGTGCAATGCTGTTTCAACGCTTTTTCCTTTAATGTAGGCATGTTGAAATTCCGATAAACAGTCCGGTTTCAGGGTGCTTCGGATGTGTATATCAATTAGCCTTTCAAAAGTTTTCAAAATAAACGATGTTAGACTAATGGGTCTATAGTCTTTGGCCTCCGTATGGCTAGGTTTACCAGCCTTAGGGATGAAAACTACCTTTACCTCACGCCACGATAAGGGAACATACCCCCATTTAAGGCTATTATTGAAAATGCTAACTAGGTGTGGGATGATAAGGTTTATGCATTTCTGAAGCATCATAGGGAAGATTCCGTCTAGACCAGGGGATTTGTACGGGGAAAAGGAGTGAATGGCCCATTTTATCCTTTCTTCCGTTATAATATCCGATGGTACTAGCGTTTCTGTATGAGACTCTGTTTCTGGACTGCGGATATCAGCTACGCAGCCAGGAAAGTGAGTATTCACAAGGAGCTCAAGCGTTTCGCCACCGGATTCAGTCCAGCTGCCTGTAGGTTTTTTGAGGGATCCTAGAGTGACTGAATCCTTGGTCAGAATTTTCCTGAGTCTTGCTGATACATTTGTACTTTCTATTTCGTCGCAGAAGGCCATCCATGAGCTACGTTTTGCCCGTTGAGTTTCGACCTTAAAAATACGTTGACTGACCTTATAATGTTCCCAATCAGCTTCTTTCCTAGTTCTTTTGGCGACGTTGAAAAGTGTTCTAGTTTCTTTTCTTAAGTTGCCTATTTCAGTGGTCCACCAGGGTAGTTTTTTCCTACCTTTTCCCATATGATTAATGGGACAGCTTTTTTCTAAAGCGCTATTCAGAACAACTCTGAGTTTTTCTGACGCAATATCTATGTCAGAGGGTTCTTGAATTAGAAGTGTGTCCGGGTTTTGAATCCCCTGTCCTACTTCCCTGCAGAATATATTCCAGTTGGTTTTCCTGAAGTTCCTAAAGGGTTTTGGAGTTGCTACTTCATTGTGTATCAAGAACCCTATCAGTTTATGGTCTGAGAATGATTCCTCTTTAAGAACATTCCATTGATCTATTACTAGTGTGCTTGAGTTATTGGTTAGGGTAGCGTCAAGCACTTCTTTTCTATTTTTAGTTACAAAAGTGGGTTCGTTACCTCTGTTTGCTACTAAAAGATTATGGTCTAGTATAAATTCAAAAAGAGACTCACCTCTGTTGTTGATGTCGGTACTACCCCATTGAGTATGATGTGAGTTTGTATCACAGCCTAGTACCACGTCCCATCCCTCAGAGGCAGCTTTCTCTACAAGCTGGCTTGTGATATTAGCGGGAGGCCCTTCTTGTCCGTCATGCGGCATATAGCACGATGCCAGGATCAGTGGTGGGAGTCCCTTCCTCTCTATTTTCACAGCACATTGGTCTGGATCACTGTAATTTGCTAAAAGAAAGAGATTAAACTTCTTCCTGGCTAAAATACAAGATCTTATATTACTATTAGCTACTTGTGTGGCTTCGTATAGTATAAAGTCTGATGTATGTAGTCCTCTAAGTCTGCCACCTGAAATCCAGGGTTCTTTAATCAGGGCAATGTCAATTTGTCTACTTCTCAAGATGTAGACAAGATTGGAGCTGGCGGCTTTACTGTGATGAAGATTAATTTGTATTAATTTCATGTTCATATTTTATTTCTTACTTGTTTTGTCTTATTGGTTATAAGCCGCAGTTTGCACCGGTTTATGCCGATGCGTACTTTGAAGCCAATTTTCCGCAAAAGGGGTATAGATTTGTGGCTAAGTTGCACCACCACTTCTGTACCTTCTTCCGTTCTATCTCCCATCTCTATTACTTTCCAGCTCTGACTTAGCTGTTCCGTATTTAGAGATTGGAGATATCGTTCTACGCGATCTCAGGGTATCGCGGGACCTTTGATCGTCATTTTGGCCTTAGGTTTGACGAAGTCGCTGATTTCGTTCGGACCGACCAAGCGGAGATCAGCGTTGGGCCAGGGAGCTATCGTTCTCTTGACGAAGTCCTGCAGGAAAACGAGGGTATTGTCGTCCTCGCACATCAGAACTTTGAACCCATGGATGGTTTTGAGGTTCCCAAAGAGTGGTGGTGGCCTGCTATTAACGATAGCATCGTTAACCTCATCCAGGATTCTCATTTCCAATAATTGCCATTGGTCTTCTGAGAGTTTTCTCGAGGGATTGCCGAAATCCGCAATGGCGAATTTGCGCACCTCTAACGTCTCTTCTGTAGCCAAGGTCTTTTTTCTTTTCTGCAGGGGTGATCTTTTCGTGGGCGAAAGTGTATCATCCTGCCTTGTTCTTTTGGACGTTTTTGCCACTGAATCAGGGTCCAGGGGAGGCACATGGCCCACCATCTCCTTCTCCTTCATCAGGTTCTTAGTCCCTATATTTTTGTCTTTGTTCGTTGCTGTCAGTGTCTTAAGGTTACGTGTAGCGTTTTCGAGCACTATCTTATCCCTTGCCGTTAAGGAGTCCGGATCTTTGTTGGATAGGCGTCGAATTGTCCGTTCAGTGTTGCGTATTCTCCTATGTAGTATTCTGTCTACGGTGAGAGTTTTGGTAGTCTTTTTCTCGATCACCGTTTTTGTCGTCCTAGTACTTAGTGAAGTTACGTCCATGACACCGCTGCTTGACGAAGGTGAAGGGGTTATGCTAGAGCTGCATTCGGGGACATGGCCCCTTGTACTGCTTTCACAAGCAACCTCCAGATTCTTCTCCTTCGAGACCGTTTTACCATCCTCCAAGCCCGTTGTTGCACATGGCCCCTTACTGGGTCTGGTGGGTGTAGACGGCCTCGAAGGTTGCAACGGCGTCTGTTCCCTAGTCGGGGGTGCAACTGAAGGGGTCGTTCCTTTCCTGGATTGAATTATATCAATCGGCGGATTGGGCGGTCCCATCAGCGCACCCATGTCAGTGTTTCCTTTGGAATTCGCCTCCCCCGATGTTTGGGCATGTGGCCCCCCCATCATAAGAGGTTCGTTCTTTAGGAAAGCACGAGCGTTGAAAAGTCTTATCTGTTCGTTTGTCGTCAATTCCTCCCATTTCCTTTTCCCAAGTCGTTTGATTGTCTTCTTACAGTTGGAGATTCTACTCCGAACTGAAGTGGTAGACAATCGTGAGAGGGTAGAACTAGCATTTGAACATGTGTCGTCGTCGTCTAGTGTTCCGATGCTAGCTCCATCCTCTACACCGAGGTTGGAAAAAGGAGTGAGAAGAAGGTCTTCTTCCTCCTGTGTAATGTTCGTTACTGTCGTCTCTGTAGTTTTGTCCTTATGTACGTTCTTGTCTGTCACTGGCGACTTCTCCCCTCTTACTGTTAGAGAGGCAAAGCCCGCGCCGGCAGCCGTGACTTCTGTCGACGTTTCAGCGTATATCCCCGCTGGTTTTTCGTTCTTTTGTTGTGTACTGTTCATGGTTTTTCGTCTTTTGGGTTTCTCTTGGTTTGCCTAAAGATCTCAGCTGGCCAGCTGAGGACTTAAGAAATAAAAGTCTACAGCTGATCAGCTGAGAATTTTAAGCGTAAGCCTCCCCACCACTGCAAGGTGGAAACCCCAGAGGGGTTCAACAATGTGTTGAAAGTCACGATGTTTTTTATCAACCCAAATTTGGCGAAACATCTTGATAATGTCAGCACAAAAAACATATCTAGGAACTCTAAACCGCAAACAAACATTTATCAAATTACGCTGAAGAGGAGGTCCTATGTGTAACATCTCATTTAAGCTGGTACCGTTTCCATCCTTATAAGACCCGTCAAAAACAACACGTAATTTGTTTGTTACAACCGCGTGATGAGGTAAGTAGAAAATTTTACCAGAAGTCGGTTCAATTTCGCTTTCTGGAATACTCTCCATGTGTCATAACTCCTGATAAATCTTCATAAACCGACAATACTCCAAGCGAAGATTTTCCTGGCGAGAGAAGCGACGCTCCATAGCAAACAACCGAGACAATACCCCAGAAAGAGTGTTTCTAAACTCAACATCCTTTGGACGAAAAGGCAACTCCACGACATACTTGTTATCAGGCGCTCGAGAGAAGGTTTTACAAAAATGAGAGTCTGCAAAATCACCAGAATCCAATGAATAGGTATTTTGCGGAAGTTCTTCAATTTCCCAAAACGATTTCAGAAGAACATCAACATCCTGCACAATCCCTACTGTCAAGGAAACAATTTCCTCCTTCGGACATTTACCGGTGATTACCCATCCAAAAATGGTGTTGTGGGCAATCAAGTTACCGTTGCTATGACGGCGACGACCATCAAGCAAAATACTCCAGGCCTTGTCAGATCCTAACAAGATATCGATAGGACCTAGGACGTTGAAACCTGGGTCGGCCAATCTCAAATCATTCAACAATAATGATCTATCAAGGTCAAGAGGCAAAGGAGGAGTTTTCGAAGTTATTTGATTCAAAATGAAGGCTTCGACATCCATTTCATTTGAATCAAAACAAGATTTAAGCTTTAGGGTTACAGCACCCTGTGTAACACCAGCTTCAAGCGAAGAGATTCCAGAAATAGGAACGCGAGCATGACGACGACGAAGATGTAACCTTTTTACCAAACCTTCAGTTACAAAGGAAGCTTGAGATCCCGTATCGAGCAGAACGCGACAAAAATGTTTGTTACCAAATTTATCTGGAATCTGAACCAAAACTGTTGGCAAAATACCGGAGGGACGAATATCGTTTTGAATATGGTTGCTAACAATAGGCAACGAGGAAGCTTGAGATGTCGATGCAATTGCTCCATTTGAATTGTTAGCTTCACTAACGCTAACCGACGAGAGCGAATCTAGATGAACCAACACATGATGACGAATACGGCAATGAGGACAACGAGCTTTCGATCGACATCTCGATGAAGAATGATTGCTTCCTAAACAATTGTAGCATAGTTTTTGATCCCTAGCAAAGCTTCGACGGGCGGCAATGGGCAAGGCAAGAAATTGAGAACACTGTGGCAGATTATGATTTTGTTTGCACATTGGACATACGGAATTTGATACGGCAAGGCTTTTAATATTATTCGCAGAACTACCCGAACGCGTTGTTAGTTTATTACCACGGTTTTTCGAATCATTGGATTTGGTTGTGCAAGCTTCCAAAGCATCGCATCTTTTTTCCAAAAAATCGATTAATTCCTGAACTGTTGCTTTTTCCGAATTGTCATTATGAAGTGCCCAAGCTTTACGCGTATCTGAGTCGGTCTTACTTAGCATTAAATAAATCAGCCAAGGATCTCTGCTTTCGGATTTCAAAGCCTTTAAACCACGAATAACTTCATCTGATGTATCAGCTAACCGGCGTAAATGTCCACTGTCCGCGACAACCACAGTTGGCATTTTCATAAAACTTTCAATATGCGCGTTTATAATATATAACGGCTTATTATACCGACGCTCGAGTTTTTCCCACGCTAGCTCATAATTGCAATCAGCTATCTCTATCCCGTTTAAAAGTTTTGCAGCTTCATCAGTCAAAAACGATTTTAAATAACGCATTTTTTGAGCACCCGGAAGTTTTTCCTTGCAACCGACGCTTCCTAAAAACATGTCCCGAAATTCAGGCCATTCGCGGTACTCCCCACCGAAAGGAGTTATTTTAAACTTCGGCAACTCAATTTCAGTCGATGGTTTCGAAATCGACGGATTGCTTAAAAAAGTCTCTAACAAGGCGGCTTGTTGCTTGGAAGAATCATCCGACGAATCGCCATTAGCTTGAACACGCGGTGGAAGAGGAGGAGGAATTGAAGGAGTATTCTTTCTAATCGCTTTTACAAATGCACTTTTGGCATCGAGATATTTGTTCTCCGTAGCGATAAAATCAATTTCGGGATCACCGTATCCCTCTTGCTCGGAATATTGAAAAAACTCATTATGATTAGCGCAAAAATCTTTCCAAGTTTCCTCTAACCGTTCTAACCGCGTTTCTAAATTGTCTATATCTTCATCTTCTACTTCTAGAATATAAGCATGCGCACGCGTTATCGAACCTTTTAAATGTCCACGAGCCTGCCTTAATGTATGCATGATTGTTGCAAGTATTATGTTTAAGACCAAAATTGTATAAACCGAACACGCGCGAGGAACAAATCTAGGAAATAGTAACACCAAACTATGCACTTTTCACCACAATTGTCTTTAAGAAAAGCAGCAACCTATTTCCAAACAGCACTCCAAAAACTCTAACGCGCAGCAGCAACAGCAAAACAGCAACCCAGCAGACAACAGCAAAAAAAATTAAATAATTCGATACAATTTTACCAAAAATATGTGCAGCTCCAGCAATCCAAAAGTTCCAAGCAACCACCATATATAAATTCAAAAGACAATTTAAATTTATTTGAATTTATTTCAATATTAAATTTACGGAAAAATCCGGCTTTACGAAGGACCAACTTTGTTCAGCTATAATTATTAAAATTCAAAATTGTTCAAAATAAAATACAACTTTTTAACACGTTATAAGTAATGTATTTAGCTCAATATTATTGGAACAAGACAAATTTAGTGGACTTGATGTTGTCTCGATGATGGTTGCTTGTAAAAAAAGGTCGATTCTTTACATTGCACCATCGCAAGATGCTTAATCATATAAGAAAAAGTGTATATGGATTAGCTGTTTAAGGGATTAAGATTAAACACAATATACAAAAATAAAGGTGAAAAGCAATACAAATTTGAAAGTCATAAAATTTCAAGGTAATAAAACATAGGGTATTATATAACTATGTTTGGCAACTTTGCAAAATATTAATATTTCATTGAGAATTAATGGAGTTTTAAAGAATTCATTAATAAAACAATTCGTGATATAAATTTAGCAAATTCAAGATAAATAATAATTTAGGATGAAATAGTCATTCCTGAACACATATGGCAAATGTTTTTCGAAATGTTGCATGTACATATAAGCTGAAATCAAAGTTTTTCTATCTTCCTTCAAAAAAAAAACATTATTTACACAAAAAAATTGACTTAAAATTGCCAAATAATTAAAAAACACTAAATTATTTAGTTTTACTATAATAATTTATTTAAAATAATCAAAACAGCAACAAGAATAGCAATTGGTAATACAAATCATATTTTTATTTATTAATTTATTAAAATGTCATGTATCTGCATTTTATCAATCTTCAAAAGTTTTCAAATGTACAAATATTTTTTTTAATAGATACATACATTTATTACTAATCCTATAATATAAAAAAAAAACAAAGTTTTATTTTATGATTTAAGTTTCTTGCAATATGCAATAAAATAGTTTTTGAAACAATTTTTTCATTTTCGTATTCACTTACATTAGGTACAATATTACAATTGTTATAAACATCAAAAATAAAATAAGGTTATTTGAAACAACACAACATCAAAAATAATAAATTAAACTACTCTCAACTTTAATCAAAAATTCGTCGGCGCATTGCCTAAATTTACTTACATAAATACACTTTAATTCTTTTTGAGAAAAGTTAATAAAATAAAAGCAATTTAAAGTTATGTGAAAATAAAATCACTTAAATTCCCTTTTGGTTGAACTATGTATATCCGTTGGCATCAATTGAGAAAGCTTGTTGAATAAAAATGCTCTACGGCTTCTTATTTCGAATAGGTAATCTTGTTTGGCAAGTTTTCCACCGCTCTTTTTATATAAATTGTATAACTAACTATCGGATAAAGATGAACTGGAACCATAGCATTCTTTGTTGAAATCATTTTCATTCTCCTATGCTATAGTAATTTTGTGAAAGTTAATTGAATAATTAAGTAGATTCAAAATATTTTACCTTTAGATTCCAGGTTTTGGTTTTCAACAGACAATGTAGCTAAAGTCAACTGTCCTAAGGATACTGGATCTTCTGGTCTGAACAAAAATGCGGCGAGTTTATGAAACTAAATACATACAAATTTTAAACTTTATGTTGTCATAGAAATTTAGATTAATTTTAATTAGCTTACATTATTTAACTGCACTGGATCGGAATGGTTAATAACTTCAGATATATGCGTTTGTAAGTAGCGCAGTGCTTTGATAGGGTTTATCCTTGATATTTCTTCGTAAAACAGCTTCCTTACTAGATATCGGCAATGGTTAAGAATTTCAGCTCGCGTTGGCCTAAAATAACGTGGAAATGAGAAAAAAATAAACCAATTAAGAACTTCGAACCACTTAAATTTAGTTGCAACTTAATTGAAACTTCCATTGAGACAATTCTCCAAATATCGGGTGATTTTTTTGAGGTTAGGATTTTCATGCATTAGTATTTGACAGATCACGCGGGATTTCAGACATGGTGTCAAAGAGAAAGATGCTCAGTATGCTTTGACATTTCATCATGAATAGACTTACTAACGAGCAACGCTTGCAAATCATTGAATTTTATTACCAAAATCAGTGTTCGGTTCGAAATGTGTTTCGCGCTTTACGCAAATTTTATGCGTTTTTTTTTTTTAAAAAAGTTCTCAAGCTCTTAAAAAATCACCCATTATGTATTTATTGTCCTCCATTGAAAAGAGGACATTGTTTAATATAATGAGTGATTTTTTAAGAGCTTGAGAACTTTTTTTTAAAAAAAAACGCATAAAATTTGCGTAAAGTGCGAAACACATTTCGAACCGAACACTGATTTTGGTAATAAAATTCAATGATTTGCAAGCGTTGCTCGTTAGTAAGTCTATTCATGATGAAATGTCAAAGCATACTGAGCATCTTTCTCTTTGACACCATGTCTGAAATCCCGCGTGATCTGTCAAATACTAATGCATGAAAATCCTAACCTCAAAAAAATCACCCGTTATAAGGCCTTCCATCCACCTTGGACAATCAAAGTCTTCTTTTATCCTAGACCTTAACTTCAATAGAAAAGGTATTACTAACAACAGATACTACGGTGCTATCTACGTCTTTTATTTTCACCGGCGGGTCAAAAATAAACGAAAGCGTCTCATTCGCTGTTGTCTAAGAGAATGGATTGCTTATTAGCACGGGTCTTCTATGCGAACAAGCTTCTATTTTCAAGGCAGAGGCTCATGCTATATTGGAAGCAGCAAAACTTCTCTAAAAAGAAAGGGAAAATACATTATAACAACAAATTAGAGACATATTCATTCGTTCACCAATAAAACTAAAAGTAATGTGGACCCCCGGTCACACAGGAATTCAAGGAAACGAATATGCCGACGAAGCAGCTACTGTGGCTCACAAAACACCACTCTACCCACTGCCAGTGCACAACCCAACTAAAACTCGAAACTTTTTTCCTATACCTACTAATTGGCCAGAACGGAAACATAGTTTGTATATCTATAAAAAAGCATGATTATGTTAAGATATATTTAAAAACCAACTTACCTGTAAAGAGAGAAAAAACGCTTCAAAAAGATTATTAAAAAGTATTTTAAAGAAATTGAATTCTGATTATTCTGAATTATTGTCTGCAGTCTAGACTTCTTGTTGATTGCAATTAAAAACATTATATTTTTCTTTTCATTTTCGTAGAATTGTCAAAATACTCACCTCGCTGTTAATCTATCAACACTGGGTTAAACCCAAATTAGGCCACGTTCGCATTGCAGTTCTATGGTGCGCCTATACTTTCTGCATGATTTTTTTTGTTTTTAACGAAACTTTTCATAAAAATCACAGAATTTGTATGCCAAAAGCAGGCAAATATTATTTTTAGCACAGTTTTCATTGAAAAGAAGTTGCATTATTCATTTTTCTTAAAATATTGCATTCATTTTTCAATTTTTGAATTCAACGGATCTCTTTTTTGAACGGCTGAGTTCACCTCACATTGTTTTCCCCCTAATTGTGCATATTTCACCAAAAGCCCATAACAACTACATAGATTTTGGATTTTCCCATAAGAAATGCACGGGAGAACTAACACATGCTTATGCTAATGGCCAAAATTCTCTCAATTTAGTTTGTAGGCCGAAAGAGAGCAAACCCATTAAGTCGGGACTCTAGATAATATATTTCCTCTATGGGTCTTATAATGTTCCCAATCAGCTTCTTTCCTAGTTCTTTTGGCGACGTTGAAAAGTCTTCTAGTTTCTTTTCTTAAGTTGCCTATTTCAGTGGTCCACCAGGGTGGTTTTTTCCTACCTTTTCCCATAGGATTGATGGGAGTTTTTCTGACGCAATATCTATGTCGGAGGGTTCTTGAATTAGAAGTGTGTCCGGGTTTTGAATCCCCTGTCCTACTTCCCTGCAAAATACATTCCAGTTTGTTTTCCTGAAATTCCTAAAGGGTTTTGGAGTTGCTGCTTCATTTTGTATCAAGAAGCCTATCAGTTTATGGTCTGAGAATGATTCCTCTTTAAGAACATTCCATTGATCTATTACTATTGTGCTTGAGTTATTGCTTAGGGTAGCGTCAAGCACTTCTTTTCTATTTTTAGTTACAAAAGTGGGTTCGTTACTCCTGTTTGCTACTAAGAGATTATGGTCTAGTATAAATTCAAAAAGAGACTCACCTCTGTTGTTGATGTCGGTACTACCCCATTGGGTATGATGTGAGTTTGTATCACAGCCTAGTACCACGTCCCATCTCTCAGAGGCAGCTTTCTCTACAAGCTGGCTTGTGATGTTAGCGGGAGGCCCTTCTGGTCCCTCATGCGGCATATAGCACGATGTCAGGATCAGTGGTGGGAGTCCCTTCCTTTCTTGTTTCACAGGACACTGGTCTGGATCACTGTAATTTGCTAAAAGAAAGAGATTAAACTTCTTCCTGGCTAAAATACAGGATCTGATATTACTATTTGCTACTTGTGTGGCTTCGTATAGTATAAAGTCTGATGTATGTAGTCCTCTAAGTCTGCCACCTGAAATCCAGGGTTCTTGAATCAGGGCAATGTCAATTTGTCTACTTCTCAAGATGTAGACAAGATTGGAGCTGGCGGCTTTACTGTGATGAAGATTAATTTGTATTAATTTCATGTTCATATTTTATTTCTTACTTGTTTTGTCTTATTGGTTATAAGCCGCAGTTTGCACCGGTTTATGCCGATGCGTACTTTGAAGCCAATTTTCCGCAAAAGGGGTATAGATTTGTGGCTAAGTTGCACCACCACTTCTGTACCTTCCTCCGTTCTTTCTCCCATCTCTATTACTTTCCAGCTTTCACTTAGCTGTTCCGTGTTTAGAGATTGAAGATATCGTTCTACGCGATCTCGGGGTATCGCGGGACCTTTGATCGTCATTTTGGCCTTAGGTTTGACGAAGTCGCTGATTTCATTCGGACCGATTAAGCGGAGATCAGCGTTGGACCGGGGGGCTTCCGTTCTTTTGACGAAGTCCTGCAGGAAAGCGAGAGTATTGACGTCCTCGCACGTCAGAACTTTGAACCCATGGATGGTTCTGAGGTTCCCAAAGAGTGGTGGTGGCCTGCTATTAACGATAGCATCGTTAACCTCATCCAGGATTCTCATTTCCAATAATTGCTATTGGTCTTCTGAGAGTTTTCTTGAGGGATTGCCGAAATCCGCAATGGCAAATTTGCGCGCCTCCAACGTCTCTTCTGTAGCCAAAGTCTTTTTTCTTTTCTGCAGGGGTGATCTTTTCGTGGGCGAAAGTGTGTCATCCTGCCTTGTTCTCTTGGACGTTTTTGCCACTGAATCAGGGTCCAGGGGAGGCACATGGCCCACCATCTCCTTCTCCTTCATCAGGTTCTTAGTCCCTATATTTTTGTTTTTATTCGTTGCTGTCAGTGTCTTAAGGTTGCGTGTAGCGTTTTCGAGCACTATCTTATCCCTTGCCGTTAAGGAGTTCGGATCTTTGTTGGATAGGCGTCGAATTGTCCGTTCAGTATTTCGTATTCTCCTATGAAGTATTCTGTCTACGGTGAGAGTTTTGGTAGTCTTTTTCTCGATCACCGTTTTTGTCGTCCTAGTACTTAGTGAAGTAACGTCCATGACACCGCTGCTTGACGAAGGTGAAGGGGTTATGCTAGAGCTGCATTCGGGGACATGGCCCCTTGTACTGGTTTCACAAGCAACCTCCAGATTCTTCTCCTTCAAACCGTCTTACCATCCTCCAAGCCCGTTGTTGCACATGGACCCGTACTGGATTTGGCGGGTGTAGATGGCTTCGAAGTTTGCAACGGCGTCTGCTCCCTAGTCGGGGTGCAACTGAAGGGGTCATTCCTTTCTTGGATTGAATTATATCAACCGGCAGATTGGGCGGTCCCATCAGCGCACCCACGCCAATGTTTCCTTTGGAATCCGCCTCCCCTGATGTTTGGGCACATGTCCCCCCTATCATAAGAGGGTCGTTCTTTAGGAAAGCACGAGCGTTGAAAAGTCGTATCTGTTCGTTTGCTGTCAATTCCTCCCATTTCCTTTTCCCAAGTCGTTTGATTGTCTTCTTACAGTTGGAGATTCTACTCCAAACTGAAGTGGTCGACAATCGTGAGATGGTAGAGCTAGCAACTGAACATGTGTCGTCGTCGGTCTCTAGTGTTCCGATGCTAGCTCCATCCTCCACACCGAGGTTGGAAAAAGGAGTGAGAAGAAGGTCCTCTTCCTCCTGTGTAATGGTCGTTGCTGTGCTCCCTGTAGTTTTGTCCTTATGTACGTTCTTGTCTGTCACTGGCGACTTCTCCCCTCCTACTGTTGGAGAGGTAAAGCCCGCGCCGGCATCCGTGACTTCTGTCGACGTTTCAGCGTATATTCCCGCTGGTTTTTCGTTCTTTTGTTGTGTTCTGTTCATGGTTTTTCGTTTTTGGGTTTCTCTTAGTTTGCCTAAAAATCTCAGCTGATCAGCTGAGGACTTAAGAAATAAAAATCTACAGCTGATCAGCTGAAAATTTAAGCGTAAGCCTCCCCACCACTACAAGGTGGAAACCCGAGGGGAGGGTTCGTGACCTAAGTAAGTGATAAAGTTTTTCCAAACAAATAATAAATTATGGCATCTAGAGCGAGAAAAATGCTTAATCTAGCAAGAAAATCCAATCAAACGAGTAAGTAATAACATCTAACATTGGAAAACAATGTTAAGAATAAAATTTAACGCAGATGAAAATATTAGCTGTCCTGAGAACGAATCCAGTGATTTCAAGTTAATTGACGACATGGATACAAGTAAATTATCTTTCAAAAGGCAATGATATATAAAAAAAAGTAAACAATATTATGTTTGAATAGGTGTTCCGACTTGCTCTGCAGCTCCAAATACACTTGAATTTTGTGACGAGTTGGATTTGTTAGGTAACTTGGTAAAAAAAACTTTGTATTCTCAACTAATTGCTTCTTTTTATGTTAAAAAAGTATTAAATACATTGCTTTTGTTTGCACCCTAAATTAAATCTTTCGTTCAATTTGCGATGTTTATTGAAAATAGAAATTAAATATTGAATATTGCTTGATTTAACTTTCGTTAACTTTAAAACTTACTCTATATAAGAATGTTAAATGAATTCTGAAAATTAAAATTGATTTATAATTCTTTAAGAAAAGTTGTCGTCTCTTTATTTAAAACTTTAAATCGAAAACTAACTTGTTCCTGGGCTGTTATTTTATATTTTGGTGACGAAACCCGGGACATTTACAGTTTAATTAATTAAAGAAACGCTTCAAAACTATCGAACTATATTTCCCCATTTAAAATAACATTTAACGTTTTATCATATTCCTAAATGAATTTAGCAAGCCGTTCATCCTACCGTGGTCAAGTGACCAAACTTGTGAAGGCAGCAAACGAATATTTAATTTCTGAAGAATCTGAAATTAAAGCCAACGCAGAAAATCTTGATAAAATCGAGGAGGAGCTTGAGGTATTTCTGGACCGTCTGCTCTCCTCGCATGAAAGTTTACTTAAAGCAAATAACGATGTCATAACTTTAATTAAACCCGAACACTACGTAAAGGAATCAGAAGCTGTGGCTGACTATAACGATAAGGCAATAGGGGTAATCACGCGGTTGAAGCATAGATTGTCAAAAATTCGGCTACTGCAAACGGGTCCACTTCCAGAAGCACGTGTCCATGAAACTTCTACAGTTGTTCCTAATACGATGCAACATGCGGTAAAGTTGAAAAAATTATTTCCTAAAAGATTCTCAGGCGATTATAAAGACTGGGTTCCATTTTGGGAGCAGTATCGTACCTTAATTCATGAAAATTCATCACTAACGACCATCGATAAGTTTAATTATTTAGAAACGTCACTGTATGGAAGAGCTGCAGAAAAATTAGCTGGCCTAACGCCTACGGAAGCCAACTATAATTCTGCAATTGAGTTGCTTAAAGAGGAGTACGGAGATCACGAAAAAATAATCGACCATACAATGCAGCAGCTTTTATAAACACTACCAGTGAGTTCTAAGGCAGATTCTGTTGGGCTGAGACGATTATATACATCGGTTCTAACCGCAACTCGATCTCTGGGTGTTCCTTCGCTGCAATACATATTTTGTGATGCTTAAAGGTGTGCTTCTCCGATGCATCCCGAATGATCTTCGTGTAGATTTCTATCGTTTTTACCACAGTCTATCTGGCAATCATCAGGTCTAAGACTCAGACGAAAATATGGACGACTCAGCTTCAACATCGGCCTCTGGAATCACTTCTACTAAGTCAATTGGCGATAAACAGGTAAATTCTCTACTAACATTTCTTAAACGAGAGGTCGAAGCTCTAGAAAACGTGTATGAAGCAAAAAGTAACTCTGCTCGTGTTCAGCATCAACCAGGTACGAGATCTCGACAAGTCAAAACTGCTGTGGGGCTGTTTACGGCAGGGGAGCATGACGATTCGTGCTTCTTTTGTAAAGGTAAAGATCACGCAACCACCGAATGTAATTGTTTACCGAACCTACCTAAAAAAAAGAATTACTTCGCACTGATGGTAGGTGTTTTCGTTGCTGTACAAAGGGACACAATTCTAAAACCTGTAAGGTAAAACGAGTTTCTTGCAGTTCTTGCAAGGGTCGAAACGCAACAAGCATGTGCGATACTCTGTTCAAAGCCAGATTTAACGAAGCAAAACAAGGTATTGCTAGAATTGGTGGCTCAGCTGAGCCTACGTCACAATTATCGAAACAGCTAAGTATGTATGCCATCGTCGAGTCAAAATACATTTAATTTGTACACTGCTCAAACACTTGGACAGTCATGTAGTGTTTTATTGCAGACTGCTTGTGCATTTGCTGGAAACGGGATTTCTAACAGAGAGTTGTTTATTCGATTTGTCATGGATGGAGGGAGCCAAATGTCTTTTGTGAAATCATCTGTTGCTCGCAGCATTAATTTGTCACCGACCGGTTCTCACAATTTGAGTATTATATCATTTGGAAGTGATAAGCCTAAGCCAAACCGGTTATGCAATAAAGTAAAAATAATCCTACGCAGCCAATATAATAATCGTACATTCGTTGTTGAAGCGATTGAAGTACCCGATATTTGTTTTGATGCCCTCGCTGCCCCCCCAAGTCAATTGCTAGAAACATCATTGAATGGTTTACCGCTAGCAGATTCTCGTACTTTAGGAAATATACCAGAAGAAGGCATAAGTCTCCTAATTGGTGCTGATTACTACTGGCAATTTGCTACGAACAAATATAAGCGAATCACCGATAAACAAACAGCTATAGAAACTGTATTTGGCTGGACAATTCAAGGACCATTGCCACAAACTGAAGTTTCCAAAACTAGCATCACATCTCTAGGTATATGCGTCTGCGAAGAAGCTCGTGAATTTTGGCAACTCGAAGTTCTGGGAATTGCTTTAACAACTAATGAAAATGTCAATACAGATTTATCTTTTAATGTTCGCAGGTTAGGTGATCGCTTTGAAGCTGTTAAAAATTGAATACTATTTCCTTTAATTGTTTTAAAGTGGCATCACTTTTGATTTTGAATTATTTCTTATATATTGAAATTTTGCAAATTATGTTCATCTCTTTTTTTTAAACTTTATACATATCTATGTATGTACATTATATTAAAAGTTAAACTGTAAGTTTGAGCATTATATAAACCCATGCAAATTATGAATTCCTGGGGAGTTAACGATTTTCTTTGACCCGATATCATTCGGTTAAATTTAACTTAATAAAATAAAACTTGTTACAAATTGGACATTTTCGTTTTTCATTTACCCGGACTTTTAGTTTAAAATTTTCTTCATGGTGCCGAAACCCGGGAATCGTGTCGGAAAATAGATTTAACAAGTTTTATTGAAAGAAATAAATCGTGTTGGTTCCTTTATACTCCGTAATACTCTTTTTTTTCTCGATCGATAAAATAAAATGGAGCTGCAAACACGTGCTGGTTTTCGCAGTCAAATTACGAAGATCGTCAACGAAGCGACAGAGTATTTAAAGAAAGATTCGCGCGGCATAGAAGATTTGTCCGAATTAGATACTATGGAAGAAGACCTATCTTCTTATTTGCAACGTCTTACAACGGCCAATGCTAATTTGAATTTAGTTAATAAAGACATTCAGACAAAAGAACTCGAGGATAAAAATCCTGAAAAGATAGCAGAATATGAAGATGCTGCGGCGGGAATGTTGGCTCGGCTTCAAATTCGTCTTGCTAAAATCAAACTACGTATCGACCCTACTCCAAGCTGCGAAAATTCTCAACGCCCATCATTAACGAAGAGTCATTTCACCAAGCTACCTAAATTGCAACTTAAGCGATTTTCTGGAGATTATCAGGAGTGGATACCTTTCTGGGAAAATTTTAGGTCAGCTGTTCATGAAAATGAATCCCTATCTGGTGTTGAAAAGTTTAATTTTCTGCAATCGGTGCTCACGGGCAACGCGGCAAAAACCATTGTAGGTTTTACCCCTTCCGATGCATGCTATGATGGAGCCATTTCTCTCTTGCAAGAGGAATATGGGGATACCGAGAAGCTTATCGATAAGCTCATGCAGACCCTTATGGGTTTACCAACTGTGCATCGTAGAACTGATGCTCAAGCATTAAGGCAGTTGTATAACACAGTAATGGCTTGCAGCCGATCCCTTACCGCGTTAGGGTACCATCGTCACATTATTACATAATGCTAAAAACCATTCTTTTTAAATGCATGCCTAACGAGTTACGTATCTATTATCACCGTATTCATAAAGAATTAGCTGACAAAGGAAAAGAGACGGCTGATTCAGCTGACGAAGATAGTTCCACTCTTTCATTCGACGGAGACAAGCAAGTTAAAAATATTTTACGATTTTTGAAACAAGAAGTTGAGTCTATCGAAAGAGCGGCCGTTGCGAAATCCGGCAAATCAACAACCCACTACAGTCAACCAACCACAGCAGCTGGCCTTCTCACACCCACGAGCACCTCCGTTTCTAAATGTTTTTTCTGTAAGTCTGCTGAACATTCTACAAGAGATTGTGATTGTACACAATCTATCGCTGAAAAGAAACAGATGCTTAAGAAAGACGGCAGGTATTTTAGATGTACGCAAAGGGGACACACATCGAAATTTTGTAGAGTGAAGGGTATAGTATGTAAAAATTGCAAACGTATGCACTCTACCGTTTTTTGTGGAGGAGAAGCATGGTCAAAGTCAAATAATAGAGAGAGTCCGAGTGATAAGCCTATCTTAACGTCATCAACTACTTTGTGCTCTTCAAATAATTATAATAAATTCTCTACTAATGTTTTTTTGCAGACGGCACGTGTTTTCCTTTCCTCATAGACAACTAATCGCAATTTATTTGTGCGACTTATTATTGATGGTGGGAGCCAAAAAACTTACATAAGAGAAGACGTCGCCAATAAATTAAAATTACCCATCATTGGATTCGTTAACATGAGCGTCATCCCTTTTGGTAACAAAGAAGCTCCCAGTTTTCAGAAATTAAAAACAACTAAGTTCACAATAAAAGGCCAGTTTAATGCAAACGAAATAGAAATTGTAGCTGTTGTAGTTCCGGAAATTTGTCTTGACACATTGCCTGCTCCTGAGAATTATTGTAGTCCGCAAATACAAGGGTTCTATTTAGCTGATTCCAATTTTGAGGGTCATGAACAAACGGAGGGTTTGAGCATCTTAATCGGAGCAGACTATTTTTGGGAAATAGTCACAGGAAAGTATAAACGTCTTGCAAAAGGATTAACAGCTGTTGACACCGTATTCGGCTTGACGCTTCAGGGCCCTTATACCTCTGAAGAGTGTAGTAATTCATTAATTAACGTTTCCCTTTGCAGTTTCTCTCTTTTCGAAAATATGTGGAATATGGAGTTGCTTGGAATACGAGATGATGAATCTGAAATGAAAACGTTTACTACAGAGCTCCAAACGAAATGCATTCGTAAGACTCCGACGAGGTATGAGGCGGTCTTACCCTGGAAGCAGATTAATTACCAGCTAGAGACCAATAGAAGGAATGCGTTATCCAGATTATACTCTCTAACGAGACGACTTTCGAGGGAACAAAAAAAACTTTTGGATTATGATGCTGTTATGCAAGAGTTAATTTCATCTGGCTGTGCTGAACGAGTACCTCATCAGACCGATGGCTCAAATTTATATTAGATGCCCCATTGTGCGGTTTATCGTCCCGAGAAGTCCACAACCAAGATTCGTATAGTTTTCGATGCGTCTGCGCATGCTCCAGGTAAACTTTCCTTAAATGATTGTTTGTGGACGGGGTCCAATCTGCTCCCAGATATATTAAAAATATTGCTGCACTTTCGTCTTGGAAAAATTGGACTCGTAGCTGACATCGAGAAAGCGTTTTTGCAAATCGCTTTAGCTGACAAAGATCGTGATAGTCATCGATTTTTATGGTTCGCTGATGAAGTGCTTCCTTCAAGGGATCTGCCACCTATCCAAGAATTTCGTATGACGCGTGTGACATTTGGTGTCACGTCAAGCCCGTTTCTATTGTCAGCAACCATAGATTTACATCTTCAATCAACATCAGAGGCGTTTCCTAACACATGTTCTCGGCTAAAACGATCGTTTTATATGGATGATTTGGTTACGAGTGTCAACAATCAAGCCGAAGCGGAACTGTTCTATCAGGAATCTACACAAATTATGGATCGAGCATGGATGAATCTAAGAAAGTGGGTAAGCAATGATGGAA
This sequence comes from Eupeodes latifasciatus, assembly GCA_920104205.1. Taxonomy (NCBI): domain Eukaryota; kingdom Metazoa; phylum Arthropoda; class Insecta; order Diptera; family Syrphidae; genus Eupeodes; species Eupeodes latifasciatus. The sequence goes on from OV049924.1 coordinate 221,800,567, forward strand.
GTGTTCGAGGTTATCTGGGTATACAGCATGTGGACAGCATACAAACCGTTTTGGGGGTTAGGTGGAATATTCTGAGCGATGACCTTTCTCTTAATATCGATCCAGAAGATCTGCAAAATATGACTTCAGCTACTAAACGTAACGTTTTGAAGATTATTGCTCGAATATATGACCCTTTAGGTTTTATGAACCCAGTTGTAATTCGCCTTAAGATTCTTTTTCAGTCTTTGTGGAGGCAAAAGCTTACCTGGGATCAACCTATTGGAGATGAATTTCACAAGGAATGGAGCACTTGTATGAAGGATCTGGATCTGTTGGGAGAGCTCTCGTTTCCAAAATGGCTGGGCTCGGATGGCAGCTCTAAAAACAACGAAATGCATATTTTCGCCGACGCAAGTCCCAAGGCTTTTGGAGCAGTCGCATTTTTGAGGATTGAGGGATCCGAAGGTGAAGTTCAGGTGAGATTTGTATGTTCTAAAGTACGAGTGGCACCTTTAAAAGAGAGTAAGATGGATGACATCAGTTTGCCAAAGTTGGAACTAGCTGCCGCGCTTGTAGCTGCTAGATTATGTGCCTATTTTCAGAAATGTCACCTTCCGTGCGAAAATTATTACTTGTGGACCGATTCGCAGATAACTTTACACTGGATACATGGAGACGTTCGACGATGGAAACCTTTTGTCTTTAACCGTGTGAAAGAGATTCAAGATCTTACAGTCAAATCGGATTGGCGACATTGTTCTGGATTACAAAATCCTGCGGATCTTGTAACGAGGGGGGTATCTACTCAACAATTCGCTGCGTCGCTGTTATGGCAAGAAGGTCCATATTGGTTAAAAGGTGATAAAGCTGGGTGGCCATCATCAAATTACGTGATTGATATTGAGGAGTCTACAACACTGCTGACGAAGTCCGAAGAAGATGAAATAGCAAAATCCACCGACGTTTTGGGTCCTATTTTTCCTTTCGAAAGAATAAGTCATTGGAAAAAGCTTTTAAGAGTAACCTGTTTCATTTTTCGAACGATTGATATTATTATTTACAAAAATAAAAATAGGGTTGCGACAAGGTTTCTTGGAGCAATTGAACTAAAGAAAGCTGAAGATTATTGGTTAAAATTCATTCAAAACAATTATTTTAATAATGAAATTTTGTATTTGCAGGTCGGAAAACCAATCCCTCGTTCTTCGACCCTGCAGAATCTCAATGTGTTCCTGGACAATGACGGCTTTCTACGTTTAGAGAGCTGGCTTCAAGGACTCGATGAACCGCTTGTCGTGTGAATCCCATTATTCTACCAAGAGGGGATGCTTTAACCAGATTAATCGCTAAATATTTCCATGAACTCAGTTTGCATGGAGGTGTAAACACAGTTTTGGCGAGGATGCGCGAAAGATTTTGGATGCCAGCTGGTCGTCAACTCATAAAAAAGGTCATTGCTAAGTGTCCAATTTGCAAGCGGATGAGAGGGAAACCTGGTTCACAACCATTTGCACCGTTGCTCTTAGAACGATTAGTGGCAGCCCGGCCTTTTGAAACAGTTGGAGTGGATTTCGCTGGCCCACTGTATACGCCCATCAACAATGGAGAAAGCAGCAGAAAGGTATATATCATGATTTTCACTTGTGCAGTTGTTCGAGCCTTGCATTTAGAATTGGTGTTTAACCTCACTACTGAGAGCGGCTTATTGGCTATAAGGAGATTTTTAGCAAGGAGGGGTTGCCCGAACGTAATCTACTCTGACAACGCTAAAACGTTTAAAAAAGCAGCCATCGAAGTAAAAACTATTGGAGAAATCTTTAACAGCGAAGTTTTTCATGGATTTCTCAGCAATCGAGGGATCATCTGGCGTTTAAGTGGTGAAAGGGCGCCATGGTGGAGCGGCTTTTGGGAGCGAATGGTGAAAAGCGTAAAGGACATCCTCAAAGTTACTATATGGAAAGCGAAGGTTGACATTTATGAGCTACATACTCGTTTGACGGAAGCTGAGCGTATAATAAACATGAGACCACTTACCTATATCAGTAATGATCCACTCGACCTATCACCGCTAACACCCGACAACTTCCTTACTGGTATTTCGAGTTCCTGTCGAGACTGGAAGTAAAGATCGAATCTCTTCTTTGGAGCTAAGGACAAAATGGATTGCGAGACTTAAGTACACCTCACTTCTTTGGAAAAGATGGAAGACCGAATATTTGGGACTGCTACGTTCAGCTCATCATTCAAATAAAACCTTTACAAAAGAAATTCGACCAGAAGACGTAGTTTTGGTTTATGACGCAGCAACTCCGAGGATACATTGGAAATTGGCTATCGTGGATGTAGATAGATAGATAGATAGATATATTTATTTGTTTTTAAGCTTAGCTTTTACAAATTGATTGGCATTATGTAAATATTACATTATTTCATAAGGTAAGTGCAATATAATTTTAATTCATCTAACAAAACAATAAGGTAAGATATGAATCAACAATTATAAAGAAAATAAAAAAAATAATTACTTTTATTACTTAAACTGAAACCTGGATTTATCATTCGTTAAGGATAAAAGCTCTTAAGTTAAGCGAGTTTCTAACATATTTATATACATTCAGTGCAACGTTTTGATCTTCGACTTTCATTATACTATTCATGTCAGTTAAGTTCATAGGGGATAGGAAGTGGTTTCTAACTGCATTAAAAATTGGGCATCCTAAAAGGAAGTGTTCAATTGTATCATCTTCATATGTATTACACAATGTGCAAATGTTCATTGGGTCAAATATATGTCTATCACCGTGTAAAACTATTCTGTGGGCATATCTGTTTGCGCACCTAATTTGCGCTAAGACTTTATGCACGTATGGTTTGCAGGATTCTGGTTCTTGTATGTGCGCTAAATAAGGAGCATAATAGCAGCAAGAAGTTGAGTTAGATGCCTTCCTGAAATCTTCATTTATAATGCTTCTCTTCTTGTCTTCAAGGATGCTTACATAGTATTGACGAACAGATAATAAGTTTTGCTGTTCCCATATATCCATAAAATTACTCATTAAGGCGGCCTTAAATTTTGTTGCCCAGTTTGGTCGTTGGGAGTTGTTATGGGTTCTCAAGATTTCGTTGTAACACTTTTTAATTAGGCGCTCATCAGAGGCATTCAACAGTTTTTCCCAGAAATGCAAAGCTCTTTTCGCTATCTCGTAATCTAATGGAAGTGTACCAGTTTCTAAGCGAACCACATTGCTTTGTGTGTTTTTAGCTAGACCAAGCAACTTCTTTAAAACTGAAGTTTGAATAACTTCAATTTTGTCTCCAGCTTCCAGACCCCATATCTCCGCACAGTATAGTAAAGTCGATTTAATTGTTGAATTATAAACTTTGATTCTTCCTTCCCAGTTTTCCATGTAAGGGCTCCTCATAGCTTTTTCGGTTACTGCTGCTGCTGCTCTTGCCTTGGTTTTGAAGACATTCATGGTTTCATTCCAAGATCCAGTTCGACTCAAGGTTATTCCCAGATATTCAAAGCTATCTACAACTTCAATTGAGTCTTCTTTATATGCAAATCTTTCCGGGCATGATGATATTTTTCTTTTTGCAAAGTTTACTATCTTCGATTTTTCCGTATTTAATGTCATATCTTTTGCTGTAAAATATTTTTCAAGTGATTTCAAAGTTTTTCTTAAATGAAGCTCCGATTGAGCGAAGACAGCAATATCGTCGGCATATGCTATCAGGATAACATTTGTTGTTTCCGAAATGTCTATTCCTGTAAGGCCCTCGGTTCTTAAGAATTCTTCCAAATCATTTATATATAAGTTAAATAGGAGGGCACTTGATGGATCACCCTGTAGAACACCCTTTGTGACATTCACTTCTTCTGTTAGGCCGCTTGTTGTCTTAATAGCAATTTTGGTTTTCACATATATGTTTTGAAATGCATGTATTAATTTCCCACTTGCTCCAATGGATCTAAGGTGGGTCCATAGCTTATCGTGATTCACACTATCGAATGCTCCTTTAAGGTCAACAAAGATTACAAAAAAACTTCCCTTCTTTTTTGCAAGAGTAATATCTGTGATTGCACTTAGGATAAAGAGGTTATCAGCACAACTTCGTCCTTTTCTGAAACCGTTCTGGAATTCAGGAATTAGTTGCTCTTCTTCTGCCCACTCTTGAAGCCTGTTTGATAGGATTTGGGTGTAAACTTCGTGGATGTATGTTTTCCTGGACGAGATGGTAAGGTGAGAGCAGCTGAAGTGCGCTTTGGTTATGGTAAGAAATTAAGACGAGCTGTTCAACACTTGTACCCACTAGAGATTTGTGACCGTGACCTGGCGCGGGCGGAGGATGTTAAAAATTGAATACTATTTCCTTTAATTGTTTTAAAGTGGCATCACTTTTGATTTTGAATTATTTCTTATATATTGAAATTTTGCAAATTATGTTCATCTCTTTTTTTTAAACTTTATACATATCTATGTATGTACATTATATTAAAAGTTAAACTGTAAGTTTGAGCATTATATAAACCCATGCAAATTATGAATTCCTGGGGAGTTAACGATTTTCTTTGACCCGATATCATTCGGTTAAATTTAACTTAATAAAATAAAACTTGTTATAAATTGGACATTTTCGTTTTTCATTTACCCGGACTTTTAGTTTAAAATTTTCTTCAGAAGCATTGCTCCCGTGGAAAGAGATGGGTTTACTTGATGACAACTATCCAGGAGCCGTACAACGTTTCAAGGCCCTCGTCAGAAAACTTTGCGTGAATCAAAAACTTCTGGAGTATGACAATGCGCTTAATGACATGCCCTCAAGTGGAATAGCCGAACCAGCACCGTACCCAATCGAAGGCGAACGTGTGTTTTACATGCCTCAAGATTGCATTAAGATTGCATTAACAGCAGATATAGAAAAGGCTTTTTTACAGATAATGCAGCACCCGAAAGACCGCGATAGTCACAGATTTATTTGGTTTTCGGATAAATTGAGTAACGTTGACAATCTTCCTGACATAAAGGTATTTCGAATGACTCGTGTGACATTTGGCGTCACTTGCAGCCCTGGTGTTTTGGCTGTCACAATTATAAAAGCGATTAAAGAAGCTGAAGAAACATATCCCCGAACGTGCGCTCTTCTCCTCAAAAGTTTTTATGTAGACGATCTTGTGTGCAGTGTCGATGAAGAAATAGATGCCGTGGAAATTCAAAAAGAAGCCAACATCATTCTTAAAAGTGCATCTATGAATGTATGCAATTGGAAATCCAACAACTCTACCGTTCGCCGTCAGATTCCAATACATCAAGATATTCACAAACTTCAAAAGTACTAGGTCTGTGTTGGATAGTTTCCACAGATGAATTGGCTGTAAATGTTGATGGACTTTTGAATTTTTTGGAGTCAGAGAAGCCAAAAGGCACAAAACGGAATGTTCTCAAGGTAATGGCAAAAATATTTGACCCTCTTGGTTTTCTAGGTCCTTGGATATTTCGTCTTAAAATCCTCGTTCAATCAATCTGGCGTAAACATCTGGATTGGGACGAGCTCTTTCCTGAAGACATGATGAAAATTTGGATAAAATACTGCCATGAAGTGAGCGATCTTCGGAAAATAGCCTTTCCACGTCATGTGATTCTTGGTAAGAAAAACTTTGATATGCATATTTTTGCAGATGCGAGCCAATATGCTTTTGGAGCCGTAGCCTATGCAAGATCCTATGACAATGTTGGAAATATTTTTGTGCGTTTCTTATGCGCCAAACATAGAGTAGCACCTCTAAACAACAAAATTCAGAACGAACTTACCATTGAGTTAACAGCTGGTCTCGTTGCAGCTCGTTTATTAGATTATTTGCAGAAAAACTTGCGTGTTGAATTTAATGATGCATATCTATGGACAGATTCGAAAATTTCATGGTTTTGGATCACTGGTTCCAGTAAACGTTGGAAACCATATATTGAAAACAGAGTCCGTGAAATAAGATCCATTTGCGATGTTTCAAAGTGGAGGCACTGTCCAGGCCTAGAAAACCCAGCTGACCTAGTCACAAGTGGTATTAACGCTCACGCTCTAATAAATTCATCTGTTTGGATGTCTGGACCGGATTGGTTAAAAGAAAATCAATCAACATGGCCACAAAACGATATCAGTATTACAAGATTGATGACATCTTAATATGCGACTGAAGAAATCGAAACTAACTCCTATTTAGTTGAATTAAAAAATAATATTACTCCACCTATGAATCCAAACAATTTTAGCACTTGAAGGCATCTGCTCCGAATAACCGCTTACTTTTTCCGTGCATTAAATTTCTTTAAGACAAAAAAGAAGTTTCCAACCTTTCTTACGGCCAATGAAATTATAGCTGCGGAAAAATGCTGGATAAAATATGTCCAGAGACAACATTTTAAAGATGAATTAACGTTACTTTTTAATAAAAAATTTATTCCATCAAGTTCTGATCTGGCAACTCTTAATCCCTTTTTTGATGACACTGATGGACTATTACGAGTTGGAGGGCGTCTTCAGTTTGCAGGATTAAGTCCAAAAGAAGCTCATCCGTATATTTTGCCCAAATCAACGCACATTACGAAGCTGATTGTAAGAGACACCCACGAGAAGCTATTTCATGCGGGAACGAATTCAGTGCTTTCAAAGCTTCGCTCAAGATTCTGGATACTTAAAGTAAGGCAACTTTTTAAAAATATTATTAAAAATTGTTTTGTGTGCAAGGTCCTTCAAGCAAAATCAGCATCACAACCCTTCGCTCCACTTCCTAGAGACCGGATACTGCATACAAGGCCTTCGAGATCACTGGTGTGGATTTTGCTGGTCCGCTTTATGTTATTGATAGCGCTAAACAATCGAGGAAGGTCTACATAATGCTACTTACTTGTGCAGCATTCAGAGCAGTGCACTTAGAGGTCGTTTTGGATCTGAGAGCCGAGAGTTAACTTTTGGCATTAAGGCGTTTTATTGCGCGAAGAGGTGTACCTCGGATTATATATTCGGATAATGCCAAAACTTTCAAAAAGGCATCTACAGAACTAAGCCATAAACTTAAATTGAAATCAAATCCCGATTTTCAATGCTGCTTAACTGATCAACGTATTACCTGGAAATTTATCGTCGAACGTGCACCTTGGTGGGGCGGAATCTGGGAGCGCTTTGTAAGAGTTGTGAAATTCTCATTGAAGGCTGCTGTTCTCAAGTCAACTTTATCCATCGATCAATTTACGACACTTCTTACTGAAGTTGAAACTGTCGTCAATTCATGACCTCTTACGTACTGCAGTGATGATTCTTCGGATTGTTCTCCCCTGACACCTGCCCATTTTCTTGGTGTTCAAGGAATATCTGGTGATTCTACACCCGGACAGAATTTACAATCCATCAATCAAAATACGCTCAGATCGGAATGGGCACAACGTTTACAGAATATTTCAACATTTAAACGTCGTTGGTTTAGAGAATATCTTCAACAGTTACACTCTTTACATCATGAGAGACAAGCAGCATCGACCTACCTTGCAGCTGGAGAAGTGGTACTAATAGAAGATCCATCTTTACCTAGGACACTGGCGGTTAGCGATCATCCAAGAAATATTTCCAGGGCGAGACGGAAAAGTTCGCGCATGTGAAGTAAGATTTACTAATGGTTCAATACTTCGAAGACCAGTTCAAATTTTGTATCCTTTGGAAATAAGTTCTTAATTAACTTGGCGCCGGAGGATGTTAAAAAAGTATTAAATACATTGCTTTTGTTTTGCACCCTAAATTAAATCTTTCGTTCAATTTGCGATGTTTATTGAAAATAGAAATTAAATATTACATATTGCTTGATTTGACTTTCGTTAACTTTAAAACTAACTCTATGTAAGAATGTAAAATGAATTCTGAAAATTGAAATTGATTTATAATTCTTTAAGAAAAGTTGTCGTCTCTTTATTTAAAACTTTAAATCGAAAATTAACTTGATCCTGGGCTGTTATTTTATATTTTATAGAGCCCTTTCAAGATAGTGGAAGCGAATATGGCCCAGACAATGATTATTCGTCTGACTCCAGCATTTCCACGACAGCACACAGTATTTTGACACCTCCTCAAAAGAATATTGTTGATCATAACCATCAGTACGACACTCCCGAAAATCTGAAAACCAAATCTGGAAGAAAGCGCCCATCAATCAAAAACTTTGGAAACGGAATCAAGCCAAACGTTTAAAAAATTCAGGAAAACCTTTCACTCCTTCAAAAGGTGTTTCAAGAGAAGAAAAACGTATGCTGAAAGGATGTGGGGACACTTGCAGGATAAAATGTGAAAGTAAAATTTCAGAAGAGGCCAGGTATAATCTTTTTAAAAGCTTTTATAAACTTGGATGCAAAACAAGGTAGTGGGTACTTCTTGTCAAGGCTTGTTGAAAATAATGATAAAAAACGAACTCAAAAAGGACATGCACTAGAAAGTATAATTTAGTTTTCATTCAAGATAATAGTGAACACAAAGTGCAAGTTTGTCAAAAAATGTTTTTGAATACGTTCTCAATGTCTGCTCAAAAGATCAGGACAGTTTTTGAAAAGATTGCGATGAGTAATGGAATAATCCTAAGTCCAGATAAAAGAGGGCAGCATTTTAGGCCAGTAAATGAGTTAAGAGAAAACTCATCAATAATGTTTGTAAAGGAACACATTGAGTTACTTCCGCTAGTAGAATCACATTACTGCCGAAAGGATTCGAACAAAAAATACCTTAATAATGAAATTAAGTCAGTTGGACAAATGTTTCGTCTTTACGAAGAATGGTTTGAATCTAGAGATTATGATTTAATAAATAAGGTAACATTAAGGCAGTATCGTGCCATCTTTAACTTTAACTTTAATTTAAGTTTTTATATTCCAAAGAAAGATCAATGCGATTTCTGCTTGAAATACGAAAACATGACTCCTGAAGAAAAAATAGCTTCAAAATTTGAAAATGATCAACATTTGTTCAACAAACAAAAAGCTCGAGAGTTAAAAGAAGCAGACAAAACAGCTGCACAAGCTTCATCAGCCACTGTTACTGCTTGCTTTGACTTCGAAAAAATACTTTCCACTCCTACTGCCAATGCAAGCTGCTTTTATTATAAAAGAAAACTACAAGTTTATAATTTCACGGTTTATGAACTTGCCTCTCATGAAGCCAATTGCTATGTTTGGGATGAAACCATCGCCAAAAAGGGGTGTGTAGAGGTTTCAAACTGCCTTCTTAAATTTATTGCAGAATACGTGACAAAAGGTGTAATAAATTTCCATTTTTGGTCAGACAATTGTGGTGGACAAAATAAAAACAAGGTTTTGTTCGGTTTTTTTGGATGGGCATTCAAAAACTTTAAGATAAACATCACTCATAGATTTTTAGAGAAAGGCCACACCCAAAACGAGTGCGATAGTGTACATGCATTAATTGAAAAAAGTCAGAAAAATATAATACATAGTCTACACACCAATCCAATGGTATTCAATTATTAGGAATGCAAAAACTAAAGAACCGGTTTATAAAGTAATAGAAATGATACAAGATGATTTCAAAGATCTTAAAACTTTTTCATATTCTCTGAATTGGATAAAAAATACGGATATCGAAAAACTGACAATAAGTAAAATTCAATGCTGACAAACATTATGTGATGAACTACAAATATTTGTTTGAAGTTGAATTCAAAATAATAGAATTAAACGCTGCAAAAACAAAAAATAGAAACAAGAACCGATCAAAAAAGTTTCCGCAGGAAGTGTTTGATAAAGTTTACAAGGAACCTATTGCCGTTTCCACTGAAAAATATTTGGACCTTATTTCGCTTTGCAAACAAAATCTTATTCCTTTAATTTAACAGGAATTCTACAGGACATTAAAAACCGCATCTTCTGTTCCAGCTCCATCAGATACCGAAAATGATGACTAAACATATGTAATTACATTTTACAAACAATGTGAAACTCTTTTTTTTTGTTATAAATAAAAAAGTTGATCTTTAATCGTTCTTTTTATTGTTTGTATATTCTATAATTATACATTGAAAGTGCAAAAATTTCATAGTAAACAATTCTAAGTAACACTTAGGGCCCCGTGTTCTTAACATGTTGCGTCCACTTTCATACTAAGTGAACTTATAATAGATTTCAAATATATTCTTCCCGTGCAGTTTAATACTAACATGACATAGAATCATTTGAAGTAAGAGCTGAACACTAATAAACATACCAACTCCAATTTAACCTAGAAGACGCATTAACACTGATTCGACGTTTAATTTAAAAAAAAGCATACATACAAATAATATAATGACTGATGTATTCAACTCAGAAATCTATCAAGTAAGAAAAAAGTTATACTCAAAAAACTTTGAACCTCTCTCCTAAATAGCATATTTGCACTTAGTATAGTTTTGCATGGGGCCATCGACATGTATTCATCAATATGGTCTTTAAAACGGTTCACTTTAATTATAATTTGTGTGCGTTTCAAGCATAAAGGAAATATATTATCTAGAGTCCCGACTGGTACCCGTCCTACCTGCAACACCCTCAAATTTTATTCGAGGTGAACTCTCTCAAATTCCCTATCGGTGAATACATGTGAGTGGTGAAAAAAAGCAAAATGGGGGATTGGGAAAAAAAGAAACATGGAATTTTTGTGACCTGTCAAAAATGACAATCAATTTTGCAAAACAAAACAATGGGTTTCGGATTTTAAGAGTAAGTTTTTGTTAATTGTTTTGATATTTAATATAATTTGATATTTTTCAGACCAAAAACCTTTATAATAAAGAGAGTATATACAAGTTCACTTCATTGAATAAAAAGTAAGTCAAATTGCAGTGAAGGAGGTGTAACAATGATCGATTTTTTTATAGCCTGTGTTTTCATTTTAGATGCTGCCTATTACATACCATAATGCAAAAAGCAACTTTCCTCAAGAAATCTGGAAGACAAAGCAAACAAGGGGCTGATTTACATTTAAGTTTTTTTATATTATATTTCTCTTAACAAAATAATATCAACGTTTTTAACGAGAGACGCTGGCCATTGTGTGTTAATTTTTGTTGGAAGCGCAAGAACACTTTTCTAAACAATTTGTGTGGATTGTGGACTTAAAGGTGCATCTCTCTGTCCAGTACTCAATTGCTGCTGTATCATTTTTGGTGATTTCTGCTTCCATCTCAGCGGCCATAGCTGCCGTAGGCGTTAACGGTGGAGGTGTCACCATCTCTACCAAAAGTCAAATGCTTTCAATGCAACAAACTGCAGCAACACCACCAAGTCAATGATGCAAGTAGGCATTTTAACATTCAGTGTAGCCGACCGCTAACGCCCTTCTAGCAGCTGAGGTTTGGTGCTGGAACGACTCAACAGCAGTAACAGCAACTGCAGAGTAAGCAGGCAATTCAGGTTAGTTAACTTGTGAGTGATCCAAACAAATATTTTAAATTATGATTCTTTAGGGCTTCCAACATGCTCGACCTATTCATCAGCTGCCAGGAAAAATAAAGCAAGCCGCTAAAAAAAACGACTTTTGCAGTGGCAACAAAAGCAACATCTTCTGGTTCCACAAAGTACAACAGCGAGCGGAGACCAGTTGTGTAAGTGCGAATCGAAGCATTTATATCATGATCAACTCGCTTAACCTTCGTCTTTTAGGTCTAAATTCAGGCTTATAGTGCCAAATGTCTCACTATCTCGCTGCCAATAAAGGACTACGGGGACACTTAGGTGGCTGAAGCAGCGGCTACTTCTACCGCTGAGGCTGACACATACGACATAGAAAAGGTAGCTGATACGAATGCCGGTTTAGAAGCAACTTGTTGGGACAATATAGAACCTCCTAAATGACGGGAGTCGGAAATCATTGGTAAGTCTTCTTAAGAAATGAATTATAAATAAATTAAATACAAAATAATCTCAGCAGTTTGTATGTATTATTTTAGAACTCCCTGCAATTTTTATAAACTTAAAGACTGACAAAACAGAAGCTGAATTGCATGAATTCATAATGTCTTTTGAATCACCAAAGCTAAGGCTAACTGGAATCGCCACAAGAATACCCCTACAAACTGCCCTAATGATGTTCCAAGAGTTGTGCAAAGAGTCGTAAAGTAAGTTCTACATAAGTCACAAACTTTTAAAGCACTAATTAATGTTTTTTTTCAGCACCTAAACAAAAAGAAGCGGTATTGGAACAAATTCTGCAATGAGGATCGATTTGACTCTGCCGTTCATTTGATCCGACGACATACTGAAAATATCATCCACTGATAATCTACGTTCATCGTGGCGCAGCTAGTTTTAAAATAAAGTTGTAATGTATTTCAAAATTTTATCTAACTTAGTAAAATGTTTGTTCTCAAAATTAAATGCTATTATTTATTTCGAAAAAAAAACACAAAAAACTTTGAAAAAAAAAATAAATATTTAAAAGAAAAACACTTCTTTTTAGTTTTCCTAAATTTTGTCTACTCAAGCCAAATATTAAATTAGTGAATTATAACTTCATATTTGTATTGAAATTTTGGAAAATAATAAAAAAAAACGAATAAGCTGTATAAAGTGTATTTTTCTTTATTGAGGTATTAAAACATAATATTTGTAATCCTTTTTCTTCTTATGTTTTAGTTCATCACGTTCGTGTGTATTCTTTTGCAATTTCATGTGGTCAACAGACTCATGAGTCTTCATTTGACTCTACCTAAAGTTTTGAAAACCTTGATTGTAATCCTTTTATGGTCTTAAATAGTTCGTTTAAGAGTTAATTTTTGATGCTGATTACGAATACGAAAACGAACTTCGATTTTAGCTACAAAACTATTTTTCAACATTACTTTTGTATATTTTTAATTTACTATAGGAACTTGATGTTTTAACCTAAGACTACAAATTCGTAATAAAAAGTACGAAACAATTTAAACGGAATATTGAGGAAAGATATTGTAGGTTTGGAAAAACATCACACATTTTTTTTTTGAAAAAAAAAAAAATCTATTTCATGATTTTAGATAGCCGCGAAAATCCTTTTACTGTATTATAAGGTTGGGTGCCGAATAGAATTTAAAAACATATTTTTATTAATTTCCACTTTATTTTAAAAACAAATAATCATGATTAACAAATCAAGAAGTCTACATGTTTAATGACTTAAATAATTCCTTATCACAAAAAAAGAATACAATATTATTGTTAAGGACTTTTAACAAATGTGAATTTTAATGTGGATATAATCTAAACAACTTGTTTTTATTCATACATATACTCATCAAAAAGGAGACATTTTAAACGGATCGATTCCAAATCGATATGTATGCTTTATTGAAGTCCCACCAGGCATTCGGACACTAAGAACAAAAGAAAACATAAGAAATTAACAACTAGAAAATCATAATAGTAAACTTACTTACTTCTAAGCCCAAAGTTAAGCTGCAACAAAGCATTAACATCAGCAATGTGATTTGGACGAACACAATTGATCGGTTTGGGGTGTTCCCGGTAACGCTATGTCACTGTTGTTGCTTGTTGAGCTGGTAAAAAATGAATTACTTCTACAGCTACGTCTGTCGCGGCGATTTTTACCGCTTTTTTCAAGATTCGAAAGAGCTAAGAGAACTTGGAATGCATCAAAGGATAATTCCATTCATCACCCCATGCTGGAAGTTTAACTCTTTGTACAATAACTTCACGTGTTGGACGCACTCCTCTCTAGTCCTCTTAATGAGGAATTCTATGTGCAGTCCTTTTTATCTAGCACTGCGGATATAAGGATCTAAATCATCGTATATATGTAGTGGTGTTCTTCAGGAAGTGAAATCAGACTGGTTGTTTGTTGATGATTCTGATGTCTTGGATATTGTGAAACAACCTTTAAATGAGTAAATAAATTAACACAAATTTGTTTTGAATTTTAAATAAACTTACTGCTGGTGGTGAAGCTCCGTCCTTAAAGTAGTGGTTGTTATTTTCAGAATCATCTAAGAACAGCTATCGGAATTTTCATCATCTTCCTTTTTCTTCTTTACATCTTCGAGGTCGATTTTATCCTGTTCCTCTGTGCTCCCTTCAAAACATTCCTCTTCTTCGTCTTCAAATTTATGACATCCTCATCACGCTTCAAGCTTCTTAAACTTTATCGTGAACTTACGACCGTTTGGTTCTTGATAATTTTGATGTTTTGGATATTTGATATTGTGGAACAACCTTTAAATGAGTATTTTAATCAATTCAAATTCGTTTTGGATCTTAAATTTACTTACTTCTGGTGGTGTAGCTGTTCTTGATACAGTAGTTGCCCTTTTTTAAAATCGGACACGTTAGCATCTTCCTCCTTCTTCTTGGCATCTTCGAGATCGATTTTTTCCTGTTCCTCTTTTCTTACTGCAAGGCATACCCCTGCTTCGGCTTCAAAATCTAGTCATATTTCTTACATTTTTCAACAATTTCACCTGCATCCTCGTCGTCTTCGTCATCATCATCTTCGTCGACGTGGCTGCTATGTAGTTTCTTCAGTTGCTTGCTCCTATCTTCCTCTATCTCTAGTTACCGTTCGGGTTAATTTGTATTTGATAGAGATCTTCAATAGACATTTTAGTGGTCCCTAAAATGTCTAATATCACTCAGGTCTTCGTGGCTCATGTCAATAGCACCGTATTCGGGGTTATCATCTAGGCTTCACCCAGCACTGGGCACACTAGAGTTCAACTTTATCGCTTGATGATGACGACGAAGATGATGAGGAAATTGAGTTCGAATTGGATGATGACTTGATGAACGTATTTTCAAGCGACGACCGCGATACTGCTCGTATCGTATGCTTAACCCAACTGGGACTTGCCGATTCCAACTTTTTCGATCCGGATTTCATTGATGTGCCTTACTTAATATCTTCTACTCTGAACGTCGAACTTGTCGAGTTGTAGAAGCTGAGTAAGGTCAATGATTCTCGAGAATTTTCTCCAGATGAGTCCTGAAACTAAAGGACGTTCTTATCCCTCTACCTTCCCAGAATCATCATCCACTCCCACATAAACAAGGCATACCAACCTACGTTTATGTTACCAACTCCCATCCCACCTCCCACGTTGTAATGGCGAAAAAGCTAGACAGCGCTCCTATCTCCTATGCTCCTTCTCAATCTAGGTAAATAAGCTGAATTGCTGTTACCGAATCCCAATCTTTTCCTCACATATCAGAATGATGAATTAACATCAACTGATTCCTCACCCTATCTCTTCCTTCCCTACCACCTCTCATCTTTATTGGGCTGGATCCAAGGTGTTAAACGACCCGTGCCGATGATCAGCCTGGCTGGGGGCCCAATTCAAAAATAGCCCAGTCTCTAACGGAGTATCCGGATACCTGGCGACCTCCGGATTAACTAGCCTTATCTGTACATGCGAATCTCTGTGCAGACGGACCTCTTTTCTTCGCAACTCGTGGGATTAAGATGAATAAAAAAAATAAAAATGTAAAGGATGATGAGACCGGTATCTCTTCAGGACCGGGCGGCAGTTTGGCGTCAAAGCCTGTTGCCGTATCTCTTGCGGCCAACACAGAGAAGGGAGTAGTGGCTAACCATGGACCGTCCTCTGCAGTTGGTAGCAACGAGGATAAGAAGGTAGCGATACCTAATTTCAGTAGTGGCAGGGTTGTGAAAAATGGCCCTACCACTACTAATGAGAGAAAGGGGAAACTCTCTAAAAGCCAATATAGACAAAGGCGGCAAGCGGCGAAAATCCTAAAGGCCTTTGGTGCATCATCGGGGGCTGAAAGGACACCGCAGCAAACCGCTGGCGTCGAATGGGCTAAAAGCATACTTGCTACAACAAAGACCAATAAGGACTCTACGTCCAAACGGGAAAGGTCTCGTGAGGGGGCCGTACCGACACCAAAACGGCTGATCGTTGGCAGTTGGTCAAGGTTAAGCTCTCGGGTGGCTTTTTAAGCATTTTAAGGGAGCTTCCAGGACCACTTCCTTCCATAAGCGATGGGGGTTGGCATCAAGGCCATGTCAAACTCATGGTTTGTGGCGACCAGAGGTCTTGTGACTTATACAAGCTCGCTGTCAGCCGGTTAGGTGAAGTTTGGCCAGGTGCGAAGCTCGAGGTTGTCGCTAAGGAAGACATTCCTAGCAGACCTAGAGCCCGCATTTGGATCCCAATGGAACCTGCTGGTATCGAGGACATTCTCGAGATGATCAGAGTTTGTAACCCGTCCCTTCCGACTCATAACTGGAAGATAGCCAAGCTAGAGGAGGTGAAGAATCTTTATAGGAGCGCCATTTTGGTACTCAATAAGGAATCTTTGGCTCCTCTAGCCATAAACGAGGGCTCCATAAACTATGGCTTCGAAACAATAAAAATTCGAGTCTATAAAAAAGATGAGGTTAACGCGGAAAGCGGGCCTCCAAAAACAATCGAAGGTGAACTAGCGGTTGGTGGGCCTGGGACATCGTCTTCTCTCTTAACAGAGGTTGACGATGCACCCATGCCCTCTCCAATAGCGACTCCACCCTCTACAAAAGTCGTAGACAGTCCATCCTCAATGGAGACTGAGGACGACCTCAACATGATCCTTTTGAGCGAGGACGAACTCTTGGGTACATCCTCAGACTCAGAGGATCAGAACAAAACCGTGGTGGAGGTTGATCTGTCTAATTGTAGCCAAAATGCTGCAGTTAGTACAGATTAATCTCCAGCACTCCGTAAAGGCCTCGGGCTCACTTCTTCTCCGGCTGGCAAGAAACGGGGAAGACATTGTCCTGATCCAAGAGCCATGGATTGTGAGATTCGTTGTTCGAGGACTCAGGACTCCTGGGTACTACACACTGTGTGTGACAGATAAAGGTGAACCTAGATCTTGCATACTAGTGAAACGTAGCATTAATGTATTTTTACTCCATCATTTCAGTGACAAAGATACCACCGTAGCTAGGCTGGAAACAACCAAAGGAAGTTTCTGGCTAGTGTCGGCGTATCTTGGCCATGACCACCTTGGCCCTCTCCCTGGAAAAACCCTGGAGAAAGTCGTCGCTGAAGCGGTAAGGCAAAGGATCGGCCTAATTATTGGGAGCGATGCTAACGCTCATCATACGGTATGGGGAAGTACCAATATCAACGACAGAGGTGAGTCTCTTTTTGATTATATTCTTGGTACTAACCTCTTAGTAAGTAATGTTGGAAATGAACCAACCTTCATAACTAAAACTCGACAAGAAGTCTTAGACATAACTCTTGTCTCAGATACTATACACCATATGATCTTGGACTGGAAAGTATCCAAAGAACACTCGTTCTCTGATCATAGATATATCCAGTTCAATATCAATGTGGATGATAACCCGAGTCCATTGACTTTTCGAAATTATCGGAAAACTGATTGGGCTTCATACAGGAACTCATTACAGAGTTTACTAAAACCTGGACTATCTTGTCCTTCCTCTAACGCTAATGAACTTGACAACAAAGTCAATGACCTTACCTCAGCTATGAACAGATCGCTAGAAATTGCTTGTCCACTTATACACATAAGAGGAAAGAGGAAACCACAATGGTGGGCCTCAGAGCTTGACTCGATCAGGAAAGAATGCAGGAAACTTTTCAACCGAGCCAAAGCCGCAAGACTAGCCTCTCACTGGGATTCTTACAAAGAATCCCTAAGAATTTACAAGAAGGCACTAAGGAAATCTAAACGATCTTCTTGGAGATCCTTCTGTGGCACGATAGAAGAAACTTCTGAAGCCTCTAGGTTACGGAAAATTCTTTCAACTAATCCAGCGATGCCAAGCTGCTTGAAAAATGCAGACGGCTCCTGGACAAATTCAAGTAATGAATCGCTGAACTTACTACTGGATACTCATTTTCCTGGAAGTTCTCTTACCGAGACTTGCAACGGTTATATACGTTCAAGTCCCAATACAACATATCCACAAGGTCTGATCACAAGGGACAAGCTACAATGGGCTCTCAACAGCTTCAAACCATTTAAATCTGCAGGACCAGATGGAATAATACCAGCCGAGCTACAAAAGACTTCTGACATAATTGCACCAATCCTTGAGGCAATTTTTACCAGCTGTCTTTACCTGGTCCATGTTCCCTCGGCATGGCGAGAAGTTAAAGTTTTTTTTATACCCAATGCAGGTTAATGCTCGCAAGTTAATCCTAAAGATCTACGACCTATAAGTTTATCATTATTCCTTCTTAAGACCTTGGAAAGATTGATTGATATCCATTTAAGGGCAAGTATTGATAAAAGACTTCTGTCTTCGTCTCAACATGCCTACTGTAAAGGTAAATCGGTGGAAACAGCGTTACACACCTTAGTACGCACCGTCGAATATTCCCTCCATCATAAAGAGTTCACTATGGTTGCTTTCCTTGACATCGAAGGTGCCTTTAACAACGTGGACACATCTGCAATCACATCTGCACTAACATCTCTAAATGTAGAGAGTTCGCTTCGGGAGTTAATTCATTTAATGCTTACTAGCAGGATAATTAACTCAAAACTGGGCAACTCTTCTGGCAGACGATTCGTTAGTAGAGGGACACCGCAAGGTGGTGTTCTATCCCCTCTCCTCTGGAACCTAGTGGTGAATGAAATCCTAACTAGTCTGGATGCGGAGGGTTTCAGAGTGATAGCCTATGCGGACGACGTTGCTATAGCAGTTTCAGGAAAGCATCTTAACACGTTAAAAGAACTCTTACAAAATGCCTTAGACAGACTAATACTTTGGGCTGATCGGTGTGGACTGGGTGTTAACCCACACAAAACCGATTTGGTCTTATTTTCGAGGAGATACAAAATTCCATTTGTCAACCCTCCCCATATTAAAGGAGTCCAATTAAAATTCTCAGACGAGGCTAAATACCTGGGTCTTGTCTTAGATAAAAAACTAAATTGGGAACGCAACGTACAGGAAAGAGTCAAAAAAGCTACTGTAGCTCTCTTTTCTTGCAAAAAAGCTATTGGTAATAAATGGCGCTTACAACCCAGAATAAACGTTCAGCTTGCCTTTGTATAAGTGGATCGCTTCGCACGACCCCATCTGCGGCACTGGACACCTTACTCTACCTAACACCTCTTGACATTTTTAGCAAACAAATAGCTGCAAGCTCTGCTATTCGCCTCAAAGCTTCGTCGCAGTGGACTAACAACAACATTGGCCACTCCGTAATTCTTAGTTATTTAAAATCAATTCCAAAGCACACAGACTACACCATCCCCCAACTGCAATTCGACAGAAATTTCCAGATTTCTATACCTCCCAGATCTTTTTGGGAGGATTGGACATTCCTGGAAGATGAGTCGATCCATTTCTATACAGATGGGTCAAAAACAAAAAAAGGGGTTGGTGGAGGTGTGTACTCTGAACGACTGAAATTAAGTCTCTCATTCCGCCTTCCCAATCATTGTAGCGTGTTCCAGGCGGAACTTTTGGCGATAAAAGAAGTCTTGTCCTGGCTTAAAGAAAATGTGATATCAACATCTGATATCCTTATTTTCTCAGATAGTCAGGCCGCTATCAAATCTCTGGATTCTGTCTCTACAAACTCTATAACAGTCCATAACTGTCGATCATCTCTAATGGAGATGGCACAACAGTTTAATATTCACCTTTGCTGGGTGCCGGGCCATAGACATTCCAGGTAACTGTAAGGCAGATGAACTCGCCAGGAACGGTACAGTACAGCCCATCCTACCACGTTTGGCACGTACTGGCATACCAATCGCTACTTGTAAACTTTTGCTAATGCAAGACGCTGTGAGGAGGGCAGGCACCAGGTGGAACAACATCACCACGTGTCAAGTCACAAAAAACATCTGGCCAAAACTGGATTTAAAACGTTCAAGGTGCTTGCTCTCTCTAAGCAGATCGCATATAAGCTGGATAATAGGTGTCATAACCGGAAACTGTCTAATAGGAAAGCACGCCACGAGATAAGGCGTATTCTCAAATGATTTCTGCAGAAGCTGTATGGACGAGGAAGAGGAGGAAACAATTCTTCATCTTCTCTGCACATGACCTGCTCTGGCTCGAAAACGCAAGAATTACCTAGGAGAATTCTTCTTTAACGATCTAAACGATCTAAATCATATCGGCATAATCAGCCTCTCACGTTTCGTAAGAGACTCAAACTGGTTCCATTGAGCTTAGGAAGTAACCTCAAGATTCATGTGGTATCACAATGGGCCATTAAACTGGCATAAGTGTGTCCGTTTCCATCTTGGAAAGCCACTATAACCTAACCTAACCTACTTAATATATGGAGACGATTTAACCGATCTAGATTTTGAGTTCTTGTAATCTTCTGGTTAGAAGCAATCTATAATGCTTCTCAAAATAAAAATCTGCATAAATTATATTTTAAAAGAAAAATTAATGTTCAATAGATTGTTTTTGTTTTGATTTCATTTTCGTTGTCAAAATACTTACCTCGCTATTGATCTGTCAAAACTGGGAACAACTCAAATTGGGCGACGTTCGCATTGCAGTTCTAGGGTGCGCCTATACTTTCTGCATGATTTTTTCTGTTTTTAGCGAAACTTTTCATAAAAATCATTGAATTTGTTTGCCAAAAGCAGTCAAATATTATTTTTAGCACAGTTTTCATTTAAAAGAAGTTGCAAAATTCATTTTTTTTTTAATTCAACGGATCTCTTTTTTGAACGGCTGAGTTCACCTCACATTGTTTTCCCTCTAATTGTACAAACTTCACCAAAAGCCGATAACAACTACATAGAATCTGGATTTTCCCATAAGAAATGCACGGGACAACTAAACATGCTTATGCTAATGGGCAAAATTTTCTCAATTTAGTTTGTAGGCCGAAAGAGAGCAAACCCATTAAGTCGGGACTCTAGATAATATATTTCCTCTATGGTTTCAAGAGGGACGGGTAACAGTCGGGATTCTAGATAGTTCTCTATAGTCACCAGAGAGAAGGGTGTAATAAAGAGAGTCTAATTTCTTCGTCTTCTACCTCTCATAGCCGCTTAACGTTTTGAAGTCGTATCGTTGATACATGTATGTATGAACACACCTTCTTTCATATAAGGGTTTTCCCCATGATGTTAATACCCTTATGCAAATTGGGCGCAACTTAATAGCTTTGACCATCGAGAAAGAACTAATAGAGAGCACCAACTTCGACGGTTGCTCTCTTTTTGCCTACAAGCTGTGATTTGGCCACCAACTTGCATATGTATTAACTCCATATAAAAAAAATGTGGGGAACACATACTTATGCAAGTTTGTGCACATACTCACCACGAGAGAGAAAAAACTTTTCTCTCTTTTCTCTCTGCTCACCACCTTTGGAAAATGGCGACCACCTTTGAAAAATGGCGGATGTAGTCAGCTGTTCAGAGGTGTTCAAAGAAAATTCAAAATTGTATATGAACAACTTTTTGGTACTCTCATTGTGTTCGTTTGAGAGTAATATCATTCGAATATGAAGTGAAATTAATTACTCTTGTTAGGTGCCAGAACAATGAAGATTTAGAAACAATTCTAAATTACGCATTTAGATAAATATTAGTTAGTTATTTGAAGCCAGTTTTAATCATTAAGTAAGTAAAATAAATTATGTGGTGCAACAGTCCAATGAGAATTAGTACCTAGAAACATACAACTCTGAAAGCACTACTACTATTATTTTTTGTATTATAAGCTGCGTTTATGCGTTTAATTTTCGCTCAGACCGTTGAAAAATGCAAAAAAACTCAGATTTGTTTCAATTTTCAGAGTTTATCGACTTAATTTTGTCGATGCGAGAGTTGCAGGAACATTGAAAACGAGAGTTACAGAATGTAAACATGGAACATTGAAAACATTTTTATATACTCATCTCTTTTTTTTTCATTCCTATTTTATTTGTGTGTACTCGTTGTTTATTTTCTTTACATTACTCACGACATTTCCAAAATGCTGAAAATAAGTGATTTAAGTAGACACTAAATAAAAAGACCGTCAACTTGTTACTTCTGTTGCCAATTTTCATTGCATAAGATTTGTGAATAGGTGATAAGCTATTCTTACTGCTTTCCCCTAAGGTAGTGTGTTGCTTTTAAGGGCTTAACTACATAAGCCGAAAAGTACTTTTGTACAAAAGTAAAAATATTTGTATTCTCGCTATTTCAGTGGTTTTGTGAAAAGAATATACAAATTTGTTCTTCAACCAAAATTTAAGTCTCATGCATCATTTTTATAAGTTTTCCAGTTCTAACTATATATATCTTATCTTTCAGTTATATAGCGACAAGGAAAAATCTGTCAGGGAAAGTTCTAACTACAGTTTTTCTGAAAGTGCATTGTGGCTTATTCATAGATGTTTGCTAAACTTTTTAGGCTATTCATAAATAAATGCAAGTCAAAGTTAAGGGCTAAACCTGAATAACTATAAACATAGAAAATGCTGTGTTCAAGTAATTATTATCACAGCCAAATTTTATAATTGATTTTTATGGTGTATAAAAAAGTTGAAAAAGTAATTCATGACAAATAAATGTTACGTTAACACTAAGTTCCAGAAAATATCGATTGATACCGCAATTGCAGAAGATATGGATATTTTTTAAAAATATTCCCGGTAAACTGTAGAACTTTATTAATTCCGCCTTTTATAATTCAATGTAAAATAATTCAATGCAGTATATTTTAGATAATACAGTAGTTAAGTTAATAGTTAAGGTATTACTATTGAAATAAACATAACATTCATTTATAAAAAACGTACTCGTTCATATATACAAGTAAAGTCTAATCTAAAAAGCCTTAACCTTGTTAAACACTTTCTGCACACAATCTTTCTTGTTTTGGTTGTTACTGCCATCTATCTGTAACTTAGAGAAAAAGAAGGGAAAAACAAATTCACCACGAACTACCGGTATAACTTCTTCCGTTATTTATTGACAAACAAAAATGTTTTGCTAGAATTAATTTGAATTATAGGAGTATTTTTGTAGATATAAAAACGACAAGATGTTATCAAAATTAAAAAAAAATTCATGAGAATTACAAATATTATAATGAGACTTTAAAAAACATAGCCTTCTTGGCTATCAATAAACAAAAATGAAAAATGTCGCATTTCCCGGAAATGATGTTTTTTTGTGTACTCTTCTCCGAGGTGAAAACATGTATACACCGATACGAATTCAACACGCTATACAAAATGAGAGTAAAAGGTTTCGAAGAGACGGAGACGAGGAAATTTGGTTCTCTCATTTAGTTTTTTCTCTCTGGCTTTGACACTCTCTATTAGTTGTTTTTCTCTGCCTAAATAGATTTATTGAAAATAATATAAAAATCTAAATTCTAAATTAATTCAAGCTAAAACTCTGTAAGACAGATTGTTTTTGGTTCAAGAAACTATCTGTTTGTTTTGTATTTTATGTTTTATCTCTGGCAAGTGACGAATTGTTGGCTGATTTCTTGATTCCAATTTACATTTTGTAATCAATTTTACATGTACATTGTTTTAAAATTAATGAAAATACAACTTAAAATGGGTGAAGTCGTTACTTCTACACTATCTCTTAGTGTTGTTCTTAAGCCGGTTTTTTCACAGGTCGGGACTTTATCAAATAATTAGTTTATTTTGCATATTGAAAGTTTCAATATCTTTTTTTGATTTATTTAGCTGGAGTGCCATGACAAGAATGTCTCCGAAACGCTTCTTACCATATTTTGCAACTTGGAACAGCACCATCCAGGATTTTGTTACAATTTACTATCAGAAATAATTGAGAAAGCAGATCTTAAAATAAATATTAATGAAGTGGTTCTACGACTACAAGAATGTAGAACTGATATTGATAGTACGTTTTAATATCCAATACATGGAACGCTAAGACATATTTTTTTTTTAGTTAATGAGCACTATCTACTCTGTAGTGAAGAACCATTTCAAGACCTTAATAGGAAGTCTGCAGCGCTGAAAGCGATTCTTAGTAGGATTCCTGATGAAATAACAGACCGAAAGACATTTTTAGAGACCATTAAGTAATTCTTGCAGAATAAACCTTAAGTTGGCTACACAATCGATCCACTTATCGGATTTCTAATATTCTAGTGATTTCTGAATTGCCCTGGTCGATAAAATACAATTTTGTTCTCTTCCACAAACAAACCAATACTTATTTAAGGGATTGCAATTTCTTAAATTCGAAATTTGCCTTTAATTTTGTTTATCACATCAGGTTTTGTAAAATACGCCCTTTAAAAATTCTGAAAACAACAAAAAATTGGGTTTTCAAAGCTAAGTTTAAAATCAAAATATTTCTTAACACTTAACTGAATGATGATTTTGCAAAGTACAAATCCTTCTCTTCTAGATACAATTTAAATCATTTAAGTATCATACTTAGTTTCTGGAAATTCTCATTAGTTATGAGTCTTTACTTGACGCTATATGAAGTTTTGAACACAAATTTAATTTTAACTATGCTCAAGTTTTAAAAATACAAGATTTCAATATTATTCTTACATTTTTTAATATTTCTCTAAAACTTGATATAAAAAATTGTTCAGACAACAGATTTGTTACAAGATCAAAACTTGCTCTCAAACCGTTTTGTCTTTTTCTGTTGAAAACCTTTTTAGCATAAATGGTTTTTAGCGTGTCTTTCAGATTTTTGTAAGACCGGTTATATCAAAGATGTTATGAAGATTTTCGAACATACGAAAAGATATTTGTAAGTATTTCAAACGAATATTCGATTTTATGGAAAAGGTCTACTTCATACATTTAGATAGCCTCTAAAAAGCTTTATATACCAACTTGTTTTGTTTTCGAATTTTAAGAAGTGAAATCTAAAAAACCTGACGTGATTGAAGGCAAATTTGAATTAAAATCACCAAAACCCAGTGGAAAAGATCAATTTTATTGCTAGTAAGAAAACCTTGTCGACCAGTGTTATTATAAATGCAATTGTTTGTTGTTTGACACTTCTTCAATCATTAATTAGCCCGGCCGATTCATTTTGATCTTTAGAATATTAGGAATCCACCGAGAAAAATTGACTGGCCAGCTCCAGAGAACTTTCTTAATTCATTGATATTATTTCAGAGAGATCGCCAGTGCAATAAAAAAGTTGCTGGATGTTGTAAATGAAATAGGGGTTTTTGTACCAACCTTATCAGGGAAGCAATCTATTGAGCAGCGTAAAAAGGAATTTGTAAAGTATTCCAAGAAATTCAGTACAACATTAAAAGAATACTTTAAGGAAGGCCAGTAAGTATATGCAACTTTCGAAATCTATACTGAAAATTCTTTAAATAATTACTTGCTCAACTTTTGTTTTAAAAAATTAATGAAATTATTTTGTAAATGGTAATCAGTTTTTGGACAAATTATTATTAGGCCTCATTGTAAGTTTAACCCTCAACATTTTTGTTCGCCCGGAATTTGTGGCTCTAAATTTCTTCTTCTTCTGAATTCAAAATTTTATAGTAAAATTTCGAGTGACATACTTTTCCTTCGATGTAGGTATAATTAAAGCTTCCAAGGCTTCAGATATTGTAATACACTCCTAAAATACCTATTTATCTGATGGAATAAATTAAGTATCAGTAGTGCAATCGCTCAGTTTAGTTAATAATAATGACTTATGACCGGAATGATGTCGTTTAAGGGATTTCAGACTATTTTAGCATTTAGGAATTATTTATAAAGGTGCGTGTCCATTTGAGAGTACTTCTGCTAGTTAAATCTCGAGAGCAACTCTCGGGAGACTGTCCATTTGCGAGCCAAATTTTAGAAGTTTTGCTATCGCGAGCTCTGCTAGAATATTGAGAGTTTTCTTGCTGAGAGTACTCTCATAATCGTGTCCACTTGATAGATTTCTTCTGCTAGCATATTATCAGTTGGACATGTATTTTATCCACACTGATAACTTCCCATCCCGTCTGTCGATTTGCCTTGCTTAAAAGGTCTGTAGGTTTCCGTGTTTTGTTAAAAAATTTGTTAGTTGAATTATTCTAAAAGATTTAAAAATTACCAACAACATTTTGCATTTGATGAAATAATTTGATTTCAAAATCTGTTTTTGTAAACGAGATTTTTAGTCGAAAAAATTTGTTTACCAATTTTAGTAGCATTTGTTAAAAAAATTTATTTCTTAAATAAATAAATAAAAATTGGATGAATGAATCTAATTTAAAGTCAATATCTTCTATTGTTCACGAGATATCGAGAACCGAACATCAATTTTTACCAAATTTGCGTACTATTTTTTGTAGATTTTTTTTTTTTTTTTGAAAATATGGATTTTTATTAAAAAAAAAACTACAGAATATCGAAAAAAATATTTTCTGTGAAATAAAAAAAGTTTGAAGACAATGTTTTTAATTTTTGAAAAGCTATTTGAGTCGAAAGTAAATTTGTACCAAGTTTTAGTATTGTTTTTTTTTTAGGTTTTTATTTTTTGTAAAAAAAACTGTCAATTAGATTTTTCTCAAAATTTAACTGAATGTTGAAAACAATATTTCTTATAAGTTAAAATTATTTGCAAGCCATAATCTCAAATTTTTAAAAAGATATTTGTGTCGGAAATGAATTTTTACCAACTTTTGTTAAATTTTCTTTTAAGTTTCTATTTTTTGTTAAAAAACTGTCAATTCGATTTTTCTCAAAATTTGTTAAAAAAATATGTTAAAAACGTTATTCTTCGTTGCACCAAATTGTTTTGGAGATACAATCATTTTTTATTCGTACAATTTTCGAGGTGACAAATTTTTTTTCAGTTTTTTTTTTTTATTTATAAAAAAACCGTTAATTGGATTTTTTTCATAAAATATACTTGTTTGGTATAACGTTACAATATATAATATAATATTTTATTCAATTCTCTAGCGTTTTTGGTTCGTGAGATATTTGGGGTTAACCAACATTTTCACCTTTTATTTAAACTGCTATGGTAAAAAACCACCCACTCAATTTTCTTGAGATCCCTTTCTGCATCTTTCTGCATTATTATTTGTATATTTATTTGAAGTCGATATCTTTACCAGTTCTTGAGCTATGGACGACGAAAAAAACGTCGCGAACGTACGGACGTACAAACGTAAGGACGTACGAACGTACGTACACACGCACGCACTGGCATCTTTCTAAAAATCATTTATTTCGACTCTAGGGATCTTGAAACGTCGAGAAATGACAAAATTTTCAATTTGACTAATCGGACCCATTACAATAACTTCATATGGGAAGGTAAAAATATATTTTCAAATCAAATTTATATGAAAAAAAGACATTTTCTACTGCTTTGCCATGTTTACTCTCGACAGCTACTCGCAAAATACGACCTGTGTTGGTATTCCGAGAGCTTATCTCGGATAGTGGTAAACACATGTGTCCACTTGCGAGTGACTTTCAAAAAGATCGAATGTCGAGAGTAATTAGTCAACTCTCCGCGAGCTACTCTCCAGACTATGTCCACTTGCGAGATCGCTCTCCAGAGCAGCTTGAGAGCGACTCGCAGCACGTTTACTCTCAAATGGACACGCACCATTACAACACCTTCCATTCTTCGTACAAAATTAAAAAGGTATGCATTTATTTAAGAAAATACTGAGTGCTTATAATATTATAAATAGTGTGGTTTAGCCAAAATATTGAAATAAATTTTATGTAATGTGATATTAATGTTTTCGTCTATGAAAGAGTTATAAACAATTAATTTAAATTTATTTTACTTATTCTTTTGCCTTAAGCTAAGTGTACACGATTGCCAGATCTGCAAATATTGCCAGATCTGTCACTGAAAAATTTGTCTCGAATGGCTGACAATCGTGTACACACCAAATTAATTTGCAGACAAATGGTTTGGCTCCTAATTTGCAGACAAATATCTGCCAATTAATTTGTAGATATTTGGCAATCGTGTACACGCAAGCTGACAACCGTCTACACACCAAATTGATTTGCAGAAAAATTTGTTCATCAATCATTTTGAAGACAAATTAATTTGCAGATGTGGCAATCGTGTGTACACAAAATTCATTGGGAGATATCCAAATTTTTTTCATTTTCTGACGTTTCTGCAAACGTCTGACAATGAATAAATTTGCAGATGCCGTTTGAGGAACATTTGCAAATTTATTCATTGGCAGACAAATTTTCTGACTGATGCGATGTGTGACAATGAGCTGAAAATAAATTTGCAGATCCAAAATTTGATTTGGTGTGTACACGGTTGGCAGAAAATCTACAAATGTTTGCAAATTTATTGCTAGCTATTTGGCCAAATTAGTTTGTCGACATTGTCAGACAAATATTTGGCAAAATATTTGCAGATGTTTGTAGATATCTGCAAACCGTGTACACACAAATTAAAATTTTCAGCTCATTGTCAGCTCATTTTCACACATTGTCAGACGTTTGCAGATCTGATAATGATTGTCAGACCTGGCAATCGTGTACACTAAGCTTTAGTCGAGATTTTAAGCAGAATCTTTTTGTATAAGAAATCAAAAGTGTATATTTTTCTGGTTTTTTAATTATTCTTTTAATTATAAATTTACCAGTTTTACCTTTGTATTTGTTTTAAACCAGGCTGATAAAGAAAACACTTTTAATTAGTAACCAAGCCCACATTTTTTTATTGTATTTGTAATTCTAATATTATGCCCCAGAACCTTTATTCAAAGAATTTACTTGCTGTACAAGTTTTTTTTTTAACTCAATCAAAAAAACCATGAGGCTTACCCTTTTTTATCAGAACGTAAAAAAGCTTCGAGTAAGACTGCTGAAAAGATCGTTTAGTTAGTGATGCAAGGGAATTAGGTTAGGGTGTTCTCATAGTGTTCTCAATGTAAGAAGTTCATTTTTCTCTTTTTCCTTTGAATTGAACTTGTCTTTGACAAGGAACAGTTCAGACTAAGCCTACATTTTTGCATTCTCAACGTTTAAATTCCACGAAAAAGTTAAGCATCTGTTTATAGGGAATTCTTCTTGGCAATAGATAGTATTTTCTTTTGATGCTGTTAGTAACGTTGTTCTAAAGTCTAGATCACGACTCATTAATATGGATAAGTATCACCTTCTTAAACATTTTTCTTGACTTTCATTGCTTATATTTTTTTATAATTTAATAATTTTTGTAATTGGTGACACTTCAACACTTTCTAATATTGACGAAGTAGTTTCAAATTTTTATAGAATCCTTAATGATTGTTTAATAAAAACGAATGTGTCTTTAAGGAAGTCAAACAATATTAAATGTAGCCACCCTTGGTACACAAAATACACTGCGTAAGAAAAGAAATAAGGCACGGACAACTCACTTCAAAACTCTGTCTCTACCTATATCTCTTTTAAAATTAAACTGTTTAATTCATTAAAACGATTTTTTTAATTCCTTTTATTCTAGTTTATTACAATAACGAAACCTCTTTCAAAGACAATCCTAAAAAATTATTTGAAAATTGTGAACTTGGAAGAAAAAATGAGATGGCTCTCCAGTTGATTACACTTATAAGCATTGTATATAAAACTGAATAGTACTATCATGAAGATGAACGGTCGGCATGACTCTTTTCAACGACTTCCCAAACGTCAAACATGTGGAATGTATTGCGGTGAGGGGAGAATGAGAGAGAGATTTCCAATATTAAATAATAATTTTCCAGATAATTGAAGAAAAGAAGATAGAGAAGAATGTATACAAATTTAGCGATAGTTGGAGGGAGTCAATGGAAAGGCATTTTTGTTATTATTTTTCAATGCATATTCTATAGAAATATGTATAATGTGTTTTTTTTTTGCTTGGTAGGTATTGAGGAATATTGAAAAATATCAACAAGGCAAAAAAAGGATTGAATGAGTACAAACTATTTCCGGTTCCCAATTTGAAACTTTAAGTAGGTACTTCTTTTTTTAAATTCAAGTAAAACGGCAATGAGAAAGAAAAATAATATAATGCTCATAATGGTCAGATATTTTTATTGTTTGTTTTTTATAAGGATAAATATAGGTAGATAGATATTATATCACCTTTACAATGTTGGATATTTTTAGAAATATATATAGATTAATGTTTTCTATTTCTTAAGCATAGTAAATACGCAATCATGTAGGTACAAATTACAGTATTAATTTATTTTATTGAAATAACACTTAATATAACTGTTTGTTCACTTAAAAAAATTAGCAATTCCTTTAATTTTAAGTGTGAAACATATTTTATGTAATATAAAACATTTTTGAACAATCTGAATTGCCTTGAAAATGGTTTTAAATGTCATACGTTAAAATTTAAAATCTACTGTAGTTCACGGAAACATTAAAATAAAATTTTAGTTCACGTAAATGCATTATCGTATACCTATTGGTAGGTACGCATTTATAAGGTGAAATGAAAAACAAGTCTTAAATTACTAGTAAATTATTCTATTATATTCACGTTCAAAAGTGGCAGCCCTGTCCTATTTCTTTCGAATGCAAATTGTAGCGTTTTTTGATGAATGAAATTAATTTTGATGAATTAAATTAAATTAAAATAAATTTTTACCAAGTTTTAGTATTGTTTTTTTGTTATGTTTTTATTTTTTGTAAGAAAAGTGTCAATTCGATTTTTCTCAAAATTTGTTCGAATGTTGAAAACAATATTTTTTATAAAATTAGTTGGAAGCCACAATCTCAAATTTTTGAGAAGATATTTGAGTGGAAAAAAATTTTTTACCAAATTTGCGTACTATTTTTCGTAGATTTTATTTTATTGAGTATCGAAAACAATATTTACTGTGAAATAAAATAAGTTTGAAGCCAATATTTTTAATTTTTGAAAAGCTATTTGAGTAGAAAGAAAATTTTTTCCAAGTTTTAGTATTGTTTTTTTTGTAGGTTTTTATTTTTTGTAAAAAAAAACTATTTATTCGATTTTTCTCCTAATTTGTCCTAATTTTGAAAACAATATTTCCTAAAAGTTAAAATTAGTTGGAAGTCATAATCTCAAATTTTTGAAAAGATATTTGAGTCGAAAATCAATTTGTGCCACCTTTTATAATTTTTTTTTAGGTTTTTATTTTTTGTAAAAAAATTGTCAATTCGATTTTTCTCAAAATTTTTCCTAATGTTGAAAACAATATTTCTTTTAAGTTAAAATAAGTTTGAAGCCTTAATCTCAAGTTTTTGAAAAGATATTTGAGTTGAAATTCAATTTTTACCAACTTTGAGTAATGTTTTTTTTAGGTTTTTATTTTTTGTAAAAAAACTGTCAATTTTATTTTTCTTAAAATTTTACCAGATGTTGAAAACATTATTATTCGTTGCACAAAATTGTTTTGGAGATAAAATCATTTCTTATTCGAAAATTTTCGAAGTGACAATTTTTTTTCAGTTTTTTTGATTTATAAAAAAACCGTTAATTGGATTTTTTTTCAAAAATATTCTTGTGTTGTATCACGTGCCAATATATAATATAAAATTTAATTCAAGTCTCTAGCGTCAATGGTTCGTGAGATATTGAGGGTTAACCAACATTTTCACCTGTTTTTTTAAAATTGATATGGTAAAAAAAACCACCCACTCAATTTTTTTGAGAGTCCTTTCTGCATCTTTCTGCTTTATACCTGTATAACAAAATTTATTTGAAGTCGATATCTCTAGACTTACGAACGTATTTATTATTTATTTTATTATTTTTGGCTTCATTAGAACCAGTATTTAAAAAAAGTCATTCCACCGCCTAGCACTACATGCCAATCTCCTTAGATACTACTTACATACCCACCCTCTACCTACATATACCTACATTGTAGAAATATAAAATTATAAATATTAAAAAATGTATATACATACTTCTATACCCCATATTCAAAATATGGCAACAATGAATCCTACAGAGAATGAAATTTGCAAACGTTGCATTTAAATTTTCAAATTTCTCAAAAACTGAAAATCTAAAATCAAATGAATATAATTTTCTTCAAGCTAAAAGCATACA
Source organism: Eupeodes latifasciatus (assembly GCA_920104205.1). NCBI lineage: Eukaryota > Metazoa > Arthropoda > Insecta > Diptera > Syrphidae > Eupeodes > Eupeodes latifasciatus. The sequence continues at coordinate 221,832,537 of OV049924.1, forward strand.
AAATACAATTCATAGCTATAACGATATGTATATATGCATAACTCCTTTACATTGATAGGTAGGCAGAGGCACAAAAAAATTCAAGGTAACTATGGTATTGTGAATATAACTTAAAATTACTTTTTATTAATCTGGCAACACTGCTCCATCTTGTATTTGTCAAACTTTTCTCAATAAACATTTATTATTCTTTTTGACTCTGGAAGTTTCGGTCTTTTTATTTCTTGTGCTCCGCTCAACTTTGATTTGCTACAGGTTATGGGCCCAGAATTCGCATAAAGTTTAGCACAAGAAACTGTAGGGAAAGTCGCGATTTGAAAAAGATATTAATCAATTAAAAACTCCCAAGGATTACATAGATAATTTTAGATAATATTAAAGTCATTAATTTTTGTTTTGTTGCATGAGGTTATAAAATGACCGACGCAAACCATTCGCATTCTCTTTCCATAGAAAAGCTCAAAGGACGAGAGAATTATGACTCGTGGAAATTTGCAGTCAAAAATCTTCTTGAATATGAAGAACTTTGGGAATGTGTCGAAGGCACGTCCACCAATACAAAACTCATGACGAAGGCGAAATCCAAATTGATTTTGCTGATAGATCCCATCAACTACGTCCATGTCCAAAACGCTACAACCGCCAAAGAAGTCTGGGACAATTTGAAGAAGGCGTTTGACGACTCAGGTTTGACGAGGAAAGTTGGGTTGTTGAAGACGTTGATTACAACCAAGTTAGAGGACAGCGAATCGATGGAAGATTTCGTAAATAAAATAGTCACAACTGCTCATAAATTACGGGGCACAGGGCTAACGATTAATGATGAGTGGATAGGTACGTTGCTTCTCGCAGGTTTGCCTGAACATTATCAACCGATGATAATGGGCCTGGAGAATTCCGGAGTAGATATAACATCCGACTCGATCAAGACAAAATTGCTTCAAGATGTAACTCATGTACCAGGTAACACAGTTGCTTTGTACAGCAAAAATTGTTTTGTAAAAAATAAAAAGCGTGTACGATGTTATCAATGCAATCGATTTGGGCATTTTGCCAAGGATTGTCCCAATACGAAATCGCAGCAGTTAAAGTCTAAAGGAAACCAAAATGTGTTGTTCACGTCATGGGTAGTAAGCGAAGTCAACACTCAGTCGTGGTTTCTGGACTCCGGGGCGTCAGCCCATATGACATTGCGTCGGGATTGGCTCATAAATGTTACGAAACCCAGTAACAATGAAGTCGTAATCGCAGATAAGAATCGATTGAAGGTAGAGTGCATGGGTGACATTGAAATTCGATTATCGAATGGTGAGACTGCTACAGTGAAAGACGTTCTGTATGTCCCGAACCTTTGTGCGAACCTTCTCTCCGTAAGCAGATTAACAAAAGGGGGGAACAGTGTTAGGTTTCATGGAAGTCGAGCTCAAATTTTTAATAAAGAGAATTGTTCGATTGCCACTGCGTTCCTTGAGTCAGATGTCTATAGGTTGAATCTGCCAACACCGATGTGCGCAAACTTCTCAGTTCGTGTTAGCCATGACATGAATTTGTGGCATCGCCGGATGGGGCATCTTAGTTTCGATAATTTGAAAAAACTCAAGGATATGACAAATGGCGTTAACTTCACCATGACAGATAAAAACCTCTCGTGTGTCGTTTGTTGTAAGGGTAAACAAAATAGAATGCCGTTCAAGAACATTGGAAGTCGTGCAACTGAGATTCTGCAGATAGTTCACTCCGATGTTTGTGGTCCGATGAGTGTGAATTCCATTGGAGGTGCGCGTTATTTCCTAGTTTTGGTAGACGACTTCAGCAGAAAAATTTTCTTATATCTGATGAAAGAAAAAAGCCAGGTAAAAGACAAATTTGAAGAATTTATGCGGCTGGTTGAAAACCAAACTAACAGAAAAATAAAGACTGCGCACCGACAACGGAACTGAATATTGCAATGCAGCGTTGCTGTCGTATTTAAAGAAGAATGGAATTCAGCACCAAACAACCGCACCGTACACACCGGAGCAGAATGGTCTTGCCGAGAGAACCAACAGGACGATCGTAGAAAAAGCCCGCTGTTTGCTCTTCGATGCGAAATTAGAAACCGAGTTTTGGGGCGAAGCTGTAACGACGGCAGTGCACATAATCAACCGTTCTCCGAGAAGGGGATTGACAGACAAAACTCCTGAAGAAGCATGGAGTGGGCAGATACCAAATTTAGAACTGTTTAAAGTTTTTGGTTGCCGTGCAATGGTGCACATACCAAAACAATTAAGAAAAAAATTTGAACCGAAGTCCAGAGAATGTCTTATGATGGGATATTGTGAAAACTCGAAAGCTTATCGTCTAGTAGATCCCAAGACAAAAAAGATTACGTAAGCAGGGATGTAGTTTTCTTTGAAAACGAATGTGATAAGCCAAAGAATAAAAGTTTCGATGAAAAAGAAACTGATTATGTGAATATAAGCTATGACGATTCAATGGGGGATGAGTCTGAACCTCTTAACGAAAGCACATCCGAAGAGGAACCAACTATTGAATCACAAGAAACCAATACTCATCATGAATCAAGTTCCAGATCCAGCCTATCAGATTCATCCGAAGAAACTTTTTTCTCTGAAAGTGAAACAACAATTCAGCCTGAAGATGAAGAATATGTACCACCAGAAAATCTAGAAGTTGAAGTCTCAGAAACACGAAGATCATCTCGCGTGCCGAAGCCTATACAAAGGCCTGATTTTGTGAGTATGGCAGCCGTAAGTTTGGAAGTAAATGATCCAGTAACAGTAAGCGAAGCTATGGCCCGAGCGGATGCCAACCTATGGCGTGCAGCGATGAATGAGGAGTTGGAGGCTTTGAACCAAAACAAAACTTGGACGTTGGAGACGCTGCCACCGAACCGAAAACCAATTGACTGTAAGTGGGTGTTTCGGACAAAAAGAGATGCTACAGGTAATGTTGTGAAATACAAGGCGCGTTTAGTAGTGAAGGGATGTGCGCAAAGAAAAGGCGTCGATTATGGCGAAACATATTCGCCAGTGGTGCGCTACAGTTCCATAAGAGCACTTTTGGCTTTGGCAGTTCGTTTTGACATGGACATCGACCAAATGGACGCGGTGTCTGCATTTCTCCAAGGGGAACTCAACGAAGACATCTTCATGATCCCACCCGAAGGTATGAGTGGTAATACAACGAAGGTATGCAAGCTACACAAATCGCTTTATGGTCTCAAACAATCAAGCAGGGTTTGGAACATTAAATTGGATTCAGCATTGGCAGCCTTTGGAATGAAGAAATCTTCAGCTGATCCCTGTGTTTACTACAAATTAGTGGGGAGTAAAAAATTATTTGTAGCAGTATATGTGGATGACCTGTTGGTGATGTCAAACGATGTTACTATGAAAACGGACTTGAAATCAAAGCTGATGGAAAGTTTCCAAATGAAGGATCTGGGAGAAGCTCGCTTCATACTAGGTATGCAACTCCAGCGCGATCGAAACAACTGTACCATCTCCATTGATCAAGAGCAATACATTAAGGAGATTCTTCAGCGCTTTGGAATGATGGATTCTAACCCAGTTTCAACTCCAGTTGATGTCAACCAAATTATCTCAAAAGAAATGTGTCCAAAAAATGAAGAAGAAACTGCAGAAATGAGAAATGTGCCTTATCAAGAAGCCATCGGGTGCATAATGTTCGCTGCTCAGGTTACACGTCCAGACTTATCGTTTCCTGTTAGCTGTTTGAGCCGATATAATCAAAACCCCGGTAAGTCACATTGGAATGCCATTAAAAGAATCTTCCGCTATTTAAAGGGTACCATCAATACGAAGCTGGTGTTTACCAAAGATGGTAACAATGATTTACTAGGCTATTGCGATGCTGACTGGGCTTCCGATACAGACGAGAGGCGATCAACAACAGGATACGTATTCAAACTGCAGGGAGCTGCAATTTCCTGGAATACCAAAAGGCAACCTACTGTTGCATTGTCGACTACAGAAGCTGAATATATGTCGATGTCATCAGCGACCCAAGAAGCTTTGTGGTTGCAACGTTTCTTAGGTGAACTACTCGAAGATGCAGATTCAACAAAAATCTACTGCGACAACAAAAGTGCTTTGGACTTGGTTGTTCTCAATGCGTATAGAGCACGTACGAAACATATAGACGTGCGTCATCATTTTGTCAGAGAGCAGATCAACGCAAATAAATAATCCTGGAATACATTGATACAGACAGGATGTTAGCAGATGTATTAACGAAAGCAGTTAAAAAATTAAAAATTGAATTTTGCTGTAAGGGTATGGGATTAGAAGTGCAGGTTGCCAAGTAAGTTTTTTCATTATAATGGGGGTATTGTGAATATAACTTAAAATTACTTTTTATTAATCTGGCAACACTGCTCCATCTTGTATTTGTCAAACTTTTCTCAATAAACATTTATCATTCTTTTTGACTCTGGAAGTTTCGGTCTTTTTATTTCTTGTGCTCCGCTCGATTTGCTACATATGGTAACGAACTGTTTTTGTGTTTTTGTTTTCACATTTTCTCATTTCTTTTGAAATAAACAGCTGATTCAACTGACTCCCTCACACATCTTAATACTTATGAGGACAAAATAATATACTCCTTTCATTCCCACTCTTGCTTTCAAAATTTTATTTTCCAGTCGCTCTTAGTTTCGACACCAAATTTCCGTACACGCAGCGCCCTCATGCTCCGCCTTTCGTACCAAAATTTTCTGTTCCATGATAGTACTATTCAGTTTTATATACAATGCTTATAAGAACAAAAAAGAATTTGAAACTATCGGGGCCAATTTCTGAGTCATTTTTTAATAGTTGATAAAGTATATTTTCATTATTTACACTACGTTTCGTAAACTAACTGTATTCATATCCCAGTGCTACAGAGTTAGGTTATTTATCTTCTGTCCATGTTGAATGATGTCTCCATACAAAATGATGTAGTATACAAAAAGTCTAGAAATTCTTTAGTTAAACACCTTCCGCTCATATTCAAAGTTTTCATCACTTTAAGAACATTTCTAGGTATATGGAAGAAGTAATTTCTTGCAATATTATTCAAAGGTGACAAAGCAGGCTTAGAAAACTAAAGGCTCATTGCAAAACATTTTCCATTCCTAAACTTTTGGAAGAGTGTAGGGAAAATTCTCATTTGCGAACAGCAACAAAGATTTGTGAGAAAAAAATCAACCGTTACAAATCTTCTTACATTATGAAACATTAAAACGCTTTAGACGAAAGTTATAAAACTGACTTTTCTAAAGCTTTTGAACAACTTTATTTTATTTAGACTTAAAGCCCTTGATTTCCCACCCCTTTTCTTATCTTGGATCAAAATCTACCTTGAAAACAGATAATATTAAGTGGAATTTAGAAATTTTCCTTAATAACCTTTCGTTGCTATCCGGAGTTCCCAAGGGAAGCCATCCGAGGTTTAGCAAATATTTCCCCAGCTAGCTAGGATCCTCAGTTTTTGGACCTACTTGCTAAACAAATATATATGTATATACGATAAGAAAAAATTGTGTTTCTGTTAGGGTTTTTCGTTACAACACTAGAGACATCTTGTTTCAATTTCATTGATTAGGCTCATCATCATTAGTTTAGTACAAGCTACATCTACTACTTGTTCTGAAGCTTTTATAATTTAAGCCACCTACAAAAAAAAAGTTTTTTTACGGGTAGTGTCTCTCAGTGCTTTCTCAAAATTAACCGCTCAAATCCGGCATATCCATCCCTGAAATGACTCGCACACAAGAATGGTTTGAGAGTTGTAAGTCACTTGACCCTGGTTCTGTACGGTCTGCTCTACCACCGAATTTATTTATTTTATTTTAGTATAGCAGTTTATACCATCGTCGACGACGAACCGAATTCCGCCGTCAGGCAGGATGATCCATTCAACATAGACGACGAAAGCCAACAATCCCGTCCTCACGACTTAGACGAAGTAAAGATTGCCATATCTAAGCTGAAGTCTAACAAAGCCGCTGGAGCAGATGGCTTGAAGGCCGAGCTCTTTAACGCAGCTGGAAATAAGTTGGTTAGGAGCATGCACCAACTTACATATCTATAAGATATGGTCGGAAGAAAGCATGCCCAATGAATGGAACCTAAGTATTGTTTGCCCGATTCTGAAAAAAAGAGACCCTCTAAACTGCACCAACTATGGAGGAATCAGTCTACTTAACATCGCTTACAAAATTCTCTCTGCCGTAATTCGTGAACGTCTAAAGTGTGGTTTTATACCAGGAAAGTCCGCATTGGAACAAATATTCACATTACGGCAGATCTTGGAAAAAAACCAAGAACACCAAATCGACACCCACCATGTTTTCATCGATTTCAAGGCCGCATATGACACCATCTGCAGGGACGAGCTGTATAGAGCCATGTCTAGTTTTGGCATCACTGCTAAACTCGTTTGTTGGTGCAGGATGACCATGGAGAATTCACGCTGCTCCATAAAGGTTGCAAACAACTTAACAGAACCTTTCGATGTCAAAAAAGGTTGTAGACAAGGTGATGCGCTGTCATGCGATTTTTTTAACATCGTACTTGAAAGAATAGTGCAGAGCTCACACGTCAACACTAGAGGCTTTATCTTTTAATAGTCTGTCCAATTACTAGCATATGCTTATGACATTAACATAATCGGAAGAACTCAGCGTGATGTCAATTGATACTGAGGCAGAGGCGGCAAAAATGGGTTTAACAGTTAATGAGGGCAAAACAAAGTACATGCTGTCTTCAAGAAAGGACTTACAACACCGATGTCTCGGTCAAAACGTCACCATCGACAGACGTAGATTTGAGGTAGTCAAGGACTTCGGCTACCTAGGCTCCGCTTTTAACGTAGAAAACAACACCAGCGCTGAGATCAAACGAAAAATAACTTGCTAATCGCTGTTTCTTTACGCTAAGAAACCAATTGAGTAGCAAAGCCCTCTCTCGAGGACCAAAGTGTCGCTATTTAAGACCCTCATCACCACCGTCTTGCTATACGGTGCAGAAGCATGGACTATGACAATGCGGATGAAAGCTCCTTGGTTCGTTTCGAGAGAAAAGTTCTTCGCGTGATTTACGGTCCCGTATGCATAGAAGGAGAGTGGAGAAGAAGATGGAACGACGAGCTGTACGGGCTGTACAGCGACGTAGACTTAGCCATCTAGCTAGGGACCCAGCTAGATGGAGAAGTTTGTTGGGTGAGGCCCTAGTTCACACAGGGCTGTAGCGCCACCTTAAGTAAGAAAGTAAGTTTATATCATCGCCACTCTTAAATCGATGAAATTAGTAAGCTATCATAGTGCTGTACTTTATTTAATTTATAAAGAAGAAAAAATAACTTAAGAAAATATCTAAAAATGCCTAGCACGGCACGAGAATATGTTATGATGCATTTAACTTATGTCAAATGTGGCGGAGCAGCAATAAGAAAGTTGAATGTTTGGAATGTCTGGAAGACCTTAACACCATCACAGTGAGTTGAGTTGGGGTAAATTGAAAATAATCCAAGTAATTCCATTAGAGTTATTGAGAGAACAACTGGGATATCTAAATCGACTATTAAGAGGATTCTTAAATAGAACAACCTGCACCCTTTTCACTTGCAGCGTGTCTAAGAGATTACCAGATAAAAGTTGAGTTCTGCCAAATTATGATCAAAAAAAGCCGAGAAGATACTGATTTTATTGACAAAATTGTATGGATCATTTAAAAGTGATGGAAATGAGAATATGCAAAACATTTACAATTCGCAAAAAGAAAAAAGAAGGAATGTCTCAATATTAATTTAAAATAAATTTGTAGTGTGCAATTTTAAATGGATAAATCATAGGACCATTTGGCACATTACATTAAATAGTGAAATCTATTTAGACTTTTCGGAAAAAAAATGGTCCAGACCATGTGGTTTCAGCAAGTTGGGTGTCCCATTATGGAAGAAAGAGAAAATATATGCCCAGGCAATACGCAGTGTTACTGAAATGAAAATTGAAACAGTGCTGAGGAAATAAAAAACCCAAGACATCCCAGACGTTTAAAATGGAAACGTTGTCGAGCATGTTTACATGCATAAGGAGGGCATTTTGAACAATTGCTGTAAAAAAATATGGTTCGTTTCGAGAGAAAAGTTCTTCGCGTGATTTGAGGTCCCGTATGCATAGAAGGAGAGTGGAGAAGAAGATGGAACGACGAGCTGTACGGGCTGTACAGCGACGTAGACTTAGCCATCTAGCTAGGGACCCAGCTAGATGGAGAAGTTTGTTGGGTGAGGCCCTAGTTCACACAGGGCTGTAGCGCCACCTTAAGTAAGAAAGTAAGTTTATATCATCGCCACTCTTAAATCGATGAAATTAGTAAGCTATCATAGTGCTGTACTTTATTTAATTTATAAAGAAGAAAAAATAACTTAAGAAAATATCTAAAAATGCCTAGCACGGCACGAGAATATGTTATGATGCATTTAACTTATGTCAAATGTGGCGGAGCAGCAATAAGAAAGTTGAATGTTTGGAATGTCTGGAAGACCTTAACACCATCACAGTGAGTTGAGTTGGGGTAAATTGAAAATAATCCAAGTAATTCCATTAGAGTTATTGAGAGAACAACTGGGATATCTAAATCGACTATTAAGAGGATTCTTAAATAGAACAACCTGCACCCTTTTCACTTGCAGCGTGTCTAAGAGATTACCAGATAAAAGTTGAGTTCTGCCAAATTATGATCAAAAAAAGCCGAGAAGATACTGATTTTATTGACAAAATTGTATGGATCATTTAAAAGTGATGGAAATGAGAATATGCAAAACATTTACAATTCGCAAAAAGAAAAAAGAAGGAATGTCTCAATATTAATTTAAAATAAATTTGTAGTGTGAAATTTTAAATGGATAAATCATAGGACCATTTGGCACATTACATTAAATAGTGAAATCTATTTAGACTTTTCGGAAAAAAAAATGGTCCAGACCATGTGGTTTCAGCAAGTTGGGTGTCCCATTATGGAAGAAAGAGAAAATATATGCCCAGGCAATACGCAGTGTTACTGAAATGAAAATTGAAACAGTGCTGAGGAAATAAAAAACCCAAGACATCCCAGACGTTTAAAACGATAGCTTTTAAAATGGAAACGTTGTCGAGCATGTTTACATGCATAAGGAGGGCATTTTGAACAATTGCTGTAAAAAAAGATGCGTAGAAGAAGTATACCACTTTTTGAACACGGAAAAAAAATTGGATGATTTCCTACCTTTCATGGTAGTGCTATTCCAAATACTCTTACAATATTTAAATCCTTGTTTCGAAAATGAAATTAATAGTTTCATAAATTGAATAAATTTAAGTTAAGTCATAGGAGCACAAATTTATAAGATATCTGTTATCTTACTGTGTAAGCTTTATAAATAAATAAACTAAAACTGAATTGGGTGGTGCTAAAGCATTCAAACATTTATGTGTGCGAGAAATGTTGTCACGGATGGAGGGGGCCTACAGTTTTAAGCCGAATCTGAACGGCTAATGTTGGAAACCACTTTTCATGACTAAAAGTTCTCTTAGAGCATTCGTCAATTCCTCGTAAGAGGCAGTACTCGTTAAAAAAGGCAGGTGGTGCGGTAGGATTTTACCTCTAGCATGACAGTCAGACGAACTTTTTTTTCAATTCATTTTTGTGAATTCATTCTTAAAACTAAAACTAAAGCTAGACAAAAATTTATAAAAACAGCCTAATTAAGTATAACTTACAACTAACCCCATACGGGTGATTTTTTTGAGGTTAGGATTTTCATGCATTAGTATTTGACAGATCACGCGGGATTTCAGACATGGTGTCAAAGAGAAAGATGCTCAGTATGCTTTGACATTTCATCATGAATAGACTTACTAACGAGCAACGCTTGCAAATCATTGAATTTTATTACCAAAATCAGTGTTCGGTTCGAAATGTGTTTCGCGCTTTACGCAAATTTTATGCGTTTTTTTTTTTAAAAAAGTTCTCAAGCTCGTTGAATTCTCTATTCAGCTGGCGAAGAGTTTTGTTAGCATTAGCACCGACAAAGTTCGTCCCATTGTCGCTATATATGTTGCTGCAGCTCCCTCTACGTCCAGTAAATCGTCTAAAGGCAGCTAAGAATCCTTCTGAAGACATGTCTGACACAAGCTGAATGTGAATCGCTTTTGTAACCAAGCATACAAACACACAAATGAAACCTTTATACGTTTTTGGTGATCTTCCTTTTGAAATACGGATGTCGAATGGACCAGCGTAGTCCACTCCAGTGTGTCGGAAGGGTCTGGTTTCGTTAACTCGTACTTTGGGGAGTGATCCCATAAGTTGTGTTGAACGCTTATAGTTAAAACGAAGACATAAAGTGCAGTCATGAAACTTTGATTTTGTAAGATTTCTCAGGTTAAGAATCCAAAATTTATTCCTTATATATGACATCATTAATTGAGGCCCACCATGAATAGTTTTAATGTGCGAATCCGATACAATAAGTTTTGCTAGATTGCAATGATTTGATAAGATAATCGGGTGCTTTGCATACTGGTCAATTTCAGCGAAGTCTTCCACCGACTCGCAAAATTCCCTCATCGTCGATGAAGGGATGAAGATTACTAATTTTACTCTTATTTGAGATTTGTTTGTCTGATTTTAAATCTTTTATCTCATATGCAAAGTACTGAGATTGGGATAAGCGTATGAGGCAAGAAAAGGAATTTTGAATTTCATTAGGATTGAGATATTCCTCAAAAGTATCCCCCATTTTGAAGTTGAAGAGACGTTTTATATAACTTGTTACACGAAGAAGTTTGTTTAATGAAGAATATTTCAGTAGTAGATCAAAAGTAGGAGTAACATTTGCAGCTAAAGAATTAGCATCAGCTTTTTTCTCTAGTTCAGTTTGACAGTCTGAAACTCGTTGGTTTGGCCATTTAGAGAAAGGAAGACTAAACACTTAGGACCATGCCACCACAAAGCATGATTTTGTAAGTCATAAATTTGAACCCCTCGTGAAGCACAATCAGCTGGGTTATCTTCTGAGCGTACATGGTACGCTTAGTCATTTCTTGTACTTCAGTTACTCTGTTGGCAACAAATGTTTTCCAACGTATTGGTAATGCATGAATCCATGCAAGGACAACTTTTGAATCAGTCCAAAAATATGGTTTTATGTTTAGTGATTGACTTTCAATTGCAGTCATGAATTTTTTGAAAAGTTTTGCTAGTAATACAGCAGCACATAATTCAAGTCGTGGTAACGATACTTGCTTGATTGGGGCAACCTTAGTTTTAGCCGTTATTAGATTGATAGAAATGTTATCATCATTTATGCAGCGATAGTAAAGTACTGCTGAATAGGCAGAGTTTGAGGCATCAGAAAAGCCACGCACTTCACCAAAAGAGGTAGTAAAAGTTCCTAACCATCTTGGAATTTTAATCGTTTCTAAGGCTTGTAGAGATTAACGATAGTTTTCCCATTCATCCTTAAGTGGAAGGGGAAGAGGGTCATCCCATCCTATGCCAGCGCACCACAATCTTTGAAAATAGATTTTTGCAAGAATGATCGTTGGGGCCAACCACCCAAGAGGATCAAACAGCTTAGCAGCATCAGACAATAGAGTGCGTTTTGTGTGCGAACTTCGTATTGGAAGTGTAATTTTAAAGAAAAAGTTATCACAATGAGGATTCCAGAAAAGACCAAGAGCCTTAATCGAAGAATCTGAATTTCCCTCAAAATTAAATGATATTTCACAATCTTCAGATGGTAGATCATATAAAAGTTCTGGTGAGTTTGAAGGCCACTTTCTTAATTTAAATCCACCAGATGTGAGAATCTTTTGGAGCTCTATTTGAATCTTTTTAGCTTTGTCTATGTCATCAGCTCCAGAAATAATATCATCCACATATACAGGGTGTCCCATAAGTAATGGTCCAAACTGTATATGCTGAATGGCCAAATCATGACCTACCAGAATTTGGTAACTTGTCTATACCGCATCCTAACGGTTTTTGAGTAACGGTTGTTTTAATGAAATTTTCAAAAACACCTACTTTTAGTCGGTTTTTCAATCACCCTGTCCACAAATAATTTTTGTTTTTACTATATGTTAATATTTTACAATTTTGAATAAACATTCAATATTTTTGCATTTAAAAAATTTTAGTTTTCGGCACTGTTTTGCAAAATATTGATAGTTAAAATCATATTCTTATCAAACTTAATTTTTTACATCGAACTTTAAAACAGTTTTATTTAAAAAAATCATATTACACAATATTGGTTATCGTTTTTAAAAACTTTCTTGATTTTTTAGCTTTTTAAAAAAGTATAAAACATCACGAAGCTAGCTTTGGTTCAAAAGTTATAAGCATTTCAATTTAATAAGTCACGATTTAAAAAACAAATATAAAAAGAAAAAAATGTGTTTCTGTTAGAATTTTTTATTACATCACCAGAGACATCTTATTTTCAATTCATTGAATTAGGCTCATCATGTGAGTACCCCCAAACTAATTTTTTGTTTAGTTTAGTACAAGCAGCAACGGCGATCTTTTTCCTTATCAAGCAGCGCTTCTAAGCGACTACTACTACGTCTAGTACTTGTACTAACGCTTTTATTATTTTAACCGGAAATAATATGGCTGTTTGTATTATCGCCGTTTTTAAACCAATGCTATAATAGTGCGGTACTTTATTTATTTCATAAAGAAGAAATAATTTAAGAAAATAACTAAAAAAAAAGATTCGGATTTCTATTTGGTATTTACAAAAGTAATACTTACTAAGCGGAGATATTTAACCAAGTTCTTTCTTATAGGGCTCACCCAAAAATTTATCAATATCAGTTTTGCAATAAAAACTATTGTAGTACCCGTGGTCTGGGTTGAAACCCTTACCTAGGCCACCTATTTTTTTTTTTTCACGGGTACTGCCTTTTGCGGGGAATTGACGAATCCTCAAAGAGTACCTAATTCTAGACATGAAAAGTGCTTTTTCAAACTAGCTGTTCAAATTCGGCTTAAAACTGAAGGTTGCCTCCATCCCTGACAACATTACTCGCACACAGAAATGGTTGAATGCAATTTATGAAACTATCGGGTGATTTTTTAAGAGCTTGAGAACTTTAAAAAAAAAAAAACGCATAAAATTTGCAAAATCTCATCGATTCTTTATTTGAAACGTTAGATTGGTCCATGACATTTACTTTTTGAAGATAATTTCATTTAAATGTTGACCGCGGCTGCGTCTTAGGTGGTCCATTCGGAAAGTCCAATTTTGGGTAACTTTTTCGAGCATTTCGGCCGGAATAGCCCGAATTTCTTCGGAAATGTTGTCTTCCAAAGCTGGAATAGTTGCTGGCTTATTTGTGTAGACTTTAGACTTGACGTAGCCCCACAAAAAATAGTCTAAAGGCGTCAAATCGCATGATCTTGGTGGCCAACTTACCGGTCCATTCCTTGAGATGAATTGTTCTCCGAAGTTTTCCCTCAAAATGGCCATAGAATCGCGAGCTGTGTGGCATGTAGCGCCATCTTGTTGAAACCACATGTTAACCAAGTTCAGTTCTTCCATTTTTGGCAACAAAAAGTTTGTTAGCATTGAACGATAGCGATCGCCATTCACCGTAACGTTGCGTCCAACAGCATCTTTGAAAAAATACGGTCCAATGATTCCACCAGCGTACAAACCACACCAAACAGTGCATTTTTCGGGATGCATGGGAAGTTCTTGAACGGCTTCTGGTTGCTCTTCACTCCAAATGCGGCAATTTTGCTTATTTACGTAGCCATTCAACCAGAAATGAGCCTCATCGCTGAACAAAATTTGTCGATAAAAAAGCGCGAAACACATTTCGAACCGAACACTGATTTTGGTAATAAAATTCAATGATTTGCAAGCGTTGCTCGTTAGTAAGTCTATTCATGATGAAATGTCGAAGCATACTGAGCATCTTTCTCTTTGACACCATGTCTGAAATCCCGCGTGATCTGTCAAATACTAATGCATGAAAATCCTAACCTCAAAAAAATCACCCATTATTTGTTTCATTTAGTAGTACCCGTAGCGTGATGGTTAGTGCGTTGGACTGTCAGTCGTTATTTGACTTCCAACCAGTGAAGAAGTGCTATTTTTATTTTATTTTCAAGTAAAACAAGTCCAAGTGTGTTAGTTAAATCTAAAGTTGGCAAGTTGCCACAGCTTTATATAACTCATCGGTAGCCCGTCTGCAGACGAATTCAGAGGTCGTGGGTTCGAATCCCGTGCGGAGTCGACAAAAAATATTATTGCTTTTTTTCACAATCGAGAAATTGCTGATTTCATCGATTGGGAAGAGAAGCAAATGGTAAAGGAGAAGAAAGCGGGGGTATCGAAAGATACCTCTGCCGACACATCAGGTGATGTTACGGTGGTGCCAGCAGCGGTATCGAAAACACCAACAACATCTGGTCAGGCATCAGACCAGGGCATAGCGGCAGCAACAGCTAACAAAAGGAGGAAGCTGTAGAAGCATAGCCCTAACAAGGTGGAGAGAGCTAACGCCGCTAAGCGGGGTGATATGCGCAAGGCAATGGAGGGTGGTAAGGTAGGAATTACCACTGAGAGTGAGTTCTCAGACTACGATGAGTCTGAGAAAACGGAATACATTTCCGAAGGTGGAGAGGGGCTCTTCAGGCCTCCAAATATGGATTTAATCATATCCGAGCCAGAGCCAGTCCCGCCGACAACGAAGGCTTTGGAGGTAGAGGCGGACCTCCAAGATGAGACAGCACTTGTAAAGGCCCTGCAAGCCAAACAAGCAACCATCAGCCAATACGAGGAAGACCTCAGAAAGCTCAAGGAGGAAATGGAGCCCCTCCTCAGTCAGCTAAAGTTAAAACAAGAGGCGCGCCGACAACAAGAAGCAGCTCAACGGCAACAAAAACAACAGGAGCAAAAACAACTGCAGCAAAAACAACTGCAGCAAAAACAACAGCAACAACAACCACAGCAGCAAGAACAACCACAACCCAAGCCCGCTACCAAAAACACAGGAGCGGAGCAAAATAAAAAGACGCCAGCAGCAGTGACAGGCCCAAGTTCTGAGGGCCCATCGACCTCAGCTACAGCAATGCAGCAGCAACAACAGCAGCAGAAACAGCAGCCGCAGAAACAGCAGCAGCAACACCAGAAACAACCACAGCCCAAGAAGGAGAAGGTGCCACCAATTAGGACCTACCGGGTTGACCTGCAGGACTTGAAACAGGTATGTAAGTCGGCCACTAAGGGCACATTTTTAATAAATATTTTAAATGAAAAAGAAAAGCGGTATTCGGTGCAGTGCTTCTCACTGGCCGAATACAACATAGTTAAAGAAGTGCTTAAGGAGGCCACAGCTGAGTTCTTCAGCTTCACGCCTAAAAGCGAAAAATTAAAGACGGTCCTACTGAAGGGCATAAGTTCCTGCACGGAACCGGAGGCGCGGCGCTCTTAGCTGAGCTCCGCCAAAAAGCCATCGACGATTTCGATTTCATCGGGGTCAAGCCTTTCACTACGGTGAAGTCCATGCGAGGGGGTTACAGGCTGCCAATGTTCCTCGTAACATTATCGCCCCAAAGTAGTTTTGAGAGTCTGAGGGAAATCAAATGCCTCGACTATCAAGCCATACACTGGGAGACATTAAAAAGGCACGACGACATTTTACAATGTACGAAGTGCCAGAGGTTCGGCCATGCCATAGCCAACTGCAATATGCAGTTGCGCTGCGTCAGGTGCTCCGAAACCCACATCAAGGGAGATTGCAAGCTGGGGAATGAGCGGGTTGGGGATCTGACCCAGCTCAAGTGTGTCCTTTGTGGAAACCAAGGGCACCCGGCTAGCTATAGGGGTTGTCCTAAGGTCCAACAAATGAAACAAAAACAGGCCAGTCAAAAAGCCGAAGGAAGTCGAACAGTTCGACAGGCTCCTACACAAAAATTCGTGGATCCCAAATTTTCCTACGCCCAAATGGTGTCAGGGAATGGGAACACGAGACAGGCTCCACCAACGGTTGCCCCAAAGGCCCCTGTGCCTAAGGCACCAGAGGTGCAGCCTGACATTGTAGCCTTGTTGTTGAGCATTCAAGGTCAACTAACAGGGCTGCAAAGTCAGATAAAGGAGCAAGGCAAAAGGGTAGATCATCTCTACTCTTTGTTGCCTGGCCTGGCGCAATTTAGACCATAATGGGCGCGCTGCCGGAGACGCGCCTAAAAGTCCTAGCTGTGAATGTAAATTCACTGATTAGGATTGAACGAAGAGCCAATATGTTCCAATTGTTGAAAGACTACAGTCCCGATGTGTCTATGGCTAGCGAAACTAAACTAAACCACAAACACAAATTGACTCATAAAAATTACAATATCGTAAGAAGAGACCGGCCCGACTCCACTCAAGGGGGCGGCGCGGCGTCGCTCTCTTTATACGAAAAGGCATTAATTATAAGGTCATATACAACAATGAATTGCGAAAGCTCAAGACGCTAGAAGTTTGCGTTGTATGCATCTCTCTCACTCAAGGAAGTGGATGTATATGATTGCGGCTTATGCGGCTGGAGCTCCGCAGGTTACTTACTTTGCTTCAGAACTCGAGATTCTTTTTAGGGAACTTAAACTGAGCTTGGAAGAAAATTATTTCATCTTGGCCGGTGATTTGAACGCAAAACATGAAGATTGGGGAAATCAAAATAGTAATCCCAGAGGTAACCATCTTTTTAATTTGATGAATCTTTACAGCGTTGAATATGGCGTCGACCTGCTGGCTACTGAAAAGCCATCGTATCCAAGAAGCGACTCCTTTCTGGATCTTTTGCTCTACGACACAAAACTGACAGTTACAGACAAAGTGGGTAATCACACTCGAAACTGCTTACAGACAGTAAGCAGTCGAGCAGTGATCACTGTCGAGTACGACAGTGATCACTGCGGACTGGCTGCTGTAATGAATGTAATGAAATGAACGAACGCGTGGAGTTGGAGGAATACGTTGCAACGCATTCTTACAATTACAGTAAGATGCGCTGGCCTCGTTTCACCAACGCCTTAGCGAGAGAACTTCGTTCGAGTGACATAGCCCCACCAAACAACAGAAACCTGACAAATACAGAAATTGACCAACATTTACAACAGACGGACGAAACAATAAAATGAACGATGGAACGGACAATGCCAAAGTACAAAGAACGGGACCAAATGGACGCTTACAGAAACACGACTATTGACGCACTCCGTAGGCACAAGAGTGGCTTACTGACAAAACTCAAAAACTTGTACAGACGACTTACAGACCCACACGACTTGGAGGTTAGGACACTGAAGTCGTCAATAAAAAATGTTAATCTGTTGATTAAGGAGAACTACAGGTTATCAATTAACAAGTACTGGGACCGCAAGATCCGGTCAGTTAATTCCAGTGACCCTAGTATGTTCCCCAAAATCAACAAGATATTCAGGAAAAAAAAAACGATAATGACCTTCCGTGTCTGAAACTCCAAAGAACTGAAGAGAACAGAGACGTACTCATGACAGCGCAAATAGATCCAGAAGAAGCCATCTTTGACGATGACTTTTATATAATTGAAGATCCGAAGGAAAAAGTGGACGCGGTGGGAGCTGCTTTCCAGCAAGTGTACAAGGTGAATGCTAGCATTCGCCCCAACCACGACCTGGAAAACAGAGCCCTACTTAATCATTTTTACCTTCGAAATGATATGACACAACGGCGATCTGAGAACCGCGGTTTCATGCGGTTCAATGACGACTTTTTGGCAAATGCCATAATCGCCGAGCAAACGGGAGCAAGTCCCTTGTTAGTGACAAAGGTTGAGCTTCAGCTCATCTTCAATTCAATAAAAAATAAAAAGTCAGCAGGTGTCGATGGTATATCCAACGTTGTACTAAGACATTTACCGATGGAGGCAATTGACATTTACACCACACTCTTCAATAATGCACTGAATAATGCATATTATCCAGTGCATTGGAAGACCGCTGTGGTTCATCCTCTCCCGAAAAAGGGAAAGGACAACTCCAACCCGTCAAATCTTCGGTCGACAAGTCTTCTTCCGAGCATCAGCAAAGTTTTCGAAAAGATCATCAATAGGGCTCTGACTAAGTGGGCTGCGGACAACAAAATAATTCCGTATGGTTAGAGGGTCTTTACCTAAAACTGAGCAGGCTTGGCATAACCAAGACATTGTTGTATATACTATATGATATGCTTAACGGTAGAAAGTTTGTTGTCAAAAGTGGCAATGTAACTTCTACCACAACATTCTTAATTAAAAATGGTCTTCAACAGGGAGCGGTGAGTTCGCCGATTCTCTTCAGCATTTACACCAGCGATCTGATAGGTAGTCTTACAAAGGCAATTGCGTACGCCGACGATCTAATTGCGTACAGAACGGCCTGAAAGGTTGAGGTTATTAGAATTCTCTTGCAGCGTGATTTCGACAAGATTCAGCGATATTGCCTTTGTATATGAAGTGGAATAGTAATATCATGAAGAGGAACGAACGAAGCGACGTCTGGGCTAACGTCAATGAACTAAATTTGCAAAGTTTGTGCAGAATTTTAATTGGGGAAATTAAGAGACAATTTGACAATACAAAACAGAGAAGAATGTAAACAAAAGTAGCTATGGTTGGAGGGGACAATTAAGAGACATTTTTTTGTTTATTTATTTATGTATAAAGCAATAATAAAGACAAATACCAATAAGCCAAATACCAGTTCAAATTTAAATTTTGTAACTGTTGCCGGTTAGCCGATTGCCAATGAATACAACAAAAATACGTTGAAATACCCATTTTCAAAACAAAAAGAAAATAGGTACAATGTTTTGTTTTTCTTAGGTATATATGCATCTGCATATGTATATTAGGTCAAATGAAAGTAGGAATTATTATTATTGAAATGAAAAGAATACGCTATCAATACAGGTATGTATAAGTATATTTGAGAAGAAGACAAATAAAAGTCAACGGCGGATCCAGGGGGGTTGTTTAGGGGTGATGACACCCCCCTGGAAGCTATTTTTTTCATTTTCTTAGAAATTCCCTTGAGTTCAAAACTTATAGTACCTACTGCCGTAATGGATTTCACACCTCTTAAGTTAAGTTGCATAATTAAAGACTTTATCTAAAGATTTTTTAGTAATTTAACGATATTTACCAAAAAGCGATTTGAAGCAAATAAATATTGTAAGACATTCTTAAAGTGTTTTTTCTTTCAAAATGGATTTCCTATTAAATACAAAATCTTTTAATATCTTTAAAATGAAAGAAATCTACTTTTTGAAGTGAATTTGCTTTGGAAGCTCTAGAACTAAGATTCAAACACGAATTTCAAGAATAAAAAAGTCCCAAAAACATCAAAAGTGACACTTTCGTCAAACTAATGGCAAATTGAAACACATAATAAACTTTTCATATCTATTAATCTATCTATCTATATATATAAAAATCAATGCCACTTTTCGTTGTAATGTTATAACTCAACAATGCCTTTATCGATTTGGCTAATTTTAGTCTTGAATTATTCGTGGAAGTCCAGAGAAGGTTTGTACGTAGAGAAAATTTTAAAAAAATCTTGAAAAAGTGTAAAATCAACATCTTTCTATACTCCCATATACAAACAATTTGTACTAATACTTAAAAGCCAATTTGAACCTTTGGCAAAACAATCGAAGACAAAAAAAGTGACATTAGTTCTGTCAAACAAATTTAATGTCATCATATGTCATTTCATTTTATCAGCGATAATTATTGCTTTGTTGTGTTTATATTTTCCAAAATATTGTTGAGTTATTGCTTTGTGTTTATATTTTCTAAAATATTGTTAAGTTGTTTAGTGGGCAAGACGACCAAACATAGGCCGGCGAACGCGTAATGCAAATCAAGTGGCAATATTAAGACGATTTTAGGCTACATATGAACGCGCACAAGCTAATGCAGCGCAGCGTGAACGTACTGCACAGAATAGATCTGTTGACCCTGTACCTGTACTTAATCTTGCACGGCGATCACGAATACGTCGTGCTGTTTTAGATGAAATGCCGCGTGCTGCTTTTAATTACAATAGCCAGATTGATTATAGTATGTACGGATACATTGGAATGATAGACGCAATATGTCCACATTGTGATGCGGCTAACTTTCCAGGTGAAACGCCCGGAATGTGTTGTGCTAATGGCAAAGTGAGATTGCCAACATTAGAAACTCCACCCGAACCATTGTATTCATTTATTTTTGGTACATCTCAGACGTCGAATCAGTTTTTAGTAATATTCAACAATACAATTCGGCATTTCAAATGACTTCTTTTTGTGCTACTAAAATTATTAAATATAATTTTATGCCGACTTTTTAGGTAAATACCTCAACAGGATTGTCCCATGTTTATATATCAATCTGAATCATAAAGTCTTACAAATTCTGATTCAACATCTACCTAAAATTGCATACATGTTACAGATTCAGGGCCAGAATTATCATCAAGCTGGTTCGTTATTGCCATACCCCTGATCATCAATTTTTGCAAATTTATTTTATTGGTGATGAAAATCGTGAATTGGATCAACGTTGTGCGTAGTTTCAAATACAAGACGAGAAATTATTCGTGAGCTACAAAGGTTTTTTCATCAGCATAACGCATTAGTTCAATTGTTCAAAATTGCTCTTGATCGTATGCCATCTGATAATCACAAAATTGTAATAGCACCAAATTGAATATTCAACAAAAACATGTATATGACACAAGCCGTTTCCAATAATGCAGGTGGATTATATTTCTTGGATGCACCTGGTGGTTCAGGCAAAACTTTCGTTGTATCATTGATTTTAGCGACTATTCGATCGGAACAGAAAATTGCATTGGCACTTGCATCTTCTTGAATTGCTGCTACATTATTAGAAGAAGGTCGGACCGCACACTCTGCATTAAAATTGCCATTGAATGTACAGGTGATTGAAACTCCAACTTGCAATATTTCGAAAAATTCTGCTATGGCAAAAGTTATGCGATTAACGTCAATTATTTTATGGGATGAGTGCACAATGAGTGCAATAGAAGCATTTAATCGAACAATGCAAGATTTACGCAGTAATTAACAGCTAAAGTTGGCAAGTTGCCACAGCTTTATATAACTCATCGGTAGCCCGTCTGCAGACGAATTCAGAGGTCGTGGGTTCGAATCCCGTGCGGAGTCGACAAAAAATATTATTGCTTTTTTTCACAATCGAGAAATTGCTGATTTCATCGATTTTTCACAATCGAGAAATTGCTGATTTCATCGATTGGGAAGAGAAGCAAATGGTAAAGGAGAAGAAAGCGGGGGTATCGAAAGATACCTCTGCCGACACATCAGGTGATGTTACGGTGGTGCCAGCAGCGGTATCGAAAACACCAACAACATCTGGTCAGGCATCAGACCAGGGCATAGCGGCAGCAACAGCTAACAAAAGGAGGAAGCTGTAGAAGCATAGCCCTAACAAGGTGGAGAGAGCTAACGCCGCTAAGCGGGGTGATATGCGCAAGGCAATGGAGGGTGGTAAGGTAGGAATTACCACTGAGAGTGAGTTCTCAGACTACGATGAGTCTGAGAAAACGGAATACATTTCCGAAGGTGGAGAGGGGCTCTTCAGGCCTCCAAATATGGATTTAATCATATCCGAGCCAGAGCCAGTCCCGCCGACAACGAAGGCTTTGGAGGTAGAGGCGGACCTCCAAGATGAGACAGCACTTGTAAAGGCCCTGCAAGCCAAACAAGCAACCATCAGCCAATACGAGGAAGACCTCAGAAAGCTCAAGGAGGAAATGGAGCCCCTCCTCAGTCAGCTAAAGTTAAAACAAGAGGCGCGCCGACAACAAGAAGCAGCTCAACGGCAACAAAAACAACAGGAGCAAAAACAACTGCAGCAAAAACAACTGCAGCAAAAACAACAGCAACAACAACCACAGCAGCAAGAACAACCACAACCCAAGCCCGCTACCAAAAACACAGGAGCGGAGCAAAATAAAAAGACGCCAGCAGCAGTGACAGGCCCAAGTTCTGAGGGCCCAACGACCTCAGCTACAGCAATGCAGCAGCAACAACAGCAGCAGAAACAGCAGCCGCAGAAACAGCAGCAGCAACACCAGAAACAACCACAGCCCAAGAAGGAGAAGGTGCCACCAATTAGGACCTACCGGGTTGACCTGCAGGACTTGAAACAGGTATGTAAGTCGGCCACTAAGGGCACATTTTTAATAAATATTTTAAATGAAAAAGAAAAGCGGTATTCGGTGCAGTGCTTCTCACTGGCCGAATACAACATAGTTAAAGAAGTGCTTAAGGAGGCCACAGCTGAGTTCTTCAGCTTCACGCCTAAAAGCGAAAAATTAAAGACGGTCCTACTGAAGGGCATAAGTTCCTGCACGGAACCGGAGGCGCTCTTAGCTGAGCTCCGCCAAAAAGCCATCGACGATTTCGATTTCATCGGGGTCAAGCCTTTCACTACGGTGAAGTCCATGCGAGGGGGTTACAGGCTGCCAATGTTCCTCGTAACATTATCGCCCCAAAGTAGTTTTGAGAGTCTGAGGGAAATCAAATGCCTCGACTATCAAGCCATACACTGGGAGACATTAAAAAGGCACGACGACATTTTACAATGTACGAAGTGCCAGAGGTTCGGCCATGCCATAGCCAACTGCAATATGCAGTTGCGCTGCGTCAGGTGCTCCGAAACCCACATCAAGGGAGATTGCAAGCTGGGGAATGAGCGGGTTGGGGATCTGACCCAGCTCAAGTGTGTCCTTTGTGGAAACCAAGGGCACCCGGCTAGCTATAGGGGTTGTCCTAAGGTCCAACAAATGAAACAAAAACAGGCCAGTCAAAAAGCCGAAGGAAGTCGAACAGTTCGACAGGCTCCTACACAAAAATTCGTGGATCCCAAATTTTCCTACGCCCAAATGGTGTCAGGGAATGGGAACACGAGACAGGCTCCACCAACGGTTGCCCCAAAGGCCCCTGTGCCTAGGGCACCAGAGGTGCAGCCTGACATTGTAGCCTTGTTGTTGAGCATTCAAGGTCAACTAACAGGGCTGCAAAGTCAGATAAAGGAGCAAGGCAAAAGGGTAGATCATCTCTACTCTTTGTTGCCTGGCCTGGCGCAATTTAGACCATAATGGGCGCGCTGCCGGAGACGCGCCTAAAAGTCCTAGCTGTGAATGTAAATTCACTGATTAGGATTGAACGAAGAGCCAATATGTTCCAATTGTTGAAAGACTACAGTCCCGATGTGTCTATGGCTAGCGAAACTAAACTAAACCACAAACACAAATTGACTCATAAAAATTACAATATCGTAAGAAGAGACCGGCCCGACTCCACTCAAGGGGGCGGCGCGGCGTCGCTCTCTTTATACGAAAAGGCATTAATTATAAGGTCATATACAACAATGAATTGCGAAAGCTCAAGACGCTAGAAGTTTGCGTTGTATGCATCTCTCTCACTCAAGGAAGTGGATGTATATGATTGCGGCTTATGCGGCTGGAGCTCCGCAGGTTACTTACTTTGCTTCAGAACTCGAGATTCTTTTTAGGGAACTTAAACTGAGCTTGGAAGAAAATTATTTCATCTTGGCCGGTGATTTGAACGCAAAACATGAAGATTGGGGAAATCAAAATAGTAATCCCAGAGGTAACCATCTTTTTAATTTGATGAATCTTTACAGCGTTGAATATGGCGTCGACCTGCTGGCTACTGAAAAGCCATCGTATCCAAGAAGCGACTCCTTTCTGGATCTTTTGCTCTACGACACAAAACTGACAGTTACAGACAAAGTGGGTAATCACACTCGAAACTGCTTACAGACAGTAAGCAGTCGAGCAGTGATCACTGTCGAGTACGACAGTGATCACTGCGGACTGGCTGCTGTAATGAATGTAATGAAATGAACGAACGCGTGGAGTTGGAGGAATACGTTGCAACGCATTCTTACAATTACAGTAAGATGCGCTGGCCTCGTTTCACCAACGCCTTAGCGAGAGAACTTCGTTCGAGTGACATAGCCCCACCAAACAACAGAAACCTGACAAATACAGAAATTGACCAACATTTACAACAGACGGACGAAACAATAAAATGAACGATGGAACGGACAATGCCAAAGTACAAAGAACGGGACCAAATGGACGCTTACAGAAACACGACTATTGACGCACTCCGTAGGCACAAGAGTGGCTTACTGACAAAACTCAAAAACTTGTACAGACGACTTACAGACCCACACGACTTGGAGGTTAGGACACTGAAGTCGTCAATAAAAAATGTTAATCTGTTGATTAAGGAGAACTACAGGTTATCAATTAACAAGTACTGGGACCGCAAGATCCGGTCAGTTAATTCCAGTGACCCTAGTATGTTCCCCAAAATCAACAAGATATTCAGGAAAAAAAAACGATAATGACCTTCCGTGTCTGAAACTCCAAAGAACTGAAGAGAACAGAGACGTACTCATGACAGCGCAAATAGATCCAGAAGAAGCCATCTTTGACGATGACTTTTATATAATTGAAGATCCGAAGGAAAAAGTGGAGGCGGTGGGAGCTGCTTTCCAGCAAGTGTACAAGGTGAATGCTAGCATTCGCCCCAACCACGACCTGGAAAACAGAGCCCTACTTAATCATTTTTACCTTCGAAATGATATGACACAATGGCGATCTGAGAACCGCGGTTTCATGCGGTTCAATGACGACTTTTTGGCAAATGCCATAATCGCCGAGCAAACGGGAGCAAGTCCCTTGTTAGTGACAAAGGTTGAGCTTCAGCTCATCTTCAATTCAATAAAAAATAAAAAGTCAGCAGGTGTCGATGGTATATCCAACGTTGTACTAAGACATTTACCGATGGAGGCAATTGACATTTACACCACACTCTTCAATAATGCACTGAATAATGCATATTATCCAGTGCATTGGAAGACCGCTGTGGTTCATCCTCTCCCGAAAAAGGGAAAGGACAACTCCAACCCGTCAAATCTTCGGTCGACAAGTCTTCTTCCGAGCATCAGCAAAGTTTTCGAAAAGATCATCAATAGGGCTCTGACTAAGTGGGCTGCGGACAACAAAATAATTCCGTATGGTTAGAGGGTCTTTACCTAAAACTGAGCAGGCTTGGCATAACCAAGACATTGTTGTATATACTATATGATATGCTTAACGGTAGAAAGTTTGTTGTCAAAAGTGGCAATGTAACTTCTACCACAACATTCTTAATTAAAAATGGTCTTCAACAGGGAGCGGTGAGTTCGCCGATTCTCTTCAGCATTTACACCAGCGATCTGATAGGTAGTCTTACAAAGGCAATTGCGTACGCCGACGATCTAATTGCGTACAGAACGGCCTGAAAGGTTGAGGTTATTAGAATTCTCTTGCGACAAGATTCAGCGATATTGCCTTTGTATATGAAGTGGAATAGTAATATCATGAAGAGGAACGAACGAAGCGACGTCTGGGCTAACGTCAATGAACTAAATTTGCAAAGTTTGTGCAGAATTTTAATTGGGGAAATTAAGAGACAATTTGACAATACAAAACAGAGAAGAATGTAAACAAAAGTAGCTATGGTTGGAGGGGACAATTAAGAGACATTTTTTTGTTTATTTATTTATGTATAAAGCAATAATAAAGACAAATACCAATAAGCCAAATACCAGTTCAAATTTAAATTTTGTAACTGTTGCCGGTTAGCCGATTGCCAATGAATACAACAAAAATACGTTGAAATACCCATTTTCAAAACAAAAAGAAAATAGGTACAATGTTTTGTTTTTCTTAGGTATATATGCATCTGCATATGTATATTAGGTCAAATGAAAGTAGGAATTATTATTATTGAAATGAAAAGAATACGCTATCAATACAGGTATGTATAAGTATATTTGAGAAGAAGACAAATAAAAGTCAACGGCGGATCCAGGGGGGTTGTTTAGGGGTGATGACACCCCCCTGGAAGCTATTTTTTTCATTTTCTTAGAAATTCCCTTGAGTTCAAAACTTATAGTACCTACTGCCGTAATGGATTTCACACCTCTTAAGTTAAGTTGCATAATTAAAGACTTTATCTAAAGATTTTTTAGTAATTTAACGATATTTACCAAAAAGCGATTTGAAGCAAATAAATATTGTAAGACATTCTTAAAGTGTTTTTTCTTTCAAAATGGATTTCCTATTAAATACAAAATCTTTTAATATCTTTAAAATGAAAGAAATCTACTTTTTGAAGTGAATTTGCTTTGGAAGCTCTAGAACTAAGATTCAAACACGAATTTCAAGAATAAAAAAGTCCCAAAAACATCAAAAGTGACACTTTCGTCAAACTAATGGCAAATTGAAACACATAATAAACTTTTCATATCTATTAATCTATCTATCTATATATATAAAAATCAATGCCACTTTTCGTTGTAATGTTATAACTCAACAATGCCTTTATCGATTTGGCTAATTTTAGTCTTGAATTATTCGTGGAAGTCCAGAGAAGGTTTGTACGTAGAGAAAATTTTAAAAAAATCTTGAAAAAGTGTAAAATCAACATCTTTCTATACTCCCATATACAAACAATTTGTACTAATACTTAAAAGCCAATTTGAACCTTTGGCAAAACAATCGAAGACAAAAAAAGTGACGTTAGTTCTGTCAAACAAATTTAATGTCATCATATGTCATTTCATTTTATCAGCGATAATTATTGCTTTGTTGTGTTTATATTTTCCAAAATATTGTTGAGTTATTGCTTTGTGTTTATATTTTCTAAAATATTGTTAAGTTGTTTAGTGGGCAAGACGACCAAACATAGGCCGGCGAACGCGTAATGCAAATCAAGTGGCAATATTAAGACGATTTTAGGCTACATATGAACGCGCACAAGCTAATGCAGCGCAGCGTGAACGTACTGCACAGAATAGATCTGTTGACCCTGTACCTGTACTTAATCTTGCACGGCGATCACGAATACGTCGTGCTGTTTTAGATGAAATGCCGCGTGCTGCTTTTAATTACAATAGCCAGATTGATTATAGTATGTACGGATACATTGGAATGATAGACGCAATATGTCCACATTGTGATGCGGCTAACTTTCCAGGTGAAACGCCCGGAATGTGTTGTGCTAATGGCAAAGTGAGATTGCCAACATTAGAAACTCCACCCGAACCATTGTATTCATTTATTTTTGGTACATCTCAGACGTCGAATCAGTTTTTAGTAATATTCAACAATACAATTCGGCATTTCAAATGACTTCTTTTTGTGCTACTAAAATTATTAAATATAATTTTATGCCGACTTTTTAGGTAAATACCTCAACAGGATTGTCCCATGTTTATATATCAATCTGAATCATAAAGTCTTACAAATTCTGATTCAACATCTACCTAAAATTGCATACATGTTACAGATTCAGGGCCAGAATTATCATCAAGCTGGTTCGTTATTGCCATACCCCTGATCATCAATTTTTGCAAATTTATTTTATTGGTGATGAAAATCGTGAATTGGATCAACGTTGTGCGTAGTTTCAAATACAAGACGAGAAATTATTCGTGAGCTACAAAGGTTTTTTCATCAGCATAACGCATTAGTTCAATTGTTCAAAATTGCTCTTGATCGTATGCCATCTGATAATCACAAAATTGTAATAGCACCAAATTGAATATTCAACAAAAACATGTATATGACACAAGCCGTTTCCAATAATGCAGGTGGATTATATTTCTTGGATGCACCTGGTGGTTCAGGCAAAACTTTCGTTGTATCATTGATTTTAGCGACTATTCGATCGGAACAGAAAATTGCATTGGCACTTGCATCTTCTTGAATTGCTGCTACATTATTAGAAGAAGGTCGGACCGCACACTCTGCATTAAAATTGCCATTGAATGTACAGGTGATTGAAACTCCAACTTGCAATATTTCGAAAAATTCTGCTATGGCAAAAGTTATGCGATTAACGTCAATTATTTTATGGGATGAGTGCACAATGAGTGCAATAGAAGCATTTAATCGAACAATGCAAGATTTACGCAGTAATTAACAGCTAAAGTTGGCAAGTTGCCACAGCTTTATATAACTCATCGGTAGCCCGTCTGCAGACGAATTCAGAGGTCGTGGGTTCGAATCCCGTGCGGAGTCGACAAAAAATATTATTGCTTTTTTTCACAATCGAGAAATTGCTGATTTCATCGATTTTTCACAATCGAGAAATTGCTGATTTCATCGATTGGGAAGAGAAGCAAATGGTAAAGGAGAAGAAAGCGGGGGTATCGAAAGATACCTCTGCCGACACATCAGGTGATGTTACGGTGGTGCCAGCAGCGGTATCGAAAACACCAACAACATCTGGTCAGGCATCAGACCAGGGCATAGCGGCAGCAACAGCTAACAAAAGGAGGAAGCTGTAGAAGCATAGCCCTAACAAGGTGGAGAGAGCTAACGCCGCTAAGCGGGGTGATATGCGCAAGGCAATGGAGGGTGGTAAGGTAGGAATTACCACTGAGAGTGAGTTCTCAGACTACGATGAGTCTGAGAAAACGGAATACATTTCCGAAGGTGGAGAGGGGCTCTTCAGGCCTCCAAATATGGATTTAATCATATCTGAGCCAGAGCCAGTCCCGCCGACAACGAAGGCTTTGGAGGTAGAGGCGGACCTCCAAGATGAGACAGCACTTGTAAAGGCCCTGCAAGCCAAACAAGCAACCATCAGCCAATACGAGGAAGACCTCAGAAAGCTCAAGGAGGAAATGGAGCCCCTCCTCAGTCAGCTAAAGTTAAAACAAGAGGCGCGCCGACAACAAGAAGCAGCTCAACGGCAACAAAAACAACAGGAGCAAAAACAACTGCAGCAAAAACAACTGCAGCAAAAACAACAGCAACAACAACCACAGCAGCAAGAACAACCACAACCCAAGCCCGCTACCAAAAACACAGGAGCGGAGCAAAATAAAAAGACGCCAGCAGCAGTGACAGGCCCAAGTTCTGAGGGCCCATCGACCTCAGCTACAGCAATGCAGCAGCAACAACAGCAGCAGAAACAGCAGCCGCAGAAACAGCAGCAGCAACACCAGAAACAACCACAGCCCAAGAAGGAGAAGGTGCCACCAATTAGGACCTACCGGGTTGACCTGCAGGACTTGAAACAGGTATGTAAGTCGGCCACTAAGGGCACATTTTTAATAAATATTTTAAATGAAAAAGAAAAGCGGTATTCGGTGCAGTGCTTCTCACTGGCCGAATACAACATAGTTAAAGAAGTGCTTAAGGAGGCCACAGCTGAGTTCTTCAGCTTCACGCCTAAAAGCGAAAAATTAAAGACGGTCCTACTGAAGGGC
This sequence comes from Eupeodes latifasciatus, assembly GCA_920104205.1. Taxonomy (NCBI): domain Eukaryota; kingdom Metazoa; phylum Arthropoda; class Insecta; order Diptera; family Syrphidae; genus Eupeodes; species Eupeodes latifasciatus. The sequence goes on from OV049924.1 coordinate 221,861,944, forward strand.
ATAAGTTCCTGCACGGAACCGGAGGCGCTCTTAGCTGAGCTCCGCCAAAAAGCCATCGACGATTTCGATTTCATCGGGGTCAAGCCTTTCACTACGGTGAAGTCCATGCGAGGGGGTTACAGGCTGCCAATGTTCCTCGTAACATTATCGCCCCAAAGTAGTTTTGAGAGTCTGAGGGAAATCAAATGCCTCGACTATCAAGCCATACACTGGGAGACATTAAAAAGGCACGACGACATTTTACAATGTACGAAGTGCCAGAGGTTCGGCCATGCCATAGCCAACTGCAATATGCAGTTGCGCTGCGTCAGGTGCTCCGAAACCCACATCAAGGGAGATTGCAAGCTGGGGAATGAGCGGGTTGGGGATCTGACCCAGCTCAAGTGTGTCCTTTGTGGAAACCAAGGGCACCCGGCTAGCTATAGGGGTTGTCCTAAGGTCCAACAAATGAAACAAAAACAGGCCAGTCAAAAAGCCGAAGGAAGTCGAACAGTTCGACAGGCTCCTACACAAAAATTCGTGGATCCCAAATTTTCCTACGCCCAAATGGTGTCAGGGAATGGGAACACGAGACAGGCTCCACCAACGGTTGCCCCAAAGGCCCCTGTGCCTAAGGCACCAGAGGTGCAGCCTGACATTGTAGCCTTGTTGTTGAGCATTCAAGGTCAACTAACAGGGCTGCAAAGTCAGATAAAGGAGCAAGGCAAAAGGGTAGATCATCTCTACTCTTTGTTGCCTGGCCTGGCGCAATTTAGACCATAATGGGCGCGCTGCCGGAGACGCGCCTAAAAGTCCTAGCTGTGAATGTAAATTCACTGATTAGGATTGAACGAAGAGCCAATATGTTCCAATTGTTGAAAGACTACAGTCCCGATGTGTCTATGGCTAGCGAAACTAAACTAAACCACAAACACAAATTGACTCATAAAAATTACAATATCGTAAGAAGAGACCGGCCCGACTCCACTCAAGGGGGCGGCGCGGCGTCGCTCTCTTTATACGAAAAGGCATTAATTATAAGGTCATATACAACAATGAATTGCGAAAGCTCAAGACGCTAGAAGTTTGCGTTGTATGCATCTCTCTCACTCAAGGAAGTGGATGTATATGATTGCGGCTTATGCGGCTGGAGCTCCGCAGGTTACTTACTTTGCTTCAGAACTCGAGATTCTTTTTAGGGAACTTAAACTGAGCTTGGAAGAAAATTATTTCATCTTGGCCGGTGATTTGAACGCAAAACATGAAGATTGGGGAAATCAAAATAGTAATCCCAGAGGTAACCATCTTTTTAATTTGATGAATCTTTACAGCGTTGAATATGGCGTCGACCTGCTGGCTACTGAAAAGCCATCGTATCCAAGAAGCGACTCCTTTCTGGATCTTTTGCTCTACGACACAAAACTGACAGTTACAGACAAAGTGGGTAATCACACTCGAAACTGCTTACAGACAGTAAGCAGTCGAGCAGTGATCACTGTCGAGTACGACAGTGATCACTGCGGACTGGCTGCTGTAATGAATGTAATGAAATGAACGAACGCGTGGAGTTGGAGGAATACGTTGCAACGCATTCTTACAATTACAGTAAGATGCGCTGGCCTCGTTTCACCAACGCCTTAGCGAGAGAACTTCGTTCGAGTGACATAGCCCCACCAAACAACAGAAACCTGACAAATACAGAAATTGACCAACATTTACAACAGACGGACGAAACAATAAAATGAACGATGGAACGGACAATGCCAAAGTACAAAGAACGGGACCAAATGGACGCTTACAGAAACACGACTATTGACGCACTCCGTAGGCACAAGAGTGGCTTACTGACAAAACTCAAAAACTTGTACAGACGACTTACAGACCCACACGACTTGGAGGTTAGGACACTGAAGTCGTCAATAAAAAATGTTAATCTGTTGATTAAGGAGAACTACAGGTTATCAATTAACAAGTACTGGGACCGCAAGATCCGGTCAGTTAATTCCAGTGACCCTAGTATGTTCCCCAAAATCAACAAGATATTCAGGAAAAAAAAACGATAATGACCTTCCGTGTCTGAAACTCCAAAGAACTGAAGAGAACAGAGACGTACTCATGACAGCGCAAATAGATCCAGAAGAAGCCATCTTTGACGATGACTTTTATATAATTGAAGATCCGAAGGAAAAAGTGGAGGCGGTGGGAGCTGCTTTCCAGCAAGTGTACAAGGTGAATGCTAGCATTCGCCCCAACCACGACCTGGAAAACAGAGCCCTACTTAATCATTTTTACCTTCGAAATGATATGACACAATGGCGATCTGAGAACCGCGGTTTCATGCGGTTCAATGACGACTTTTTGGCAAATGCCATAATCGCCGAGCAAACGGGAGCAAGTCCCTTGTTAGTGACAAAGGTTGAGCTTCAGCTCATCTTCAATTCAATAAAAAATAAAAAGTCAGCAGGTGTCGATGGTATATCCAACGTTGTACTAAGACATTTACCGATGGAGGCAATTGACATTTACACCACACTCTTCAATAATGCACTGAATAATGCATATTATCCAGTGCATTGGAAGACCGCTGTGGTTCATCCTCTCCCGAAAAAGGGAAAGGACAACTCCAACCCGTCAAATCTTCGGTCGACAAGTCTTCTTCCGAGCATCAGCAAAGTTTTCGAAAAGATCATCAATAGGGCTCTGACTAAGTGGGCTGCGGACAACAAAATAATTCCGTATGGTTAGAGGGTCTTTACCTAAAACTGAGCAGGCTTGGCATAACCAAGACATTGTTGTATATACTATATGATATGCTTAACGGTAGAAAGTTTGTTGTCAAAAGTGGCAATGTAACTTCTACCACAACATTCTTAATTAAAAATGGTCTTCAACAGGGAGCGGTGAGTTCGCCGATTCTCTTCAGCATTTACACCAGCGATCTGATAGGTAGTCTTACAAAGGCAATTGCGTACGCCGACGATCTAATTGCGTACAGAACGGCCTGAAAGGTTGAGGTTATTAGAATTCTCTTGCAGCGTGATTTCGACAAGATTCAGCGATATTGCCTTTGTATATGAAGTGGAATAGTAATATCATGAAGAGGAACGAACGAAGCGACGTCTGGGCTAACGTCAATGAACTAAATTTGCAAAGTTTGTGCAGAATTTTAATTGGGGAAATTAAGAGACAATTTGACAATACAAAACAGAGAAGAATGTAAACAAAAGTAGCTATGGTTGGAGGGGACAATTAAGAGACATTTTTTTGTTTATTTATTTATGTATAAAGCAATAATAAAGACAAATACCAATAAGCCAAATACCAGTTCAAATTTAAATTTTGTAACTGTTGCCGGTTAGCCGATTGCCAATGAATACAACAAAAATACGTTGAAATACCCATTTTCAAAACAAAAAGAAAATAGGTACAATGTTTTGTTTTTCTTAGGTATATATGCATCTGCATATGTATATTAGGTCAAATGAAAGTAGGAATTATTATTATTGAAATGAAAAGAATACGCTATCAATACAGGTATGTATAAGTATATTTGAGAAGAAGACAAATAAAAGTCAACGGCGGATCCAGGGGGGTTGTTTAGGGGTGATGACACCCCCCTGGAAGCTATTTTTTTCATTTTCTTAGAAATTCCCTTGAGTTCAAAACTTATAGTACCTACTGCCGTAATGGATTTCACACCTCTTAAGTTAAGTTGCATAATTAAAGACTTTATCTAAAGATTTTTTAGTAATTTAACGATATTTACCAAAAAGCGATTTGAAGCAAATAAATATTGTAAGACATTCTTAAAGTGTTTTTTCTTTCAAAATGGATTTCCTATTAAATACAAAATCTTTTAATATCTTTAAAATGAAAGAAATCTACTTTTTGAAGTGAATTTGCTTTGGAAGCTCTAGAACTAAGATTCAAACACGAATTTCAAGAATAAAAAAGTCCCAAAAACATCAAAAGTGACACTTTCGTCAAACTAATGGCAAATTGAAACACATAATAAACTTTTCATATCTATTAATCTATCTATCTATATATATAAAAATCAATGCCACTTTTCGTTGTAATGTTATAACTCAACAATGCCTTTATCGATTTGGCTAATTTTAGTCTTGAATTATTCGTGGAAGTCCAGAGAAGGTTTGTACGTAGAGAAAATTTTAAAAAAATCTTGAAAAAGTGTAAAATCAACATCTTTCTATACTCCCATATACAAACAATTTGTACTAATACTTAAAAGCCAATTTGAACCTTTGGCAAAACAATCGAAGACAAAAAAAGTGACGTTAGTTCTGTCAAACAAATTTAATGTCATCATATGTCATTTCATTTTATCAGCGATAATTATTGCTTTGTTGTGTTTATATTTTCCAAAATATTGTTGAGTTATTGCTTTGTGTTTATATATTCTAAAATATTGTTAAGTTGTTTAGTGGGCAAGACGACCAAACATAGGCCGGCGAACGCGTAATGCAAATCAAGTGGCAATATTAAGACGATTTTAGGCTACATATGAACGCGCACAAGCTAATGCAGCGCAGCGTGAACGTACTGCACAGAATAGATCTGTTGACCCTGTACCTGTACTTAATCTTGCACGGCGATCACGAATACGTCGTGCTGTTTTAGATGAAATGCCGCGTGCTGCTTTTAATTACAATAGCCAGATTGATTATAGTATGTACGGATACATTGGAATGATAGACGCAATATGTCCACATTGTGATGCGGCTAACTTTCCAGGTGAAACGCCCGGAATGTGTTGTGCTAATGGCAAAGTGAGATTGCCAACATTAGAAACTCCACCCGAACCATTGTATTCATTTATTTTTGGTACATCTCAGACGTCGAATCAGTTTTTAGTAATATTCAACAATACAATTCGGCATTTCAAATGACTTCTTTTTGTGCTACTAAAATTATTAAATATAATTTTATGCCGACTTTTTAGGTAAATACCTCAACAGGATTGTCCCATGTTTATATATCAATCTGAATCATAAAGTCTTACAAATTCTGATTCAACATCTACCTAAAATTGCATACATGTTACAGATTCAGGGCCAGAATTATCATCAAGCTGGTTCGTTATTGCCATACCCCTGATCATCAATTTTTGCAAATTTATTTTATTGGTGATGAAAATCGTGAATTGGATCAACGTTGTGCGTAGTTTCAAATACAAGACGAGAAATTATTCGTGAGCTACAAAGGTTTTTTCATCAGCATAACGCATTAGTTCAATTGTTCAAAATTGCTCTTGATCGTATGCCATCTGATAATCACAAAATTGTAATAGCACCAAATTGAATATTCAACAAAAACATGTATATGACACAAGCCGTTTCCAATAATGCAGGTGGATTATATTTCTTGGATGCACCTGGTGGTTCAGGCAAAACTTTCGTTGTATCATTGATTTTAGCGACTATTCGATCGGAACAGAAAATTGCATTGGCACTTGCATCTTCTTGAATTGCTGCTACATTATTAGAAGAAGGTCGGACCGCACACTCTGCATTAAAATTGCCATTGAATGTACAGGTGATTGAAACTCCAACTTGCAATATTTCGAAAAATTCTGCTATGGCAAAAGTTATGCGATTAACGTCAATTATTTTATGGGATGAGTGCACAATGAGTGCAATAGAAGCATTTAATCGAACAATGCAAGATTTACGCAGTAATTAACAGCTAAAGTTGGCAAGTTGCCACAGCTTTATATAACTCATCGGTAGCCCGTCTGCAGACGAATTCAGAGGTCGTGGGTTCGAATCCCGTGCGGAGTCGACAAAAAATATTATTGCTTTTTTTCACAATCGAGAAATTGCTGATTTCATCGATTTTTCACAATCGAGAAATTGCTGATTTCATCGATTGGGAAGAGAAGCAAATGGTAAAGGAGAAGAAAGCGGGGGTATCAAAAGATACCTCTGCCGACACATCAGGTGATGTTACGGTGGTGCCAGCAGCGGTATCGAAAACACCAACAACATCTGGTCAGGCATCAGACCATGGCATAGCGGCAGCAACAGCTAACAAAAGGAGGAAGCTGTAGAAGCATAGCCCTAACAAGGTGGAGAGAGCTAACGCCGCTAAGCGGGGTGATATGCGCAAGGCAATGGAGGGTGGTAAGGTAGGAATTACCACTGAGAGTGAGTTCTCAGACTACGATGAGTCTGAGAAAACGGAATACATTTCCGAAGGTGGAGAGGGGCTCTTCAGGCCTCCAAATATGGATTTAATCATATCCGAGCCAGAGCCAGTCCCGCCGACAACGAAGGCTTTGGAGGTAGAGGCGGACCTCCAAGATGAGACAGCACTTGTAAAGGCCCTGCAAGCCAAACAAGCAACCATCAGCCAATACGAGGAAGACCTCAGAAAGCTCAAGGAGGAAATGGAGCCCCTCCTCAGTCAGCTAAAGTTAAAACAAGAGGCGCGCCGACAACAAGAAGCAGCTCAACGGCAACAAAAACAACAGGAGCAAAAACAACTGCAGCAAAAACAACTGCAGCAAAAACAACAGCAACAACAACCACAGCAGCAAGAACAACCACAACCCAAGCCCGCTACCAAAAACAGGAGCGGAGCAAAATAAAAAGACGCCAGCAGCAGTGACAGGCCCAAGTTCTGAGGGCCCATCGACCTCAGCTACAGCAATGCAGCAACAACAACAGCAGCAGAAACAGCAGCAGAAACAGCAGCAGCAACACCAGAAACAACCACAGCCCAAGAAGGAGAAGGTGCCACCAATTAGGACCTACCGGGTTGACCTGCAGGACTTGAAACAGGTATGTAAGTCGGCCACTAAGGGCACATTTTTAATAAATATTTTAAATGAAAAAGAAAAGCGGTATTCGGTGCAGTGCTTCTCACTGGACGAATACAACATAGTTAAAGAAGTGCTTAAGGAGGCCACAGCTGAGTTCTTCAGCTTCACGCCTAAAAGCGAAAAATTAAAGACGGTCCTACTGCAGGGCATAAGTTCCTGCACGGAACCGGAGGCGCTCTTAGCTGAGCTCCGCCAAAAAGCCATCGACGATTTCGATTTCATCGGGGTCAAGCCTTTCACTACGGTGAAGTCCAGGCGAGGGGGTTACAGGCTGCCAATGTTCCTCGTAACATTATCGCCCCAAAGTAGTTTTGAGAGTCTGAGGGAAATCAAATGCCTCGACTATCAAGCCATACACTGGGAGACATTAAAAAGGCACGACGACATTTTACAATGTACGAAGTGCCAGAGGTTCGGCCATGCCATAGCCAACTGCAATATGCAGTTGCGCTGCGTCAGGTGCTCCGAAACCCACAACGAGGGAGATTGCAAGCTGGGGAATGAGCGGGTTGGGGATCTGACCCAGCTCAAGTGTGTCCTTTGTGGAAACCAAGGGCACCCGGCTAGCTGTAGGGGTTGTCCTAAGGTCCAACAAATGAAACAAAAACAGGACAGTCAAAAAGCCGAAGGAAGTCGAACAGTTCGACAGGCTCCTACACAAAAATTCGTGGATCCCAAATTTTCCTACGCCCAAATGGTGTCAGGGAATGGGAACACGAGACAGGCTCCACCAACGGTTGCCCCAAAGCCCCCTGTGCCTAAGGCACCAGAGGTGCAGCCTGACATTGTAGCCTTGTTGTTGAGCATTCAAGGTGAACTAACAGGGCTGCAAAGTCAGATAAAGGAGCAAGGCAAAAGGGTAGATCATCTCTACTCTTTGTTGCCTGGCCTGGCGCAATTTAGACCATAATGGGCGCGCTGCCGGAGATGCGCCTAAAAGTCCTAGCTGTGAATGTAAATTCACTGATTAGGATTGAACGAAGAGCCAATATGTTCCAATTGTTGAAAGACTACAGTCCCGATGTGTTTATGGCTAGCGAAACTAAGCTAAACCACAAACACAAATTGACTCATAAAAATTACAATATCGTAAGAAGAGACCGGCCCGACTCCACTCAAGGGGGCGGTGTCGCTCTCTTTATACGAAAAGGCATTAATTATAAGGCCATATACAACAATGAATTGCGAAAGCTCAAGACGCTAGAAGTTTGCGTTGTATGCATCTCTCTCACTCAAGGGAAGTGGATGTATATGATTGCGGCTTATGCGGCTGGAGCTCCGCAGGTTACTTACTTTGCTTCAGAACTCGAGATTCTTTTTAGGGAACTTAAACTGAGCTTGGAAGAAAATTATTTCATCTTGGCCGGTGATTTGAACGCAAAACATGAAGATTGGGGAAATCAAAATAGTAATCCCAGAGGTAACCATCTTTTTAATTTGATGAATCTTTACAGCGTTGAATATGGCGTCGACCTGCTGGCTACTGAAAAGCCATCGTATCCAAGAAGCGACTCCTTTCTGGATCTTTTGCTCTACGACACAAAACTGACAGTTACACACAAAGTGGGTAATCACCCTCGAAACTGCTTACAGACAGTCGAGTACGACAGTGATCACTGCGGACTGGCTGCTGTAATGAATGTAATGCAATGAACGAACGCGTGGAGTTGGAGGAATACGTTGCAACGCACTCTTACAATTACAGTAAGATGCGCTGGCCTCGTTTCACCAACGCCTTAGCGAGAGAACTTCGTTCGAGTGACATAGCCCCACCAAACAACAGAAACCTGACAAATACAGAAATTGACCAACATTTACAACAGACGGACGAAACAATAAAATGAACGATGGAACGGACAATGCCAAAGTACAAAGAACGGGACCAAATGGACGCTTACAGAAACACGACTATTGACGCACTCCGTATGCACAAGAGTGGCTTACTGACAAAACTCAAAAACTTGTACAGACGACTTACAGACCCACACGACTTGGAGGTTAGGACACTGAAGTCGTCAATAAAAAATGTTAATCTGTTGATTAAGGAGAACTACAGGTTATCAATTAACAAGTACTGGGACCGCAAGATCCGGTCAGTTAATTCCAGTGACCCTAGTATGTTCCCCAAAATCAACAAGATATTCAGGAAAAAAAACGATAATGACCTTCCGTGTCTGAAACTCCAAAGAACTGAAGAGAACAGAGACGTACTCATGACAGCGCAAATAGATCCAGAAGAAGCCATCTTTGACGATGACTTTTATATAATTGAAGATCCGAAGGAAAAAGTGGAGGCGGTGGGAGCTGCTTTCCAGCAAGTGTACAAGGTGAATGCTAGCATTCGCCCCAACCACGACCTGGAAAACAGAGCCCTACTTAATCATTTTTACCTTCGAAATGATATAACACAATGGCGATCTGAGAACCGCGGTTTCATGCGGTTCAATGACGACTTTTTGGCAAATGCCATAATAGCCGAGCAAACGGGAGCAAGTCCCTTGTTAGTGACAAAGGTTGAGCTTCAGCTCATCTTCAATTCAATAAAAAATAAAAAGTCAGCAGGTGTCGATGGTATATCCAACGTTGTACTAAGACATTTACCGATGGAGGCAATTGACATTTACACCACACTCTTCAATAATGCACTGAATAAAGCATATTATCCAGTGCATTGGAAGACCGCTGTGGTTCATCCTCTCCCGAAAAAGGGAAAGGACAACTCCAACCCGTCAAATCTTCGGTCGACAAGTCTTCTTCCGAGCATCAGCAAAGTTTTCGAAAAGATCATCCATAGGGCTCTGACTAAGTGGGCTGCGGACAACAAAATAATTCCGGATAAACAGTTCGGGTTCAAGGCGGGTCATGACACAATTCATGCTGCGTCTAAACTCGTTTCTGATATCCAATGGAATAAAGCAAAACAACAATGTACAGGTGCTGTTCTGGTTGATTTGGAAAAGGCCTTTGACACCGTATGGTTAGAGGGTCTTTACCTAAAACTGAGCAGGCTTGGCATAAGCAAGCCATTGTTGTATATACTATATGATATGCTTAACGGTAGAAAGTTTGTTGTCAAAAGTGGCAATGTAACTTCTACCACAACATTCTTAATTAAAAATGGTCTTCAACAGGGAGCGGTGAGTTCGCCGATTCTCTTCAGCATTTACACCAGCGATCTGATAGGTAGTCTTACAAAGGCAATTGCGTACGCCGACGATCTAATTGCGTACAGAACGGCCTGAAAGGTTGAGGTTATTAGAATTCTCTTGCAGCGTGATTTCGACAAGATTCAGCGATATTGCCTTTGTATATGAAGTGGAATAGTAATATCATGAAGAGGAACGAACGAAGCGACGTCTGGGCTAACGTCAATGAACTAAATTTGCAAAGTTTGTGCAGAATTTTAATTGGGGAAATTAAGAGACAATTTGACAATACAAAACAGAGAAGAATGTAAACAAAAGTAGCTATGGTTGGAGGGGACAATTAAGAGACATTTTTTTGTTTATTTATTTATGTATAAAGCAATAATAAAGACAAATACCAATAAGCCAAATACCAGTTCAAATTTAAATTTTGTAACTGTTGCCGGTTAGCCGATTGCCAATGAATACAACAAAAATACGTTGAAATACCCATTTTCAAAACAAAAAGAAAATAGGTACAATGTTTTGTTTTTCTTAGGTATATATGCATCTGCATATGTATATTAGGTCAAATGAAAGTAGGAATTATTATTATTGAAATGAAAAGAATACGCTATCAATACAGGTATGTATAAGTATATTTGAAAAGAAGACAAATAAAAGTCAACGGTGGATCCAGGGGGGTTGTTTAGGGGTGATGACACCCCCCTGGAAGCTATTTTTTTCATTTTCTTAGAAATTCCCTTGAGTTCAAAACTTATAGTACCTACTGCCGTAATGGATTTCACACCTCTTAAGTTAAGTTGCATAATTAAAGACTTTATCTAAAGATTTTTTAGTAATTTAACGATATTTACCAAAAAGCGATTTGAAGCAAATAAATATTGTAAGACATTCTTAAAGTGTTTTTTCTTTCAAAATGGATTTCCTATTAAATACAAAATCTTTTAATATCTTTAAAATGAAAGAAATCTACTTTTTGAAGTGAATTTGCTTTGGAAGCTCTAGAACTAAGATTCAAACACGAATTTCAAGAATAAAAAAGTCCCAAAAACATCAAAAGTGACACTTTCGTCAAACTAATGGCAAATTGAAACACATAATAAACTTTTCATATCTATTAATCTATCTATCTATATATATAAAAATCAATGCCACTTTTCGTTGTAATGTTATAACTCAACAATGCCTTTATCGATTTGGCTAATTTTAGTCTTGAATTATTCGTGGAAGTCCAGAGAAGGTTTGTACGTAGAGAAAATTTTAAAAAAATCTTGAAAAAGTGTAAAATCAACATCTTTCTATACTCCCATATACAAACAATTTGTACTAATACTTAAAAGCCAATTTGAACCTTTGGCAAAACAATCGAAGACAAAAAAAGTGACGTTAGTTCTGTCAAACAAATTTAATGTCATCATATGTCATTTCATTTTATCAGCGATAATTATTGCTTTGTTGTGTTTATATTTTCCAAAATATTGTTGAGTTATTGCTTTGTGTTTATATTTTCTAAATTATTGTTAAGTTGTTTAGTGGGCAAGACGACCAAACATAGGCCGGCGAACGCGTAATGCAAATCAAGTGGCAATATTAAGACGATTTTAGGCTACATATGAACGCGCACAAGCTAATGCAGCGCAGCGTGAACGTACTGCACAGAATAGATCTGTTGACCCTGTACCTGTACTTAATCTTGCACGGCGATCACGAATACGTCGTGCTGTTTTAGATGAAATGCCGCGTGCTGCTTTTAATTACAATAGCCAGATTGATTATAGTATGTACGGATACATTGGAATGATAGACGCAATATGTCCACATTGTGATGCGGCTAACTTTCCAGGTGAAACGCCCGGAATGTGTTGTGCTAATGGCAAAGTGAGATTGCCAACATTAGAAACTCCACCCGAACCATTGTATTCATTTATTTTTGGTACATCTCAAACGTCGAATCAGTTTTTAGTAATATTTAACAATACAATTCGGCATTTCAAATGACTTCTTTTTGTGCTACTAAAATTATTAGATATAATTTTATGCCGACTTTTTAGGTAAATACCTCAACAGGATTGTCCCATGTTTATATATCAATCTGAATCATAAAGTCTTACAAATTCTGATTCAACATCTACCTAAAATTGCATACATATTACAGATTCAGGGCCAGAATTATCATCAAGCTGGTTCGTTATTGCCATACCCCTGATCATCAATTTTTGCAAATTTATTTTATTGGTGATGAAAATCGTGAATTGGATCAACGTTGTGCGTAGTTTCAAATACAAGACGAGAAATTATTCGTGAGCTACAAAGGTTTTTTCATCAGCATAACGCATTAGTTCAATTGTTCAAAATTGCTCTTGATCGTATGCCATCTGATAATCACAAAATTGTAATAGCACCAAATTGAATATTCAACAAAAACATGTATATGACACAAGCCGTTTCCAATAATGCAGGTGGATTATATTTCTTGGATGCACCTGGTGGTTCAGGCAAAACTTTCGTTGTATCATTGGTTTTAGCGACTATTCGATCGCAACAGAAAATTGCATTGGCACTTGCATCTTCTTGAATTGCTGCTACATTATTAGAAGAAGGTCGGACCGCACACTCTGCATTAAAATTGCCATTGAATGTACAGGTGATTGAAACTCCAACTTGCAATATTTCGAAAAATTCTGCTATGGCAAAAGTTATGCGATTAACGTCAATTATTTTATGGGATGAGTGCACAATGAGTGCAATAGAAGCATTTAATCGAACAATGCAAGATTTACGCAGTAATTAACAGCTAAAGTTGGCAAGTTGCCACAGCTTTATATAACTCATCGGTAGCCCGTCTGCAGACGAATTCAGAGGTCGTGGGTTCGAATCCCGTGCGGAGTCGACAAAAAATATTATTGCTTTTTTTCACAATCGAGAAATTGCTGATTTCATCGATTTTTCACAATCGAGAAATTGCTGATTTCATCGATTGGGAAGAGAAGCAAATGGTAAAGGAGAAGAAAGCGGGGGTATCAAAAGATACCTCTGCCGACACATCAGGTGATGTTACGGTGGTGCCAGCAGCGGTATCGAAAACACCAACAACATCTGGTCAGGCATCAGACCATGGCATAGCGGCAGCAACAGCTAACAAAAGGAGGAAGCTGTAGAAGCATAGCCCTAACAAGGTGGAGAGAGCTAACGCCGCTAAGCGGGGTGATATGCGCAAGGCAATGGAGGGTGGTAAGGTAGGAATTACCACTGAGAGTGAGTTCTCAGACTACGATGAGTCTGAGAAAACGGAATACATTTCCGAAGGTGGAGAGGGGCTCTTCAGGCCTCCAAATATGGATTTAATCATATCCGAGCCAGAGCCAGTCCCGCCGACAACGAAGGCTTTGGAGGTAGAGGCGGACCTCCAAGATGAGACAGCACTTGTAAAGGCCCTGCAAGCCAAACAAGCAACCATCAGCCAATACGAGGAAGACCTCAGAAAGCTCAAGGAGGAAATGGAGCCCCTCCTCAGTCAGCTAAAGTTAAAACAAGAGGCGCGCCGACAACAAGAAGCAGCTCAACGGCAACAAAAACAACAGGAGCAAAAACAACTGCAGCAAAAACAACTGCAGCAAAAACAACAGCAACAACAACCACAGCAGCAAGAACAACCACAACCCAAGCCCGCTACCAAAAACAGGAGCGGAGCAAAATAAAAAGACGCCAGCAGCAGTGACAGGCCCAAGTTCTGAGGGCCCATCGACCTCAGCTACAGCAATGCAGCAACAACAACAGCAGCAGAAACAGCAGCAGAAACAGCAGCAGCAACACCAGAAACAACCACAGCCCAAGAAGGAGAAGGTGCCACCAATTAGGACCTACCGGGTTGACCTGCAGGACTTGAAACAGGTATGTAAGTCGGCCACTAAGGGCACATTTTTAATAAATATTTTAAATGAAAAAGAAAAGCGGTATTCGGTGCAGTGCTTCTCACTGGACGAATACAACATAGTTAAAGAAGTGCTTAAGGAGGCCACAGCTGAGTTCTTCAGCTTCACGCCTAAAAGCGAAAAATTAAAGACGGTCCTACTGCAGGGCATAAGTTCCTGCACGGAACCGGAGGCGCTCTTAGCTGAGCTCCGCCAAAAAGCCATCGACGATTTCGATTTCATCGGGGTCAAGCCTTTCACTACGGTGAAGTCCAGGCGAGGGGGTTACAGGCTGCCAATGTTCCTCGTAACATTATCGCCCCAAAGTAGTTTTGAGAGTCTGAGGGAAATCAAATGCCTCGACTATCAAGCCATACACTGGGAGACATTAAAAAGGCACGACGACATTTTACAATGTACGAAGTGCCAGAGGTTCGGCCATGCCATAGCCAACTGCAATATGCAGTTGCGCTGCGTCAGGTGCTCCGAAACCCACAACGAGGGAGATTGCAAGCTGGGGAATGAGCGGGTTGGGGATCTGACCCAGCTCAAGTGTGTCCTTTGTGGAAACCAAGGGCACCCGGCTAGCTGTAGGGGTTGTCCTAAGGTCCAACAAATGAAACAAAAACAGGACAGTCAAAAAGCCGAAGGAAGTCGAACAGTTCGACAGGCTCCTACACAAAAATTCGTGGATCCCAAATTTTCCTACGCCCAAATGGTGTCAGGGAATGGGAACACGAGACAGGCTCCACCAACGGTTGCCCCAAAGCCCCCTGTGCCTAAGGCACCAGAGGTGCAGCCTGACATTGTAGCCTTGTTGTTGAGCATTCAAGGTGAACTAACAGGGCTGCAAAGTCAGATAAAGGAGCAAGGCAAAAGGGTAGATCATCTCTACTCTTTGTTGCCTGGCCTGGCGCAATTTAGACCATAATGGGCGCGCTGCCGGAGATGCGCCTAAAAGTCCTAGCTGTGAATGTAAATTCACTGATTAGGATTGAACGAAGAGCCAATATGTTCCAATTGTTGAAAGACTACAGTCCCGATGTGTTTATGGCTAGCGAAACTAAGCTAAACCACAAACACAAATTGACTCATAAAAATTACAATATCGTAAGAAGAGACCGGCCCGACTCCACTCAAGGGGGCGGTGTCGCTCTCTTTATACGAAAAGGCATTAATTATAAGGCCATATACAACAATGAATTGCGAAAGCTCAAGACGCTAGAAGTTTGCGTTGTATGCATCTCTCTCACTCAAGGGAAGTGGATGTATATGATTGCGGCTTATGCGGCTGGAGCTCCGCAGGTTACTTACTTTGCTTCAGAACTCGAGATTCTTTTTAGGGAACTTAAACTGAGCTTGGAAGAAAATTATTTCATCTTGGCCGGTGATTTGAACGCAAAACATGAAGATTGGGGAAATCAAAATAGTAATCCCAGAGGTAACCATCTTTTTAATTTGATGAATCTTTACAGCGTTGAATATGGCGTCGACCTGCTGGCTACTGAAAAGCCATCGTATCCAAGAAGCGACTCCTTTCTGGATCTTTTGCTCTACGACACAAAACTGACAGTTACACACAAAGTGGGTAATCACCCTCGAAACTGCTTACAGACAGTCGAGTACGACAGTGATCACTGCGGACTGGCTGCTGTAATGAATGTAATGCAATGAACGAACGCGTGGAGTTGGAGGAATACGTTGCAACGCACTCTTACAATTACAGTAAGATGCGCTGGCCTCGTTTCACCAACGCCTTAGCGAGAGAACTTCGTTCGAGTGACATAGCCCCACCAAACAACAGAAACCTGACAAATACAGAAATTGACCAACATTTACAACAGACGGACGAAACAATAAAATGAACGATGGAACGGACAATGCCAAAGTACAAAGAACGGGACCAAATGGACGCTTACAGAAACACGACTATTGACGCACTCCGTATGCACAAGAGTGGCTTACTGACAAAACTCAAAAACTTGTACAGACGACTTACAGACCCACACGACTTGGAGGTTAGGACACTGAAGTCGTCAATAAAAAATGTTAATCTGTTGATTAAGGAGAACTACAGGTTATCAATTAACAAGTACTGGGACCGCAAGATCCGGTCAGTTAATTCCAGTGACCCTAGTATGTTCCCCAAAATCAACAAGATATTCAGGAAAAAAAACGATAATGACCTTCCGTGTCTGAAACTCCAAAGAACTGAAGAGAACAGAGACGTACTCATGACAGCGCAAATAGATCCAGAAGAAGCCATCTTTGACGATGACTTTTATATAATTGAAGATCCGAAGGAAAAAGTGGAGGCGGTGGGAGCTGCTTTCCAGCAAGTGTACAAGGTGAATGCTAGCATTCGCCCCAACCACGACCTGGAAAACAGAGCCCTACTTAATCATTTTTACCTTCGAAATGATATAACACAATGGCGATCTGAGAACCGCGGTTTCATGCGGTTCAATGACGACTTTTTGGCAAATGCCATAATAGCCGAGCAAACGGGAGCAAGTCCCTTGTTAGTGACAAAGGTTGAGCTTCAGCTCATCTTCAATTCAATAAAAAATAAAAAGTCAGCAGGTGTCGATGGTATATCCAACGTTGTACTAAGACATTTACCGATGGAGGCAATTGACATTTACACCACACTCTTCAATAATGCACTGAATAAAGCATATTATCCAGTGCATTGGAAGACCGCTGTGGTTCATCCTCTCCCGAAAAAGGGAAAGGACAACTCCAACCCGTCAAATCTTCGGTCGACAAGTCTTCTTCCGAGCATCAGCAAAGTTTTCGAAAAGATCATCCATAGGGCTCTGACTAAGTGGGCTGCGGACAACAAAATAATTCCGGATAAACAGTTCGGGTTCAAGGCGGGTCATGACACAATTCATGCTGCGTCTAAACTCGTTTCTGATATCCAATGGAATAAAGCAAAACAACAATGTACAGGTGCTGTTCTGGTTGATTTGGAAAAGGCCTTTGACACCGTATGGTTAGAGGGTCTTTACCTAAAACTGAGCAGGCTTGGCATAAGCAAGCCATTGTTGTATATACTATATGATATGCTTAACGGTAGAAAGTTTGTTGTCAAAAGTGGCAATGTAACTTCTACCACAACATTCTTAATTAAAAATGGTCTTCAACAGGGAGCGGTGAGTTCGCCGATTCTCTTCAGCATTTACACCAGCGATCTGATAGGTAGTCTTACAAAGGCAATTGCGTACGCCGACGATCTAATTGCGTACAGAACGGCCTGAAAGGTTGAGGTTATTAGAATTCTCTTGCAGCGTGATTTCGACAAGATTCAGCGATATTGCCTTTGTATATGAAGTGGAATAGTAATATCATGAAGAGGAACGAACGAAGCGACGTCTGGGCTAACGTCAATGAACTAAATTTGCAAAGTTTGTGCAGAATTTTAATTGGGGAAATTAAGAGACAATTTGACAATACAAAACAGAGAAGAATGTAAACAAAAGTAGCTATGGTTGGAGGGGACAATTAAGAGACATTTTTTTGTTTATTTATTTATGTATAAAGCAATAATAAAGACAAATACCAATAAGCCAAATACCAGTTCAAATTTAAATTTTGTAACTGTTGCCGGTTAGCCGATTGCCAATGAATACAACAAAAATACGTTGAAATACCCATTTTCAAAACAAAAAGAAAATAGGTACAATGTTTTGTTTTTCTTAGGTATATATGCATCTGCATATGTATATTAGGTCAAATGAAAGTAGGAATTATTATTATTGAAATGAAAAGAATACGCTATCAATACAGGTATGTATAAGTATATTTGAAAAGAAGACAAATAAAAGTCAACGGTGGATCCAGGGGGGTTGTTTAGGGGTGATGACACCCCCCTGGAAGCTATTTTTTTCATTTTCTTAGAAATTCCCTTGAGTTCAAAACTTATAGTACCTACTGCCGTAATGGATTTCACACCTCTTAAGTTAAGTTGCATAATTAAAGACTTTATCTAAAGATTTTTTAGTAATTTAACGATATTTACCAAAAAGCGATTTGAAGCAAATAAATATTGTAAGACATTCTTAAAGTGTTTTTTCTTTCAAAATGGATTTCCTATTAAATACAAAATCTTTTAATATCTTTAAAATGAAAGAAATCTACTTTTTGAAGTGAATTTGCTTTGGAAGCTCTAGAACTAAGATTCAAACACGAATTTCAAGAATAAAAAAGTCCCAAAAACATCAAAAGTGACACTTTCGTCAAACTAATGGCAAATTGAAACACATAATAAACTTTTCATATCTATTAATCTATCTATCTATATATATAAAAATCAATGCCACTTTTCGTTGTAATGTTATAACTCAACAATGCCTTTATCGATTTGGCTAATTTTAGTCTTGAATTATTCGTGGAAGTCCAGAGAAGGTTTGTACGTAGAGAAAATTTTAAAAAAATCTTGAAAAAGTGTAAAATCAACATCTTTCTATACTCCCATATACAAACAATTTGTACTAATACTTAAAAGCCAATTTGAACCTTTGGCAAAACAATCGAAGACAAAAAAAGTGACGTTAGTTCTGTCAAACAAATTTAATGTCATCATATGTCATTTCATTTTATCAGCGATAATTATTGCTTTGTTGTGTTTATATTTTCCAAAATATTGTTGAGTTATTGCTTTGTGTTTATATTTTCTAAATTATTGTTAAGTTGTTTAGTGGGCAAGACGACCAAACATAGGCCGGCGAACGCGTAATGCAAATCAAGTGGCAATATTAAGACGATTTTAGGCTACATATGAACGCGCACAAGCTAATGCAGCGCAGCGTGAACGTACTGCACAGAATAGATCTGTTGACCCTGTACCTGTACTTAATCTTGCACGGCGATCACGAATACGTCGTGCTGTTTTAGATGAAATGCCGCGTGCTGCTTTTAATTACAATAGCCAGATTGATTATAGTATGTACGGATACATTGGAATGATAGACGCAATATGTCCACATTGTGATGCGGCTAACTTTCCAGGTGAAACGCCCGGAATGTGTTGTGCTAATGGCAAAGTGAGATTGCCAACATTAGAAACTCCACCCGAACCATTGTATTCATTTATTTTTGGTACATCTCAAACGTCGAATCAGTTTTTAGTAATATTTAACAATACAATTCGGCATTTCAAATGACTTCTTTTTGTGCTACTAAAATTATTAGATATAATTTTATGCCGACTTTTTAGGTAAATACCTCAACAGGATTGTCCCATGTTTATATATCAATCTGAATCATAAAGTCTTACAAATTCTGATTCAACATCTACCTAAAATTGCATACATATTACAGATTCAGGGCCAGAATTATCATCAAGCTGGTTCGTTATTGCCATACCCCTGATCATCAATTTTTGCAAATTTATTTTATTGGTGATGAAAATCGTGAATTGGATCAACGTTGTGCGTAGTTTCAAATACAAGACGAGAAATTATTCGTGAGCTACAAAGGTTTTTTCATCAGCATAACGCATTAGTTCAATTGTTCAAAATTGCTCTTGATCGTATGCCATCTGATAATCACAAAATTGTAATAGCACCAAATTGAATATTCAACAAAAACATGTATATGACACAAGCCGTTTCCAATAATGCAGGTGGATTATATTTCTTGGATGCACCTGGTGGTTCAGGCAAAACTTTCGTTGTATCATTGGTTTTAGCGACTATTCGATCGCAACAGAAAATTGCATTGGCACTTGCATCTTCTTGAATTGCTGCTACATTATTAGAAGAAGGTCGGACCGCACACTCTGCATTAAAATTGCCATTGAATGTACAGGTGATTGAAACTCCAACTTGCAATATTTCGAAAAATTCTGCTATGGCAAAAGTTATGCGATTAACGTCAATTATTTTATGGGATGAGTGCACAATGAGTGCAATAGAAGCATTTAATCGAACAATGCAAGATTTACGCAGTAATCAACAGCTTTTTGGTGGTGCTCTAATATGGCTGTCAGGGGACTTTCGTCAAACATTGCCTGTCATTCCTCGATCAACTCCTGATGATGAAATAAACGCCTTTTTGAAGGCATCAGTTCTTTGGAGATATGTATACGAAAATTGAACCTGAACATTAATATGCGTATTCACCCACATAATGATGCAACTGCCCATGAGTTTTCAAAACAATTGTTAGAAATTGGTGATGGCAAAATACCAATCGACAGTACCAACGGATTGAATGTGTTTTTCCGAATATTCTTCAGAACTACAGAAATTATGATTGGTTGAGAGAACGCGCCATTTTAGTACCGAAGAACATTCATATCAATGCCATTAATTTTCAAATTCAAGCGAAACTGCCAGGGTCACGACATATAAATCAATTGACGGTGTTATGAATCAAGATGAGGTAATGAATTATCCAATTGAATTTTTAAATTCATTGGAACCGGCTGGTACACCACCGCATTGCTTGAATCTGAAAATTGGTTCTTTGATTATATTATTGCGAAATATTAATCCACCAAAACTTTGTAATGGCACCAGATAGGCAGTGAAAAAGTTATTGCCAAATTTGATTGAAGCTACAAACAAAAGGAGAAGTGTGTTTGATACCGCGTATCCCTATGATTCCAACTGATATACCATTTGAATTCAAAAGATTACAATATCCATGACCAACTTTATGTTGCCTGTTCCAGAGTCGGTACCCCCAACTGTTTTAGACTAACCCATATTTAACCCATATTTTTTAGTTTTTACTCTTTGCTGATAAATATAATATAAACAATATATCATTTGGGTCATTTGGACTTTTAAATAGCTAGCAATTTAAAAATTATTTATCAAATTATTTATCTTACATAAATTATTGTTATGAATATTTTGTAAAAGGTTTAAGAAAGACAAATCGACAGACGGGATTTAAAGTTATCAGTTTGGGTCGCATTATTATTCTTATTATTATTTTAGTTAAAATTATTAATTTCCAATAATAAGTTATTTTTATCGGTCCAGAATGTCTTTAATGCAAATAAGAATAACGTTTTCGACACATGGATCAAATTTTGGAAAATTAAATTGACTTCGACTCGAATAAAACTAATTGTTTCTTACATTAGTTAAAGTTTAAAAAAAGATCTAATTGACACCTTTTTTCAACAAAACAAAAATTAACTAACGATTGGTAAGTTTTTTTTTTGCTTCGAATATTTCGAGGACAGTTGAAACTATTGTCTCCAAATTTAATTTATTTAATTAATTAATTTTTAGAAAAAGTCGACCTACAGTTTTTTCTATATACCTACATATGTACCTATAATATACTTTATAACTATGCTTACAATAGAATACCAAATACGAATAACCTATGATAAAAATGAAGCTATACCTATACCTACATGTGCATAGGTACAAATTTTTAAACACTATCTAATTAGTGTTTTCAAATTTGTACCTAAATACATATCCAACTTACGAGTAACAAAAATTGTACCTACCTCCCTACATACCTACATATGTAACTGACTCAAAATTGAATTGCTCTACCTAACGTATTGTTTATTTCCAAAAAATGAAAAAAAAAAACAACAAAAATCTGTTGCCAATTTTTAAATATGCACATCCACACAACTATGTACAATATTCAAAATATGACAACAGTGTATTTATTGTGAAAAGAAATTTGAATTATTTTAGATTTTATAAATTTGAAAATTTGAAATCAAATGCAACAAAAACAAAACCTATATAGTTCAATACATAGGAATATCTCCATGACAACACACAAAAAAAACATAAGCAAATGTATTATTTGTTTGCCTCCCTTACTCTCTTAATTTCTTACAAGAGAGAAAATGATAAAACCCTCTTTTCCTCAACTCGTTTTTGTTTTAATTTCTGAAATCTGCACAACAAATTTTCAGTACTCCGAGCGCCGCCTGTCAGCCGTCAATGAACTAAAAATTCGTGTTCCATAAGAGTACTATAGATTATATATACAAAGATATTGCGACGACTGGAAACTGAAAATAAATGTCCAGAAGTCGGAAACAATTCTGTTCCGGACTCCGTTGGCTAGGGCCACGAGGGATACGTGCAAGAATTGGCGCAAGATGGTCATCGTTGATCTTCATGGGCAGCGATTAGCGAGCAAAAGTGTAGTGAAGTACCTCGGTATCTGGTTAGATCAGTATTTATATTTCGACAGGCATATAAATGCTGCTCTGAGCAGGGCCAGAGGAGCCTTCGCTCTGACGAAACGGCTGTTTTTTAGCAGTCGGCTTGACTCCAGAGTGAAGGTAATTTGATACATGGCCCTCATACGGCCGATGACCGTTTATGGTTGTCCTGTGTGGTTCAGCGTTGCCCCTTCCCAGATGGAGAAGTTTCGGGTGTTCGAGCGGCAGTGTTTACGACGCTGTACCGGCTTATATCGAACAGCCTAATCTTCTTACGTGCACTACTATTCCAACGAGGTCCTATACAACGGGGCTCGAATCAACAGAATTGACAATTTCGTGATAAAACTCGTTCGAGGTCACATTGCAAGAGCTATGTCTTCGACCAACAATTTAATTTTCGGGGCGTTCTATCCGAACGACGAGTATTTTGAAAGTGCACGCTTGAGCGGCTTCATTCCACCAGAGGCATTCCTCTTTTTAGATAGATGCGGTCTGATACAGGATAGATTGGCAGTTCCACTAATCTACCACGTCAGACTCCTGTACAATCGGGACGCCATGGCACAAGACGGAGCAGAGCTCCTTCGGTTCAGTAGGGCTGTGTCCGAACGGGACCGAACTGATAGGGTGAAGCAGGAGAACCAGTTTTGGTGGCTTCAATCGGCACTTGATAGTGGGTAGTCGGGATGGGGTTTTAAGCCTTGGCCGGCTTACATACTTGTTTTAAAGTTTTAGGGTTTAGTTTTAAGTAGAATAGGCATGGTGGCACAAAAAAAAAATACAAAAAAAAAAAAAAAACAAAAACAAAAACAAAAAATATACAAAAAAAAAATACAAAAAATACAAAAAAAATAACATGGAATAAAAAATATATAAAAAAGAAAAGAAAAAGACAACAAAATATGAAAAACAAAAAACGTTAGATAGTTAGATTTGCTGCTGTGGTTGTTCTAGATTTAAGTAGTTTATAGGTAGAATAGGTAGTTTTACTTAGCTTTAAGTTTTATATTAAGGACCTTATTTTAAGTAGTTTTTAAGTAAAAATAAAAAAGGATATTGATATTAATTTTATTTTGAAATTTTCTAATGAATAAAAAAAAAAAAATAAAATGGAATTGAAGTTAAATAGATCTTAGGGCCGAAAGGCATTAGCATTAAGTATTATTGTTTAACTTAGAGTGTCCGTATGGGACCAGTAAGTTAGTTGTAAGTTATGGTTAATTAGGCTAGTTTTATGAATTTTTGTCTAGCTTTAAGATAGGTTTAAGACGGAATCAATAAAAATGAATTTACAAAAAAAAAAAAAAAAAGTGCGTTGGACTGTCATGCAAGGGGTCTTGGGTTCAATCCCTGCCTGTGCCACCTTAATTAAAAAAAAAAAAAATTCACGGGTACTGCCTCTTGCGAGGCATTGACAAATCCTCCAAGAGTAATTCTTGTCATGAAAAGTGCTTTCTCAAAAATTAGCCGTTCGGATTCGGCATATAAACTGTAGGTCCCTTCCATCTCTGACAACATTACTCGCACACAGGAATGGTTGAGAGTTGTAAGTCACTAGGCCCTGGTTCTTCATGGACTGTTGCGGCACCTAATTTATTTATTTATTTATTATTTTTTATTTGTTTCATTTTGAAAACAGGGATTTGAATTTTGTAAGAGACCAGAATTTTGGAATAGCATGATCATAAAAGGTAGGAAGGTGTTTAATTTTGTTCGGAAGTTAAAAAAAAGGTATATCTCTACGCATATTTTTTTATAGCAATTGTTCGAAATGCCCTCCTCCTGCATTTAAACATGCTCGACAACGTTTTAAAAACTGTCGTTTCAAACGTCTGGCATTGCGCTTCTTATTTCCTCAGCCGCAGTTTCAATGTTCTGCCTAAGTTCAGTAACACCGCGTATGGGCTGGGCAAAAACTTTCTCTTTTAGGCAACCCCAATAAAAAAAATCTAGTGGATTCAAGTCCGGTGACCTAGGGAGCCATGTTATTGTTCCACCACGACCGATTCATCGCTCGGAGAAAGTTCTGTCCAAAAAACTTCTGACATTTCTTCTATAATGGGCTGGACATCCATCTTGCTGAAACCACATGGTCTGGAGCAGGGCGAGAGGAATATCATCTAATAATACACAGATTCCGTTTTTGTTTTCCAAAAATTCTAAATAATTTTCACTATTTATTGTGTCGGGCAATTCAAAGGGTCCTATGATTTGCCCATTTAAAATTCCACACCACAAATTAATTTTAAATTGGTATTGAGATGTTCCTTCTCGTGTTAAATGTGGATTTTCTTCCTGCCAATTTTGAATATTGTGCATATTTAAATATGCATCTTGTTTAAAGGATGATTCATCACTCCATAAAATGTTGTCAACGAAATCAGGATCTTCTCGGCTTTTATCGATCATAATTTGGCAGAACTCAACTCTTTTAGGGTAATCCCTTGGTAATAAGGCCTGGACAATGGCTCTAGTAGAAGTACTTGGATTATTTTCAATTTCCCTCAACACAATTTCGTCATTGAGATGGTGTTGGGGCCTTCCAATCCTTCCACTGCCAGGGATTATACCCGAAGGATATCTTTCTGCATACTTCCTTGCTGCTGCTCTTGCATTTCCGCCCCATCCGCCATAAATAAAATGCATCATAGCATATTCACGTGATGTGTAAGACATTTTTAGTTATTTTCTTAAATTATTTCTTCTTTATGAAATAAATAAAGTACCGCATTATTATAGCTTAAAAACTTCATTGGTTTAAAAACGGCGATAATACAAACAGCCATATTATTTCCGGTTAAAATAATAAAAGCGTTAGTACAAGTACTAGACGTAGTAGTAGTCTTTAAGAAGCGCTGCTTGATAAGGAAAAAGATCGCGTTGCTGCTTGTACTAAACTAAACAAAAAATTAGTTTGGGGGTACTCACATGATGAGCCTAATTCAATGAATTGAAAACAAGATGTCTCTGGTGATGTAATACAAAATTCTAACAGAAACACATTTTTTTCTTTTTATATTTGTTTTTTAAATCGTGACTTATTAAATTGAAATTATAACTTTTGAACCAAAGCTAGCTTTGTGATGTTTTATACTTTTTTGAAAAGCTAAAAAATCAA
This sequence comes from Eupeodes latifasciatus, assembly GCA_920104205.1. NCBI lineage: Eukaryota > Metazoa > Arthropoda > Insecta > Diptera > Syrphidae > Eupeodes > Eupeodes latifasciatus. The sequence goes on from OV049924.1 coordinate 221,887,109, forward strand.
GAAAGTTTTTAAAAACTATAACCAGTATTGTGTAATATGATTTTTTAAATAAAACTGTTTTAAAGTTCGATCTAAAAAATTAAGTTTGATAAGAATATGATTTTGTAACGAGCCGCTTTGCCTGTGTGGGGTCGTGACTGGCTTAATTGAACCCGTAGCTCAGCGGTTTCGAAGGTTCTTCGACCCAGGACTCATCACAAAAAATAAAACCAGTCTAGCATCCCGGTGGTAGTGATGCGCGAGATATCTACCTTAATCCCTCCCTACCTGGTTGACTCCCTCGCTAGAGCAACCCCTTTCTTCGGCTTCTTCTCCTTACCCCTTCTTTCCCATCTCCCCTTCACTATCTCATCCCTTTATGCTAAAAAACTTAAGCCATCATCTTGATGGTTTTAGATTTCAAACAAATACCATTCTTTTCTTTTTTAAACAACAAAATGTTTTATTAAAATATTTAAATTTGAATGGCTTTAATTTTAATTTACAAAGTGTGTATATGTATGTTGTGGAATTCAAGTTAATATTAACAAAAATTTAATTTATCACGACAAAAAAAAATGAATTTATTTTACAAACAAAACTAATTATATGCATGTGGCAATCATACGCCAATCAAGCGAAACTCCGATTGATTCGATAAGAATCGTCTTCGATTTATTACAAACAAAATGGATCTTCAAGATCTCTTTTATCTTCTTAGTCTCTTTTTATCTCAACTCCCCCTTTTGCGAAACCCCCCTCTTTATTTAAAGCTATATATATGTATGTATATCTTTTTCTTTTCTCCTTTTTTTTTGTAGGAACACTTTCGTATAACCGCGCTATTAATCGTTTATATGTACATACATAGATGAATTGGAATGAAATAAAATTGACTTACCCGTTCTTCTGCGGTAGTGGCCACTGCTGCTGGAAGGCTGGGTCGATGAATAATTTAATATTTGTAGGTTATATATGTACGAAATTGTTCACTGTTAACTAACTTCAAATAAAGCAATTTAAACTAATTTTATATTACGTTTCGCGGAACGTATCTCATCAAAAGATTTTCGACTTTAAGCAAATATTATCATCACCACAAGAAGTTAATTTAATATGAAAGTTGTTAAATTTTAAAACAAAAATAGTTAAAATTAAGATTTAAATAAAAATATATATTGATGATGGGGTCCGAACTGCAGCAGGCTTTTACTCCGGCTCTTTTTTGTCGGCGCCTAGATTCTTTTTTTTTTTTTTCAAATTCATTTTTATTAATTCAATCTTAAATCTATCTTAAAGCTAGACAAAAATTCATAAAACTAGCCTAATTAACCATAACTTACAACTAACTTACTGGCCCCATACGGACACTCTAAGTTAAACAATAATACTTAATGCTAATGCCTTTCGGCCCTAAGATCTATTTAACTTCAATTCCATTTTATTTTTTTTTTATTCATTAGAAAATTTCAAAATAAAATTAATATCAATATCCTTTTTTATTTTTACTTAAAAACTACTTAAAATAAGGTCATTAATATAAAACTTAAAGCTAAGTAAAACTACCTATTCTACCTATAAACTACTTAAATCTAGAACAACCACAGCAGCAAATCTAACTATCTAACGTTTTTTGTTTTTCATATTTTGTTGTCTTTTTCTTTTTTTTTTATATATATTTTTTTATTCCATGTTATTTTTTTTGTATTTTTTGTATTTTTATTGTGTATATTTTTTGTTTTTGTTTTTGTTTTTTTTTTTTTTGTATTTTTTTTGTGCCACCATGCCTATTCTACTTAAAACTAAACCCTAAAACTTTAAAACAAGTATGTAAGCCGGCCAAGGCTTAAAACCCCATCCCGACTACCCACTATCAAGTGCCGATTGAAGCCACCAAAACTGGTTCTCCTGCTTCACCCTATCAGTTCGGTCCCGTTCGGACACAGCCCTACTGAACCGAAGGAGCTCTGCTCCGTCTTGTGCCATGGCGTCCCGATTGTACAGGAGTCGCCTATCCACGGTTCGTCGTCTGACGTGGTAGATTAGCGGAACTGCCAATCTATCCTGTATCAGACCGCATCTATCTAAAAAGAGGAATGCCTCTGGTGGAATGAAGCCGCTCAAGCGTGCACTTTCAAAATACTCGTCGTTCGGATAGAACGCCCCGAAAATTAAATTGTTGGTCGAAGACATAGCTCTTGCAATGTGACCTCGAACGAGTTTTATCACGAAATTGTCAATTCTGTTGATTCGAGCCCCGTTGTATAGGACCTCGTTGGAATAGTAATGCACGTAAGAAGATTCGGCTGTTCGATATAAGCCGGTACAGCGTCGTAAACACTGCCGCTCGAACACCCGAAACTTCTCCATTTGGGAAGGGGCAACGTTGAACCACACAGGACAACCATAAACGATCATCGGCCATATGAGGGCCATGTAGCAAATTACCTTCACTCTGGGGTCAAGCCGACTGCTGTAAAACAGCCGTTGCGTCAGAGCGAAGGCTCCTCTGGCCCTGGTCAGAGCAGCATTTATATGTCTGTCGAAATATAAATACTGATCTAACCAGATACCGAGGTACTTCACTACACTTTTGCTCGCTAATGGCCGCCCGTGAAGATCAACGATAACCATCTTGCGCCAATTCTTGCACGTATCCCTCGTGGCCCTAGCCAACGGATTCCGGAACAGAATTGTCTCCGACTTATGGACATTTATTTTCAGTTTCCAGTCGTCGCAATATCGCTGAATCTTGTCGAAATCACGCTGCAAGAGAATTCTAATAACCTCAACCTTTCGGGCCGTTCTGTACGCAATAAGATCGTCGGCGTACGCAATTGCCTTTGTTGCCTTTGTAAGACTACCTATCAGATCGCTGGTGTAAATGCTGAAGAGAATCGGCGAATTCACCGCTCCCTGTTGAAGACCATTTTTAATTAAGAATGTTGTGGTAGAAGTTACATTGCCACTTTTGACAACAAACTTTCTACCGTTAAGCATATCATAAAGTATATACAACAATGGCTTGCTAATGCCAAGCCTGCTCTGTTTTAGGTAAAGACCCTCTAACCATACGGTGTCAAAGGCCTTTTCCAAATCAACCAGAACAGCACTTGTGCATTGTTGTTTTGTTTTATTCCATTGGATATCAGAAACGAGTTTAGACGCAGCATGAATTGTGTCATGACCCGCCTTGAACCCGAACTGTTTATCCGGAATTATTTTGTTGTCCGCAGCCCACTTAGTCAGAGCCCTATTAATGATTTTTTCGAAAACTTTGCTGATGCTCGGAAGAAGACTTATCGACCGAAGATTTGACGGGTTGGAGTTGTCCTTTCCCTTTTTCGGGAGAGGATGAACCACAGCGGTCTTCCAATGCACTGGATAATATGCATTATTCAGAGCATTATTGAAGAGTGTGGTGTAAATGTCAATTGCCTCCATCGGTAAATGTCTTAGTACAACGTTGGATATACCATCGACACCTGCTGACTTTTTATTTTTTATTGAGTTGAAGATGAGCTGAAGCTCAATCTTCGTCACTAACAAGGGACTTGGTCCCGTTTGCTCGGCGATTATGGCATTTGCCAAGGAATCGTCATCGAACCGCATAAAACCAAGGTTCTCAGATCGCCAATGTGTTATATCATTTCGAAGGTAAAAGTGATTAAGTAGGGCTCTGTTTTCCAGGTCGTGGTTGGGGCGAATGCTAACATTCACCTTGTACACTTGCTGGAAAGCAGCTCCCACCGCCTCCACTTTTTCCTTCGGATCTTCAATTATGTAAAAGTCATCGTCAAAGATGGCTTCTTCTGGATCTATTTGCGCTGTCATGAGTACGTCTCTGTTCTCTTCAGTTCTTTGGAGTTTCAGACACGGAAGATCATTGTCGTTCTTTTTCCTGAATATCTTGTTGATTTTAGGGAACATACTAGGGTCACTGGAATTAACTGACCTGATCTTGCGGTCCCAGTACTTGTTAATTGATAACCTGTAGTTCTCCTTAATCAACAGATTGACATTTTTTATTGACGACTTCAGTGTCCTAACCTCCAAGTCGTGTGGGTCTGTGAGTCGCCTGTACAAGTTTTTGAGCCTTGTCAGTAAGCCACTCTTGTGCCTACGTAGTGTGTCAATAGTCGCGTTTCTGTAAGCGTCCATTTGGTCCCGTTCTTTGTACTTTGGTATTGTCCGTTCCATTGTTCGTTTTATTGTTTCATCCATCTGTTGTAAATGTTGGTCAATTTCTGTATTTGTCAGGTTTCTGTTGTTTGGTGGGGCTATGTCACTCGAACGAAGTTCTCTCGCTAGGGCGTTGGTGAAACGAGGCCAGCGCATCTTACTGTAATTGCAAGAATGCGTTGCAACGTATTCCTCCAACTCCACGCGTTCGTTCAGAATCTGCATTACAGCATCCAGTCCGCAGTGATCACTGTCGTACTCGACTGTCTGTAAGCAGTTTCGAGGGTGATTACCCACTTTGTCTGTAACTGTCAGTCTTGTGTCGTACAGCAAAAGATCCAGAAAGGAGTCGCTTCTTGGATACGATGGCTTTTCAGTAGCCAGCAGGTCGACGCCATATTCAACGCTGTAAAGATTCATCAAATTAAAATGATGGTTACCTCTGGGATTACTATTTTGATTTCCCCAATCTTCATGTTTTGCGTTCAAATCACCGGCCAAGATGAAATAGTTTTCTTCCAAGCTCAGTTTCAGTTCCCTAAAAAGAATCTCGAGTTCTGAAGCAAAGTAAGTAACCTGCGGAGCTCCAGCCGCAATCATATACATCCACTTCCCTTGAGTGAGAGAGATGCATACAACGCAAACTTCTAGCGTCTTGAGCTTTCGCAATTCATTGTTGTATATGACCTTATAATTAATGCCTTTTCGTATAAAGAGAGCGACACCGCCCCCTTGAGTGGAGTCGGGCCGGTCTCTTCTTACGATATTGTAATTTTTATGAGTCAATTTGTGTTTGTGGTTTAGCTTAGTTTCGCTAGCCATAAACACATCGGGACTGTAGTCTTTCAACAATTGGAACATATTGGCCCTTCGTTCAATCCTAATCAGTGAATTTACATTCACAGCTAGGACTTTTAGGCGCGTCTCCGGCAGCGCGCCCATTATGGTCTAAATTGCGCCAGGCCAGGCAACAAAGAGTAGAGATGATCTACCCTTTTGCCTTGCTCCTTTATCTGACTTTGCAGCCCTGTAAGTTGACCTTGAATGCTCAACAACAAGGCTACAATGTCAGGCTGCACCTCTGGTGCCTTAGGCACAGGGGCCTTTGGGGCAACCGTTGGTGGAGCCTGTCTCGTTTTCCCATTCGCTGACACCATTTGGGCGTAAGAGAATTTGGGATCCACGAATTTTTGTGTTGGAGCCTGTCGAACTGTTCGACTTCCTTCGGCTTTTTGACTGGCCTGTTTTTGTTTCATTTGCTGGACCTTAGGGCAACCCCTATAGTTAGCCGGGTGCCCTTGGTTTCCACAAAGGACACACTTGAGCTGGGTCAAATCCTCAACCCGCTCATTCCCCAGCTTGCATTCTCCCTCGTTGTGGGTTTCGGAGCACCTGACGCAGCGCAACTGCATATTGCAGTTGGCTCCGGCATGGCCGAACCTCTGGCACTTCGTACATTGTAAAATGTCGTCGTGCCTTTTTAATGTCTCCCAGTGTATGGCTTGATAGTCGAGGCATTTGATTTCCCTCAGACTCTCAAAACTACTTTGGGGCGATAATGTTACGAGGAACATTGGCAGCCTGTAACCCCCTCGCCTGGACTTCACCGTAGTGAAAGGCTTGACCCCGATAAAATCGAGATCATCATTGGCATTTTCACGGAGCTCAGCTAAGAGCGCCTCCGGTTCCGTGCAGGAACTTATGCCCTTCAGAAGGACCGTCTTAAATTTTTCACTTGTAGGCGTGTAGCTGAAGAAGCTGTGGCCTCTTTTAATAACCCTTTTACTAACTTGTATTCGGCCAGTGAGAAATACTGGACCGAATAATTCTTTTCTTTTTCGTTTAGAATTTTTATTAGAAATTTGCCCTTAGTGGCCGACTTACATACCTGTTTTATGTCGTCCAGGTCAACTCTGTGTGTCCTTATGGGTGGTATTTTTTCCCTTTTTGTCTGTGGTTGTTTCTGGTGTTGCTGTTGCTGCTGCTGCTGCTGTTGCTGTTGCTGTTGCTGCTTCTGCTGCTGCTTCTGCTGCTGCTTCTGCTGTTCCTGCTGCCTTGGTTGTTGCTGTTGCTTAGCATTATCCGAAGTCGATGGGCCCTCAGACATTAGGCCTGTCACTGCTGATGGCGTCTTTTTATTTTGCTCCGCTCCTGTGTTTTTGGGAGCGGGCTTTGATTGTTGTTTGTTTTGCTGCTGTGGTTGTTGTTGCTGTTGTTTTTGCTGCTGTTGTCTTTGCTGCTGTTGTTTTTGTTGCTGTTGCCGTTGAGCTGCCTCTTGTTGGCGGCGCGCCTCTTGCTTCAGCTTTAGTTGGCTTTTTTTCAAAGCTGCCCGCTTAGATGGATTGGCTCTTTTAACCAGATTTGGTGTTTGTGTTTGCCTCTTCCTCTTGGTCATCGATGTTTGCGGGTCCGATGCATGACCCGATTTTACGGTGACTCGCGGTACCGCTGCTGGCAGTAATTTCGCATCATCCGATATATCAGCAGAGGTATCTTTCGATACCCCTGCTTTCTTCTCCTTCTCCATTCTTTTTTCTTCCCAGTTAATAAAATCGACTATTTCCCTGTTATGAAAAAAAGCGATGATATTTCTTGTCGACTCCCACGACCCTTGGAGCTATCTTCGGACGCCACCTCCTCTGGGCTACCGATTACTTGTTAAAAATGGCGGCACACTGCCGTCTTAAATGCAAACCCTACAAATGCACTTTTATTATTATATTTTTTTTAAATTAAAAGTCAACTGCTAATCACTTCCAAACACTTGTATTCACTTTGAAAGTCAAAGAACGACTGACGGCGCCTAGACACTCTAGGCTACCGGGCTTCTACAGCTTGGATGTGCTGAATGTTAACGATGAGTCCGGCCACGTATTCCTGTTTGGTTCTTTAGGTATTTTGGTATTATTCCTTTTTCAGGAAGCCTTATAGCTTCTCAATCTATCCTTAAGGATACCTTTGGGGATTGATTTGAAAAAAAGGATTATGCCTTTTGAATTGAAGCACAAAGTACAGATATGCAATGTATACCTCTACGTGCATATATACATTACATATATTTATACATATTCATAAATGTAAATTGTGTTAAAATTTTACTTTATGTGTTGGATCGTTCTTCTTTTATTTATTTTTCTATTATTTATTTTGTCACATCAAATGAACTTAAACAAATTTCCGTAAAAAACTTTAACACTTTATTTAACAAGTGGGTATTTAAACTTGCAATTCGAAATTTAAATTTGGTCATATGACCGACTATGACTTTGAGGATGATTCTCTCTGGCTTCGATTTTTGAAAAGAATCTGAGCTTCCTAGCCAACCTGCGGACTACCCATTTTCATACTTTAGAGAATCCAGCAAAGCTCCTATCCCGTTGATGGTTCTCCAACTCACCAACACACGGATCCCAGTCCCTATCTAACGCTTCTGAATCAAGCGGATCTCTTCTTGCAAAGTGGAAATGTTGCTTCTTAGAAACTCGACTCAACCTAAGATTCCTAACCAACATTTCCACCTTACCGCCTCCGTATCTGCAACGATTACTATCTGATAGTAAGTTTTGCCTTTTTTGTGTTGCATATTTTAGGGATACCCGGTTTCGGTTAGTTTGAAATTGAGCTAGGTAACAGGGCTTTGCGTTTTGCAAGTGTATCGCACACAAGGATCATGCAAAGGAACCCACGACATATCTAATAAAAACAGAGATCGAGAAAAAAAATGATTCAAAAAAAAATCGTGACTTGAAACGAATTTACGTTACCAAAAAAAACAGGAAGTAAACATCAAAGAAACTCTAGTATTGATTAGCAATAAGGTAATCGGATTAAGTCTTAGTCAATTAAAAGGTAAACACAAATATACATATATACAAATATACATGCGCACATACAGGGCCGGCCCAAGCCAAACTTGCGCCCTGTGCAAGATTTGTAGAAAGCGCCCCTTTTTTATATTTTTTTTACACATAAACTGATACACAAGCATAAGCCTTTCCCAGATTACCCAGGAGGTAGACTTTCAATGCGTTTTTTTTTATTGAGGTATCCCCAGGAGGCCTAAACCATTAAACTAAAACGCAGCGAAGAAATGAGCAGAGGGGAAACTTTTAAACTTGGAAACTTACTTTTCTGGCCTTACATTTTGCAAATTCAGAAAAGAGATCATCAAAGTCTAAAGAATTTAATAATTTCTTTTCAATGGACATTATAGATAAACCTACCAATCTCTCTTGAGTCATGGTTGTCCTAAGATAATTTTTAATAATTTTAAGTTTAGAAAAACTACGTTCTCCTGAAGCTACCGTGACCGGGATTGTATTAAGGATTTGGAGAGCAGTCACTAAATTCGGAGCAAAATCTTCAAGGTTTGAACTAAAAATAAAATTTAACACATCTAAACTTGAGCTTTGTGGCGTAACAAGCTGGGATATTACGGTTAACTCTTGAAACAATTCTTCTCCATCTAAATATTTAAAACTACTTTATGTTAAAACATTCTGCAAATTAAGGCATGAAGCACGTACATTTTTATTTTTTAAACATTCGCTTATGTTACTCAAAAATGTAAAATTGATACTATACGTATCAAACCTTTCAAGTATTTGAAAAAAAAAATCAACTTTGAATCTTTGTTTCGGCTAATATAGTTTCAGGACATTCATCAGCATAAAGTATTTTTCTCCGTTGAGATCGCAATGATGAAGCTACAAGAAACATATTTGGTATTTCTAGGGAACTAGCAATACGCTCGGTTAATTGAACATACCTACTCATTAAATTTTTCATCGGAACGCATTAAAATCAAACTGTTTTTTGTATTTTCTAAAACTGTTATGCCAGTTGACAGATTAACGGACGGACTTTGCAAATATTTACTAGTTTAATTTATATTTTCTAAAATATCAAACCAAATTAGCAGGCAGCAAATAAATGTAAAATCAAAAATTTTATTTCCTAACGATTCTGCAATGTTTTTTGCCTCTAGATTTCTTAATTCTATAGGGCTTCATAAATTTCTTGAACTTGAAAAAAAGTTAAACAAACATTGAATTGTATCGAAAATTTTAACTGCATAAAATGAGAACCGAGCAGCATCATTAACCAATAAATTTAAGGAATGCGGGCAACATGGAACCAAAAAAGCTCTTGGTTCCAGGGTTCGAATTCAAATCTGAACACCCGCTTCTTTTCCTTCCATATTCGAACCATTATCATAACTTTGGCTTTGACAGTTAGATACTTATTAAAATTTCATTTAATTCAAGCTTGTCTAAAATCAACTGAGTCAGTCACATTACGGTCTTGTCACAAAATACGTCACTTCTATTAAAAACTGATAGCTATTTATTTAATATTAATTAACCAACAAAGCGAAAAAACAATCGAAACAATCTGCATTCTGCACCAGACTAGATATACATTAAAAGTAGCCGTTACAACAGTCATTAACTTTCAAAAAAAAAAGTGTGCAAGAACAATTCGACTCCACATAGAATCATCCCTCTTTAACTTTTAAGCTCTATGCTCCTTTTCCATTCTATTAAAAAGTTCATCTCCTGTAATCAGGCACTTAACTCTTACACAGTGTGCAAGTGCAATAAGAAAACCTGCACGCTCTGACCCATATGATTCCGTATGAATAAGTTTTTTTTAAATATCTCCCATGTTAGTTTCGATACTCAGTGTGCAAAAAAGAAAACTTGCACATCAATTGACCATACCTACCTACTACATACCTAATTTCCAAATATTTCACCCTGTTCAGTTCATACAAGAGAAAAAATCTCAACACAAAAAAGTTCCATGCAAGAGAAAAAACGAAAAAATCTCAACACAAAAAAGTTCCATGCCACCTCATATGTGCAAGATATATTTCATGCACACCGAGTCCCAAAATTAACATAGAGAGTATGACGAAGCAAAATACTTATTCATATCGAATCGTATGGGCTAGTACGTGCAGGTTTTGTATCACGCACCGTACCTGAATGTGAGTTCTCATCTACAAAAAAAAAACAACAAAAAAAATGCCTCCAAAAAAAGAGAGCAGATAGGTTGCTGTGCTACCTTCTACTACAAATCAAAGACACTCCATATATATCGGGTGATTTTTTTGAGGTTAGGATTTTCATGCATTAGTATTTGACAGATCACGCGGGATTTCAGACATGGTGTCAAAGAGAAAGATGCTCAGTATGCTTTGACATTTCATCATGAATAGACTTACTAACGAGCAACGCTTGCAAATCATTGAATTTTATTACCAAAATCAGTGTTCGGTTCGAAATGTGTTTCGCGCTTTACGCAAATTTTATGCGTTTTTTTTTTAAAAAAGTTCTCAAGCTCTAAAAAAATCACCCATTATGTATTTATTGTCCTCCATTGAAAGGAGGACATTGTTTGATATAATGGGTGATTTTTTAAGAGCTTGAGAACTTTTAAAAAAAAAAAAACGCATAAAATTTGCGTAAAGCGCGAAACACATTTCGAACCGAACACTGATTTTGGTAATAAAATTCAATGATTTGCAAGCGTCGCTCGTTAGTAAGTCTATTCATGATGAAATGTCAAAGCATACTGAGCATCTTTCTCTTTGACACCATGTCTGAAATCCCGCGTGATCTGTCAAATACTAATGCATGAAAATCCTAACCTCAAAAAAATCACCCGATATATATGTATATATACATATATATGGAGTGTTTTTTTGTTGTTTTATTTTGTAGATGAGAACTCACATTCAGGTACGGTGCGTGATACAAAACCTGCACGTACTAGCCCATACGATTCGATATGAATAAGTATTTTGCTTCGTCATACTCTCTATGTTAATTTTGGGACTCGGTGTGCATGAAATATATCTTGCACATATGAGGTAGCATGGAACTTTTTTGTGTTGAGATTTTTTCGTTTTTTCTCTTGCATGGAACTTTTTTGTGTTGAGTTTTTTTCTTTTTTTCTCTTGTATGAACAGGATGAATGGTGAAATATTTGGAAATGACGTAGGTAGGATTTTTAGTTCTGCGATACCTTGAGTTAAATTTTCATTGAATGCAACAATGAAATTGATGTTAGTTAGTGCGCAAGAGATAACTTAGGACAGTTGTGATGTGATGGATGTTTTTTTGAGATTATTTTAAGAATGTTTGTGGTTCAAAAAATGGCAGATAGTAGTACATATTTGTTTGCGCAAGATCAGATTACATTTTCTTGCTCCTGGCAATGCGCCCCCAGAATTCTGCGCCCTGTGCATTTGCACATCTTGCACATATGCTTTGTCCGGCCCTGCGCACATATACACATACCTCCGTATGAGAATTGGAGTTTGGTTATGCAATGACCATACGGTTACATTTTGTTAGTTTTGTTTTTGTTTCTTTTTGTTTTGCCGTCGGAAAACAGAAGTTTAAGAAAGATGTTTTGCCGACGGGAAATAGAAGTTTAAAAAAAATGTTTTGCCGACGGGAGAACGAATTTAAAATGTTTTGAAAATGTTCCTTAGTGAAACTAATTATGAAAATGTTTTTCCACCAGGAATCATTTGATTCAAGGAAAACGTGGGACGCGAACCCACTTAGGTTTTATCTAGCCGGGCAAATGCAAATAAAAAAATTGTATTCATTGTCTCATATCCTTGGCATGGAATATGCCTAAGGATTTGCCATTTAAATTTTCAAGTTCATACATGGCACTGCCTATAACTTTTTTTAACGCGACATTTGACAAATTTAGGCAAAAGTTTGGCGTTAATACCTTGAGTAAAGTTACTCTGCGCGAAGTTTCGACGAAAAACTTCTTGTCCTTCACGATAGTTGACGGCTTTCGCACGAGTATTGTACGTGTTTTTTGACTTAACGTATGCCCTGAATATATTCTTCGATACATTTTGTCTCGCGAGGGCGGTTCTTACAGCATTTGGCAAGACTAACATTTCCGAGTCGTTCAAGGCATCCAGTTTTCGTAAAAGTCGGTATGAAGATCCGTGTGATATCATGTTTTGCCCAAATAGAGCAAAGTATGGTTGGCAATTTAACGATGCATGTACGTCGGATCGTAGAGCGCAAGCTATGCTTGACAAATGAACGTCCCAATCATTTTGCTCCTTAGATATCATCACCCGCAACTTACTCAAAACGCTCCTGTTAACGCGCTCGGCAATGTTAGCCTGCGGAGAATATAGTGCCGTGCGGATATGCTGCACACCATAATTGGACAAAAACTGTTTAAACTCGCTGGAGATGAATTGTCGCCCATTATCGGAATGAATATATTCAGGGGTCCCGAAAGTATGAAAAATATCGCTTTCGAGGAAAGCTATAACTTTCGACGAGGTAGCTTTCGTCATTGGTTTGAGGAACACGAATTTAGTGAAAGCGTCAACTACTACGAAAACACACATTTCCTCGCTTCGTACGCGGATAAGGTCCCAAAAAATCTATGTACAACCTTTGAATTGGTCTTTCCGTCACGATCTGCTTGGTGATGGGTGGACGAAGAACCTTATTCGGTGCCTTTACCATTTTACAAGTATCGCAGTCACTCACGAACGCCTTGATATCTTTAGCCATTTTTGGCCAGTAGTACTTATTTTTTAAACGACAATAAGTTTTCGCAAAACCACTATGACAACTGAGTTTAGATTCATGGACTGATTTAATACATTCGTGAGTGAGAGCATCTGGCAACCAAAGACGCCACAATGAATCCTCCTCCACCACATCACCAGTCCTGAACCTTACTCTTTTGTATATATATTTTCCCGATACAACAAGGTCAGGAAGAGCAGATTGATTGGAAAGGATGCTCTTTCTCAACTGAGAATATTGTTCCGAATCGAATTCAACAGAATCAAGATCAATCTCTTTACCTATTGCCAAAGAATCAAGCTCTTCATAGTCGGTTTTTGAAGCGGTTAACTCTGCAGATATCTCTTCCATCTCCATTCGCGACAGGACATCCGGCACCACGTTGAGGGATCCCTTTCGATGTTCAATTTTGAAATCATAGCCTTGCAATTCCAGGCTCCACCTAGCCAGTCGTCCGGATAACTCCTTCATCGACATCAGCCATTTAAGGCTAGAATGGTCTGTTATTATTTTGAAAGGTAATCCATAAACATAGGGCCTAAACTTCCTGACGCTTAATACAGCTGCAAGACATTCCTGCTCAGTAACCGTGTAATTTTTTTGCGCTTTATTCAACTTTTTGGACATATAGGCAATAGGTGATTCGTTGTCGTACTCATCCAATTGGAAAAGAACACCGCCCACTCTATCGGAAGACGCGTCGCACTGAATGACAAATTCTTTCGAAAAATCCGGTTGTTTTAACACTGGTGACGAGGAAAGTGCATCCTTAAGCTTGTTAAAAGCCAACACCGCTTCGGGTGTTAATTCAAATTTTGTCTTTTTCTTAAGACAATCCGTAAGTGGAGCGGTGACGTCAGCGTAATTTCGAATGAATCGGCGATACCATCCGGTAAGACCGAGAAACCTTCGCACTTGTCGAATTGTTGTTGGAAGCGGAAAGTTGACCATTGCCTCCACCTTGTCAGGATTAGTGTTTAAAGTTCCTTGACCAACAATATACCCAAGGAATTTTATCTCCCGCATGCAGAACTTGCTTTTGTCTAAGTTGATGGTAAGGTTGGCTCGACGTAAGCAAGCAGCCACTTCGGTAAGGATGCGCATATGAGACTCGAAGTCTGCAGTACAAATAAGCAAATCGTCTAAGTAAACAAACACATTATCACGGAGATGACTGGGCACCACTTGGTCGATAACTCGACACATTGTCTGACCCGCGTTACTAAGACCAAAAGGCATTACTCTGAACTGGTAAAGTGGCCTACCAGGCACTGCAAACGCGGTTTTCTCTCGAGACTTCTCGTCAAGGGGCATTTGCCAGTACGCGTCCTTTAAGTCGATCCCCGTGATAAAGTGAGTGTCTCTTATGCGACTCAACAAGCCTTCAACGTGAGGCAACGGATACGCATCCTTTACCGTGACTGCGTTAACTTTTCGAAAGTCGAGACATAACCGAACTTTACCAGGCTTTCGCACCAAAACGACCGGACAGCTCCATGGCGAATTACTGACTTCAATAACTCCAAGCTCTAACATGCGGTCCAATTCCTTGTACGCCTCTTCCTGACGCACTGGAGACAGTGGGTAATGTCGAGATTTAATCGGTACAGCGTTACCCGTATCGACTGTATGACATCCTAGAGTCGTTTTCCCTAAGCCTAACACCATAAAGTTGGGAAACAGGTTTTTCACCTTCTCTAGATGAAGTTTTTGCTCTGGCAGAAGATCTATCAGTTCCGCGTCAGCTTTAAAATTTACCTCCTCTTCACCATTGTCAATATTTCCTTCAATTTCGCTTATTTCAGGCATTAAATGAAAATATCGCCAAAAGTTCATCCCCAGGTAAAGCTTTTGAGTGAGTTTGGGAATTAAGTAATAAGTAATTGGTTTGGTAACTCCGTTGTACGTCGTTGGAACTTCACAATATCCCACGATATTATGCGATTTTCCATCCGCAGTCCGTACTATGTTTTTATATGGAGTTACTTCCACCCCAATTTCCTTTACCAATGCCCAACCCTCTTTCCCAATAACGGAGATTGAAGCTCCGCTATCTAACAACCCGAAGACAGATTCATCGTAAAGCTTTACGTCGGCATACATCCGACCATCTGAATTAGATGAAATTATGGTTTCGACAATTTGTTTACGAAATTTTTTTCGTTGATGAAACCTTTGACGACACTTGAATATGAACGCTTGATGAATTATAGCCATGCCCAAAAATACGAGCACGAACTTTGGCATAATTCATCTTGCGATCATGTAATGTCTGAAGATTAAACGCTTTTATGGGATGGGATGCAACTTCAGAATCTTCGACGTGACTTCGTTCCAAGATCTTGATTGGAACATTTTTATCAAAAGCTTTACTTGAATTGTTGTTGGATTGAAATGATTTTATTGTTGAGGGGTTGGGAGCATTCCTGGTGGAACGAAGATCCCCACTCCTCCTCTCGTTCCCGTACAGGTTTCCCGAGTGTTTACCGCATTCCACAGTACTCACACCTTTTGCTCCACAAAGAAAGCAAAACAAATTTCTGGTTCTGGATGGACAGAAATGATAGGCATGGCCTTTCTGGTCGCAATTCCAGCAAACATAGTTTGCCGTTGAAGTTGCTTTTCGAGCACCTGAAAAAGCTGCAACTTCCTCACCCTCGAAAGGTTCCACTTCTTGGTTTTCCGCAATGGCAATTTCATGAACTACATTTGGTGCTAAGGATCTTTTAGCTAAAAATCGCTCAGCCTCTCGCGCTTTATTTCGGAGCTCTTCAAGGCTCTTTACATTCGAAGCCAACAAGATTTCACCGAGTTTATCCTTAGTATTGTTTCGAATAACGTTGACCATCTTCTTTTCGTCAAACGGTTCCATTAATCGGTCGTTAAGACCCTCTACAGCATAGTAAAAATCGTCAAATGACTCCTTAGGACCTTGCCTTCGTGTAAGCAAACGCATATATATTTCGACATCACTTTCGAGTTTGCCGAACTCTTTGTTCATTGCCGTTTTGACGTCGCTAAACTTTGCGTCAGGGTTTCTTTTAAGATATGCCCAAAACCATTTGTTTGGCCTACTTCCGGATGAGAGCAAAATTTGAAAATTTGCAATCATCTGTTCGTCTGTATAACCAGAAGATTTTTGCATACGTTTGACTTTGAACAAAAATTCGGAAACGTTTTCAGACCCATCGTAGCTGATATGCCACCGGTCAAGCCTACATCTGTCTGACGTGCTAGGCGAAGATGATGGTGCAATTGATTCCCTTGGCGTTGGGGTAAGAACTTCCGGCCCTCCATCAGCGTTATTCGAAAACGGATTAATATTCCTTGAATTGTTGCTTTCCTGTTGATTGATACCAATCGACTCCAACTTTGCTATGACGTTATTCATGAAAACATTTAACGTCTGCATGAGCCTCACCTGATTACCAGTTATCGATGACTCTATGCGATCCAACAATTCGTTTGTTTCATCGACCCTAATTGCATTACGGTTAGTACCACTGCTTTCAGGGGCTTCACCTTCGGCTGTATTTTGTACCCTACCGTTAATGTCAACATTTTCGTTTTCACTAGCCATGGTAGATGTTAAATCAGAAACAATTGAGTTAATATCCTCAGAAAAAATAAACGTATTATTCAGATCAAAACGATCGATCGTATTTCTAAATCTTTGATGGAACTCCTCAAATTTAGCTTCGTTATATAAACTGACTTCTTGGAGTTTTTCTTGGAACGACTTTCTTCTCTGCTTGCTCATACCTCAACTAGAATCTACCGAGTATACCCCTTCACTGCGAAAAAAGATTTCCGCTACTGACTCTTTGAATCCGGGAAACAAAATCAAGATCAATGAATTGATCAGTTCGAAACCCCTCAACAGAACAGGACACTCGAACTTTATTATGGTCCTAATGCAGGTTGAACTAGGAAAACTCAAAAAATAAAAACTATCTATTTCAAAGTCTAAACCAAGAAAATGCAAATTTACTAAGTGTGCTCAAAAATGTAAATAGAAAAAAGGTACCTAATAGTAAATGTATTAAACTGAAAAAAATAATTCGAAAACTTGATTATAAAAAAAAAGTTCAAAATTCAAAATTATTTTCAAAGAAAAAATGTATGTAAGTATATCTGTAATTCAATTCAAAGTAATTGTAATTCTATAATCTGTTTATATTTTTGCTTATATGTAGTTCGAACATCAACTCTTTTTCCACCAGGATGTTTAAAATCGAACTAAATCTTAAGTCTTCAATTTTAAAAATGATATCCAACAAAAAAAATCACATTAAAAATCAACTATAAATTTTTAAAACGACAAGGAAAATTTCATCAGGATACGTGACTAAATTCAACGCGAACATCCAGCTCCAAACCTGAAATCCTTGTTCGAACTTACCATCAAATATAAAATTTAAAAAAAAAATAATTAAAAAATGTTTTCATAAAATATGTATAAAAAATTTTATTATGTTATTATATAAAAAAAAATTTAAAATTTCAAAATGATTAATAATTAAAAATTGTGTTTATTTTCAAAATGTATCTTCATAAAAAAAATAAAGGGATGAGAATTTGATAAGAGAAATGAACAGGACAAGAAATGATAAACACGGAGAAGAAGCCGTGTTCTGCGAGCCAGATAATAAAACAAAATTAAAATATACTACTTTAGCTATTGTTAAAAAAAAGGACTTGAGAAAAAAATTAATCTTTGAGTTTCAGAACTCCAACGACGAATCACTAACTTCATCCTAGAAGGACTCTGAAACTCTCCGAAAATAAATGACTTGCTGGACGGACCTCCGAATACGCCTTTACATAAACGGGTCTCTTCCGAGCATTAGGTTTTGTTTAAAGTGTGTGCCACTTGTCTTGCTATTTGAGTTCCCTATCAAGAATGCTCAAAGACCAAAACACTTGATTCACATCACTTGTAGATACAAAATTTTTGATTATGTCTCACTTGTGGCAACGCGGTACCAAATACCCAATCCAGTAACCGGGACTCACAAAATCAACATAATCAAATTCAAATTTAAACTGAAAAATAAAAAGAATGTTAATAAAATTAATTTGAAGTTATAAAAAAAAACTAAATGAATTGGTTCAAAATAAAACTTTAGCCACTCTATCTTCAGAATTCAGATAGAGGGCTCCACGTTGCGGGCGCCATTTGTAACGAGCCGCTTTGCCTGTGTGGGGTCGTGACTGGCTTAATTGAACCCGTAGCTCAGCGGTTTCGAAGGTTCTTCGACCCAGGACTCATCACAAAAAATAAAAGCAGTCTAGCATGCGCGAGATATCTACCTTAATCCCTCCCTACCTGGTTGACTCCCTCGCTAGAGCAACCCCTTCTTCGTCTTCTTCTCCTTACCCCTTCTTTCCCATCTCCCCTTCACTATCTCATCCCTTTATGCTAAAAAACTTAAGCCATCATCTTGATGGTTTTAGATTTCAAACAAATACCATTCTGTTCTTTTTTAAACAACAAAATGTTTTATTAAAATATTTAAATTTGAATGGCTTTAATTTTAATTAACAAAGTGTGTATATGTATGTTGTGGAATTCAAGTTAATATTAACAAAAATTTAATTTATCACGACAAAAAAAATGAATTTATTTTACAAACAAAACTAATTATAATTGAAAATTTAGAATGAAACAACAACAACTTGTGTGTACTACCACCAAGTTCATAGGCTGGAGTTATAGCTATTTCACGGGGGCCAACCCGATCATCAGACTCCTTTAGTGGTGCTTAATCGCTTTATGTTCAATTTAATTTTTTTTTTTTTTTTTTTTGAAGAACTTTTGCCCGAGCTGGGCTTGAACAAGCGACCTAGCGTGTGAGGAGCTAGTGCACTACGCCACCGCACCCACATGAAAGTTGTAAGCCAATTACAGGTTTTTTCGTTCTATCGAACTATACTGAACCGATTAGCATTTTTCTAAGTACACACAAGTAATTGTTGTTGTTTTTATTCAGGTTCTTTCTATTATCTCCTCTCTTTTCATAAGCCAACAATTCGATTGGATTCGTATGAGGAGGGAGATGAGGCGAAAGAGTTTGACGCTGGTCAAGATTTTTAATTTTTAACAATTCTAAGGGTTTTGTATGAAATTTTTATACTTGCAGTTTAAGGCAGCTGCTTGCCGGATTTACAATTGAAAATTTAGAATGAAACAACAACAACAACTTGTGTGTGCTACCACCAAGTTCATAGGCTGGAGTTATAGCTATTTCACGGGGGCCAACCCGATCATCAGACTCCTTTAGTGGTGCTTAATCGCTTTATGTTCAATTTAATTTTTTTTTTTTTTGAAGAACTTTTGCCCGAGCTGGGCTTGAACAAGCGACCTAGCGTGTGAGGAGCTAGTGCACTTTTTTTTTTTTTTTTCCAAATTCATTTTTATTAATTCATTCTTAAGACTATCTTAAAGCTAGACAAAAATTCATAAAACTAGCCTAATTATCCATAACTTACAACTAACTTACTGGCCCCATACGGACACTCTAAGTTAAACAATAATACTTAATGCTATTGCATTTCGGCCCTAAGATCTATTTAACTTCAATTCATTTTATTTATTTTTGTATTCATTAGAAAATTTAGAAAAAACTAATGCCAATATCCTTTTTTATTTTTACTTAAAAACTACTTAAAATAAGGTCCTTAATATAAAACTTAAAGCTAACTAAAACTACCTATTCTACCTATAAACTACTTAAAACTAGAACAACCACAGCAGCAAATCTAACTATCTAACGTTTTTGTTTTTCATATTTTGTCTTTTTTTTTTATTTTTTTTTATTATTCCATGTTTTTTTTTATTATTTTTTTTGTATTTTTTTGTATGTTTTTTTTTGTGCCACCATGCCTATTCTACTTAAAACTAAACCCTAAAACTATAAAACAAGTATGTAAGCCGGCCAAGGCTTAAAACCCCATCCCGACTACTCACTATCAAGTGCCGATTGAAGCCACCAAAACTGGCTCTCCTGCTTCACCCTATCAGTTCGGTCCCGTTCGGACACAGCCCTACTGAACCGAAGGAGCTCTGCTCCGTCTTGTGCCATGACGTCCCGATTGTATAGGAGTCGCCTATCCACGGTACGTCGTCTGACGTGGTAGATTAACGGAACTGCCAATCTATCCTGTATCAGACCGCATCTATCTAAAAAGAGGAATGCCTCTGGTGGAATGAAGCCGCTCAAGCGTGCACTTTCAAAATATTCGTCGTTCGGATAGAACACCCCGAAAATTAAATTGTTGGTCGAAGACATAGCTCTTGCAATGTGACCTCGAACGAGTTTTATCACGAAATTGTCAATTCTGTTGATTCGAGCCCCGTTGTATAGGACCTCGTTGGAATAGTAATGCACGTACGAAGATTCGGCTGTTCGATATAAGCCGGTACAGCGTCGTAAACACTGCCGCTCGAATACCCGAAACTTCTCCATCTGGGAAGGGGCAACGTTGAACCACACAGGACACCCATAAACGATCATCGGCCGTATGAGGGCCATGTAGCAAATTACCTTCACTCTGGGGTCAAGCCGACTGCTAAAAAACAGCCGTTTCGTCAGAGCGAAGGCTCCTCTGGCCCTGGTCAGAGCAGCATTTATATGTCTGTCGAAATATAAATACTGATCTAACCAGATACCGAGGTACTTCACTACACTTTTGCTCGCTAATGGCTGCCCGTGAAGATCAACGATAACCATCTTGCGCCAATTCTTGCACGTATCCCTCGTGGCCCTAGCCAACGGAGTCCGGAACAGAATTGTCTCCGACTTCTGGACATTTATTTTCAGTTTCCAGTCGTCGCAATATCGCTGAATCTTGTCGAAATCACGCTGCAAGAGAATTTTAATAACCTCAACCTTTCGGGCCGTTCTGTACGCAATAAGATCGTCGGCGTACGCAATTGCCTTTGTAAGACTACCTATCAGATCGCTGGTGTAAATGCTGAAGAGAATCGGCGAATTCACCGCTCCCTGTTGAAGACCATTTTTAATTAAGAATGTTGTGGTAGAAGTTACATTGCCACTTTTGACAACAAACTTTCTACCGTTAAGCATATCATAAAGTATATACAACAATGGCTTGCTTATGCCAAGCCTGCTCAGTTTTAGGTAAAGACCCTCTAACCATACGGTGTCAAAGGCCTTTTCCAAATCAACCAGAACAGCACCTGTGCATTGCTGTTTTGTTTTATTCCATTGGATATCAGAAACGAGTTTAGACGCAGCATGAATTGTGTCATGACCCGCCTTGAACCCGAACTGTTTATCCGGAATTATTTTGTTGTCCGCAGCCCACTTAGTCAGAGCCCTATTAATGATTTTTTCGAAAACTTTGCTGATGCTCGGAAGAAGACTTATCGACCGAAGATTTGACGGGTTGGAGTTGTCCTTTCCCTTTTTCGGGAGAGGATGAACCACAGCGGTCTTCCAATGCACTGGATAATATGCATTATTCAGTGCATTATTGAAGAGTGTGGTGTAAATGTCAATTGCCTCCATCGGTAAATGTCTTAGTACAACGTTGGATATACCATCGACACCTGCTGACTTTTTATTTTTTATTGAGTTGAAAATGAGCTGAAGCTCAATCTTCGTCACTAACAGGGGACTTGGTCCCGTTTGCTCGGCGATTATGGCATTTGCCAAGGAATCGTCATCGAACCGCATAAAACCGCGGTTCTCAGATCGCCAATGTGTTATATCATTTCGAAGGTAAAAGTGATTAAGTAGGGCTCTGTTTTCCAGGTCGTGGTTGGGGCGAATGCTAACATTCACATTGTACACTTGCTGGAAAGCAGCTCCCACCGCCTCCACTTTTTCCTTCGGATCTTCAATTATATAAAAGTCATCGTCAAAGATGGCTTCTTCTGGATCTATTTGCGCTGTCATGAGTACGTCTCTATTCTCTTCAGTTCTTTGGAGTTTCAGACACGGAAGGTCATTGTCGTTCTTTTTCCTGAATATCTTGTTGATTTTCGGGAACATACTAGGGTCACTGGAATTAACTGACCGGATCTTGCGGTCCCAGTACTTGTTAATTGATAACCTGTAGTTCTCCTTAATCAACAGATTGACATTTTTTATTGACGACTTCAGTGTCCTAACCTCCAAGTCGTGTGGGTCTGTAAGTCGTCTGTACAAGTTTTTGAGTCTTGTCAGTAAGCCACTCTTGTGCTTACGAAGTGCGTCAATAGTCGCGTTTCTGTAAGCGTCCATTTGGTCCCGTTCTTTGTACTTTGGTATTGTCCGTTCCATTGTTCGTTTTATTGTTTCGTCCATCTGTTGTAAATGTTGGTCAATTTCTGTATTTGTCAGGTTTCTGTTGTTTGGTGGGGCTATGTCACTCGAACGAAGTTCTCTCGCTAGGGCGTTGGTGAAACGAGGCCAGCGCATCTTACTGTAATTGTAAGAATGCGTTGCTACGTATTCCTCCAACTCCACGCGTTCGTTCGGAATGTGCATTACAGCAGCCAGTCCGCAGTGATCACTGTCGTACTCGATTGTCTGTATGCAGTTTCGAGGGTGATTACCCACTTTGTCTGTAACTGTCAGTCTTGTGTCGTACAGCAAAAGATCCAGAAAGGAGTCGCTTCTTGGATACGATGGCTTTTCAGTAGCCAGCAGGTCGACGCCATATTCAACGCTGTAAAGATTCATCAAATTAAAAAGATGGTTACCTCTGGGATTACTATGTTGATTTCCCCAATCTTCATGTTTTGCGTTCAAATCACCGGCCAAGATGAAATAGTTTTCTTCCAAGCTCAGTTTCAGTTCCCTAAAAAGAATCTCGAGTTCTGACGCAAAGTAAGTAACCTGCGGAGCTCCAGCCCCATAAGCCGCAATCATATACACCCGCTTCCCTTGAGTGAGAGAGATGCATACAACGCAAACTTCTAGCGTCTTGAGCTTTCGCAATTCATTGTTGTATATGACTTTATAATTAATGCCTTTTCGTATAAAGAGAGCGACACCGCCCCCTTGAGTGGAGTCGGGCCGGTCTCTTCTTACGATATTGTAATTTTTATGAGTCAATTTGTGTTTTTGGTTTAGCTTAGTTTCGCTAGCCATAAACACATCGGGACTGTAGTCTTTTAACAATTGGAACATATTGGCTCTTCGTTCAATCCTAATCAGTGAATTTACATTCACAGCTAGGACTTTTAGGCGCGTCTCCGGCAGCGCGCCCATTATGGTCTAAATTGCGCCAGGCCAGGCAACAAAGAGTAGAGATGGTCTACCCTTTTGCCTTGCTCCTTTATCTGACTTTGCAGCCCTGTAAGTTGACCTTGAATGCTCAACAACAAGGCTACAATGTCAGGCTGCACCTCTGGTGCCTTAGGCGCGGGGCCTTTGGGACAACCGTTGGTGGAGCCTGTCTCGTGTTCCCATTCCCTGACACCATTTGGGCGTAAGAGAATTTGGGATCCACGAATTTTTGTGTTGGAGCCTGTCGAACTGTTCGACTTCTTTCGGCTTTTTGACTGGCCTGTTTCTGTTTAATTTCTTGGACTTTAGGACAACCCCTATAGCTAGCCGGGTGCCCTTGGTTTCCACAAAGGACACACTTGAGCTGGGTTAAATCCTCAACCCGCTCATTCCCCAGCTTGCATTCTCCCTCATAAGGAGCTAGTGCACTACGCACTACGCCACCGCACCCACATGAAAGTTGTAAGCCAATTACAGGTTTTTTCGTTCTATCGAACTATACTGAACCGATTAGCATTTTTCTACGTACACACAAGTAATTGTTGTTGTTTTTATTCAGGTTCTTTCTATTATCTCCTCTCTTTTCATAAGCCAACAATTCGATTGGATTCGTATGAGGAGGGAGATGAGGCGAAAGAGTTTGACGCTGGTCAAGATTTTAATTTTTTAACAATTCTAAGGGTTTTGTATGAAATTTTTATACTTGCAGTTTAAGGCAGCTGCTTGCCGGATTTACAATTGAAAATTTAGAATGAAACAACAACAACTTGTGTGTGCTACCACCAAGTTCATAGGCTGGAGTTATAGCTATTTCACGGGGGCCAACCCGATCATCAGACTCCTTTAGTGGTGCTTAATCGCTTTATGTTCAATTTAATTTTTTTTTTTTTTGAAGAACTTTTGCCCGAGCTGGGCTTGAGCAAGCGACCTAGCGTTTGAGGAGCTAGTGCACTACGCACTACGCCACCGCACCCACATGAAAGTTGTAAGCCAATTACAGGTTTTTTCGTTCTATCGAACTATACTGAACCGATTAGCATTTTTCTAAGTACACACAAGTAATTGTTGTTGTTTTTATTCAGGTTCTTTCTATTATCTCCTCTCTTTTCATAAGCCAACAATTCGATTGGATTCGTATGAGGAGGGAGATGAGGCGAAAGAGTTTGACGCTGGTCAAGATTTTTAATTTTTAACAATTCTAAGGGTTTTGTATGAAATTTTTATACTTGCAGTTTAAGGCAGCTGCTTGCCGGATTTACAATTGAACTTGATGGTAGCACACACAAGTTGTTGTTGTTTCATTCTAAATTTTCAATTGTAAATCCGGCAAGCAGCTGCCTTAAACTGCAAGTATAAAAATTTCATACAAAACCCTTAGAAACTAATTATATGCATGTGGCAATCATACGCCAATCAAGCGAAACTCCGATTGATTCGATAAGAATCGTCTTCGATTTATTACAAACAAAATGGATCTTCAAGATCTCTTTTATCTTCTTAGTCTCTTTTTATCTCAACTCCCCCTTTTGCGAAACCCCCCTCTTTATTTGAAGCTATATATATGTATATCTTTTTCTTTTCTCCTTTTTTTTTTGTAGGAACACTTTCGTATAACCGCGCTATTAATCGTTTATATGTACATACATATATGAATTGGAATGAAATAAAATTGACTTACCCGTTCTTCTGCGGTAGTGGCCACTGCTGCTGGAAGGCTGGGTCGATGAATAATTTA
This sequence comes from Eupeodes latifasciatus, assembly GCA_920104205.1. Lineage (NCBI taxonomy): Eukaryota > Metazoa > Arthropoda > Insecta > Diptera > Syrphidae > Eupeodes > Eupeodes latifasciatus. Next base: position 221,911,834 of record OV049924.1, read on the forward strand.
ATATTTGTAGGTTATATATGTACGAAATTGTTCACTGTTAACTAACTTCAAATAAAGCAATTTAAACTAATTTTATATTACGTTTCGCGGAACGTATCTCATCAAAAGATTTTCGACTTTAAGCAAATATTATCATCACCACAAGAAGTTAATTTAAAATGAAAGTTGTTAAATTTTAAAACAAAAATAGTTAAAATTAAGATTTAAATAAAAATATATATTGATGATGGGGTCCGAACTGCAGCAGGCTTTTACTCCGGCTCTTTTTTGTCGGCGCCTAGACACTCTAGGCTACCGGGCTTCTACAGCTTGGATGTGCTGAATGTTAATGATGAGTCCGGCCACGTATTCCTTATTGGTTCTTTAGGTATTTTGGTATTATTCCTTTTTCAGGAAGCCTTTTAGCTTCTCAATCTATCCTTAAGGATACCTTTGGGGATTGATTTAAAAAAAAAGGATTATGCCTTTTGAATTGAAGCACAAAGTACAGATATGCAATGTATATATACCTCTACGTGCATATATTTATACATATTCATAAATGTAAATTGTGTTAAAATTTTACTTTATGTGTTGGATCGTTCTTCTTTTATTTATTTTTCTATTATTTATTTTGTCACATCAAATGAACTTAAACAAATTTCCGTAAAAAACTTTAACACTTTATTTAACAAGTGGGTATTTAAACTTGCAATTCGAAATTTAAATTTGGTCATATGACCGACTATGACTTTGAGGATGATTCTCTCTGGCTTCGATTTTTGAAAAGAATCTGAGCTTCCTAGCCAACCTGCGGACTACCCATTTTCATACTTTAGAGAATCCAGCAAAGCTCCTATCCCGTTGATGGTTCTCCAACTCACCAACACACGGATCCCAGTCCCTATCTAACGCTTCTGAATCAAGCGGATCTCTTCTTGCAAAGTGGAAATGTTGCTTCTTAGAAACTCTACTCAACCTAAGATTCCTAACCAACATTTCCACCTTACCGCCTCCGTATCTGCAACGATTACTATCTGATAGTAAGTTTTGCCTTTTTTGTGTTGCATATTTTAGGGATACCCGGTTTCGGTTAGTTTGAAATTGAGCTAGGTAACAATTTTAACTATCAATATTTTGCAAAATAGTGCCGAAAACTGAAATTTTTTAAATGCAAAAATATTGAATGTTTATTCAAAATTGTAAAATATTAACATATAGTAAAAACAAAATTCATTTATGGACAGGGTGATTGAAAAACCGACTAAAAGTAGGTGTTTTTGAAAATTTCATTGAAACAACCGTTACTCGAAAACTGTTAGGATGCGGTATAGACAAGTTACCAAATTCTGGTAGGTTATGATTTGGCCATTCAGCATATACAGTTTGGACCATTACTTATGGGACACCCTGTATATCTCGTTTAAAAATTTCAGATCCAATTGGATATTTACTAGCTTCATCATCAGCTAGTTGCTGTAGCACTCGTATTGATAAAAATGGTGCACACGTTGTACCATAGGTAACGGTTAGAAGTTTGTACAACTGCAGAGGCTTAGCAGGGTCATTCCTCCAAATAATTTGTTGAAACTTAGTTTCTTCAGGATGTATAAGGATTTGTCGAAACATTTTCTCTATATCCGAAGTAAAAACAACGAAGAAAGCACGCCATCGTAATATGACAGAAGATAAGTCGTTTTGTAAAATAGGACCTGGCAGTAGTTCTTCATTAAGTGCCTTAGAAAATGGAGGCTTTGATGAGCTGTCAAATACTACACGCAATTTGGTGGTAGAACTGCTCTCTTTCCAAACAACGTGATGCGGAAGAATAAAAAGGTTTCCGGACTCAGAAAGGTCATTAAGATTACATGAGAGTTCCATGTGATTAAGATCAATGTATTCTTTTATAAATTTATAATATTCATTTTTAAGCTTGATATTTTTTGGAAAAATTCTCTGTTCTAAATGATCGAATCTTTTTCGAGCATTATTACTAGAGTTTTCAAAGTTTGGGTAGTCTTCGCCTAAGACTTTTGACTTTAATGGAAGTCTAACAATATAGGTTCCAGAAGAAGAACGATAATGTGTTTCTTGGAAATATTTTTCACAAGCTTTTTCTTCAGTGGTTTGCACGCGTTCTGAAGATACTTCTTCAAGTTCCCAGAACTTTCGAAGAGTGTTGTCTATGTTCACCTGAGTGTGAAAAGTTAAAATATTTTGAACATCTCTGTTCTGAGGATTCCAGTTTTTAAATATTATATGCATGTGGCAATCATACGCCAATCAAGCGAAACTCCGATTGATTCGATAAGAATCGTCTTCGATTTATTACAAACAAAATGGATCTTCAAGATCTCTTTTATCTTCTTAGTCTCTTTTTATCTCAACTCCCCCTTTTGCGAAACCCCCCTCTTTATTTGAAGCTATATATATGTATATCTTTTTCTTTTCTCCTTTTTTTTTTGTAGGAACACTTTCGTATAACCGCGCTATTAATCGTTTATATGTACATACATATATGAATTGGAATGAAATAAAATTGACTTACCCGTTCTTCTGCGGTAGTGGCCACTGCTGCTGGAAGGCTGGGTCGATGAATAATTTAATATTTGTAGGTTATATATGTACGAAATTGTTCACTGTTAACTAACTTCAAATAAAGCAATTTAAACTAATTTTATATTACGTTTCGCGGAACGTATCTCATCAAAAGATTTTCGACTTTAAGCAAATATTATCATCACCACAAGAAGTTAATTTAAAATGAAAGTTGTTAAATTTTAAAACAAAAATAGTTAAAATTAAGATTTAAATAAAAATATATATTGATGATGGGGTCCGAACTGCAGCAGGCTTTTACTCCGGCTCTTTTTTGTCGGCGCCTAGACACTCTAGGCTACCGGGCTTCTACAGCTTGGATGTGCTGAATGTTAATGATGAGTCCGGCCACGTATTCCTTATTGGTTCTTTAGGTATTTTGGTATTATTCCTTTTTCAGGAAGCCTTTTAGCTTCTCAATCTATCCTTAAGGATACCTTTGGGGATTGATTTAAAAAAAAAGGATTATGCCTTTTGAATTGAAGCACAAAGTACAGATATGCAATGTATATATACCTCTACGTGCATATATTTATACATATTCATAAATGTAAATTGTGTTAAAATTTTACTTTATGTGTTGGATCGTTCTTCTTTTATTTATTTTTCTATTATTTATTTTGTCACATCAAATGAACTTAAACAAATTTCCGTAAAAAACTTTAACACTTTATTTAACAAGTGGGTATTTAAACTTGCAATTCGAAATTTAAATTTGGTCATATGACCGACTATGACTTTGAGGATGATTCTCTCTGGCTTCGATTTTTGAAAAGAATCTGAGCTTCCTAGCCAACCTGCGGACTACCCATTTTCATACTTTAGAGAATCCAGCAAAGCTCCTATCCCGTTGATGGTTCTCCAACTCACCAACACACGGATCCCAGTCCCTATCTAACGCTTCTGAATCAAGCGGATCTCTTCTTGCAAAGTGGAAATGTTGCTTCTTAGAAACTCTACTCAACCTAAGATTCCTAACCAACATTTCCACCTTACCGCCTCCGTATCTGCAACGATTACTATCTGATAGTAAGTTTTGCCTTTTTTGTGTTGCATATTTTAGGGATACCCGGTTTCGGTTAGTTTGAAATTGAGCTAGGTAACAATTTTAACTATCAATATTTTGCAAAATAGTGCCGAAAACTGAAATTTTTTAAATGCAAAAATATTGAATGTTTATTCAAAATTGTAAAATATTAACATATAGTAAAAACAAAATTCATTTATGGACAGGGTGATTGAAAAACCGACTAAAAGTAGGTGTTTTTGAAAATTTCATTGAAACAACCGTTACTCGAAAACTGTTAGGATGCGGTATAGACAAGTTACCAAATTCTGGTAGGTTATGATTTGGCCATTCAGCATATACAGTTTGGACCATTACTTATGGGACACCCTGTATATCTCGTTTAAAAATTTCAGATCCAATTGGATATTTACTAGCTTCATCATCAGCTAGTTGCTGTAGCACTCGTATTGATAAAAATGGTGCACACGTTGTACCATAGGTAACGGTTAGAAGTTTGTACAACTGCAGAGGCTTAGCAGGGTCATTCCTCCAAATAATTTGTTGAAACTTAGTTTCTTCAGGATGTATAAGGATTTGTCGAAACATTTTCTCTATATCCGAAGTAAAAACAACGAAGAAAGCACGCCATCGTAATATGACAGAAGATAAGTCGTTTTGTAAAATAGGACCTGGCAGTAGTTCTTCATTAAGTGCCTTAGAAAATGGAGGCTTTGATGAGCTGTCAAATACTACACGCAATTTGGTGGTAGAACTGCTCTCTTTCCAAACAACGTGATGCGGAAGAATAAAAAGGTTTCCGGACTCAGAAAGGTCATTAAGATTACATGAGAGTTCCATGTGATTAAGATCAATGTATTCTTTTATAAATTTATAATATTCATTTTTAAGCTTGATATTTTTTGGAAAAATTCTCTGTTCTAAATGATCGAATCTTTTTCGAGCATTATTACTAGAGTTTTCAAAGTTTGGGTAGTCTTCGCCTAAGACTTTTGACTTTAATGGAAGTCTAACAATATAGGTTCCAGAAGAAGAACGATAATGTGTTTCTTGGAAATATTTTTCACAAGCTTTTTCTTCAGTGGTTTGCACGCGTTCTGAAGATACTTCTTCAAGTTCCCAGAACTTTCGAAGAGTGTTGTCTATGTTCACCTGAGTGTGAAAAGTTAAAATATTTTGAACATCTCTGTTCTGAGGATTCCAGTTTTTAAATATTATATGCATGTGGCAATCATACGCCAATCAAGCGAAACTCCGATTGATTCGATAAGAATCGTCTTCGATTTATTACAAACAAAATGGATCTTCAAGATCTCTTTTATCTTCTTAGTCTCTTTTTATCTCAACTCCCCCTTTTGCGAAACCCCCCTCTTTATTTGAAGCTATATATATGTATATCTTTTTCTTTTCTCCTTTTTTTTTTGTAGGAACACTTTCGTATAACCGCGCTATTAATCGTTTATATGTACATACATATATGAATTGGAATGAAATAAAATTGACTTACCCGTTCTTCTGCGGTAGTGGCCACTGCTGCTGGAAGGCTGGGTCGATGAATAATTTAATATTTGTAGGTTATATATGTACGAAATTGTTCACTGTTAACTAACTTCAAATAAAGCAATTTAAACTAATTTTATATTACGTTTCGCGGAACGTATCTCATCAAAAGATTTTCGACTTTAAGCAAATATTATCATCACCACAAGAAGTTAATTTAAAATGAAAGTTGTTAAATTTTAAAACAAAAATAGTTAAAATTAAGATTTAAATAAAAATATATATTGATGATGGGGTCCGAACTGCAGCAGGCTTTTACTCCGGCTCTTTTTTGTCGGCGCCTAGACACTCTAGGCTACCGGGCTTCTACAGCTTGGATGTGCTGAATGTTAATGATGAGTCCGGCCACGTATTCCTTATTGGTTCTTTAGGTATTTTGGTATTATTCCTTTTTCAGGAAGCCTTTTAGCTTCTCAATCTATCCTTAAGGATACCTTTGGGGATTGATTTAAAAAAAAAGGATTATGCCTTTTGAATTGAAGCACAAAGTACAGATATGCAATGTATATATACCTCTACGTGCATATATTTATACATATTCATAAATGTAAATTGTGTTAAAATTTTACTTTATGTGTTGGATCGTTCTTCTTTTATTTATTTTTCTATTATTTATTTTGTCACATCAAATGAACTTAAACAAATTTCCGTAAAAAACTTTAACACTTTATTTAACAAGTGGGTATTTAAACTTGCAATTCGAAATTTAAATTTGGTCATATGACCGACTATGACTTTGAGGATGATTCTCTCTGGCTTCGATTTTTGAAAAGAATCTGAGCTTCCTAGCCAACCTGCGGACTACCCATTTTCATACTTTAGAGAATCCAGCAAAGCTCCTATCCCGTTGATGGTTCTCCAACTCACCAACACACGGATCCCAGTCCCTATCTAACGCTTCTGAATCAAGCGGATCTCTTCTTGCAAAGTGGAAATGTTGCTTCTTAGAAACTCTACTCAACCTAAGATTCCTAACCAACATTTCCACCTTACCGCCTCCGTATCTGCAACGATTACTATCTGATAGTAAGTTTTGCCTTTTTTGTGTTGCATATTTTAGGGATACCCGGTTTCGGTTAGTTTGAAATTGAGCTAGGTAACAATTTTAACTATCAATATTTTGCAAAATAGTGCCGAAAACTGAAATTTTTTAAATGCAAAAATATTGAATGTTTATTCAAAATTGTAAAATATTAACATATAGTAAAAACAAAATTCATTTATGGACAGGGTGATTGAAAAACCGACTAAAAGTAGGTGTTTTTGAAAATTTCATTGAAACAACCGTTACTCGAAAACTGTTAGGATGCGGTATAGACAAGTTACCAAATTCTGGTAGGTTATGATTTGGCCATTCAGCATATACAGTTTGGACCATTACTTATGGGACACCCTGTATATCTCGTTTAAAAATTTCAGATCCAATTGGATATTTACTAGCTTCATCATCAGCTAGTTGCTGTAGCACTCGTATTGATAAAAATGGTGCACACGTTGTACCATAGGTAACGGTTAGAAGTTTGTACAACTGCAGAGGCTTAGCAGGGTCATTCCTCCAAATAATTTGTTGAAACTTAGTTTCTTCAGGATGTATAAGGATTTGTCGAAACATTTTCTCTATATCCGAAGTAAAAACAACGAAGAAAGCACGCCATCGTAATATGACAGAAGATAAGTCGTTTTGTAAAATAGGACCTGGCAGTAGTTCTTCATTAAGTGCCTTAGAAAATGGAGGCTTTGATGAGCTGTCAAATACTACACGCAATTTGGTGGTAGAACTGCTCTCTTTCCAAACAACGTGATGCGGAAGAATAAAAAGGTTTCCGGACTCAGAAAGGTCATTAAGATTACATGAGAGTTCCATGTGATTAAGATCAATGTATTCTTTTATAAATTTATAATATTCATTTTTAAGCTTGATATTTTTTGGAAAAATTCTCTGTTCTAAATGATCGAATCTTTTTCGAGCATTATTACTAGAGTTTTCAAAGTTTGGGTAGTCTTCGCCTAAGACTTTTGACTTTAATGGAAGTCTAACAATATAGGTTCCAGAAGAAGAACGATAATGTGTTTCTTGGAAATATTTTTCACAAGCTTTTTCTTCAGTGGTTTGCACGCGTTCTGAAGATACTTCTTCAAGTTCCCAGAACTTTCGAAGAGTGTTGTCTATGTTCACCTGAGTGTGAAAAGTTAAAATATTTTGAACATCTCTGTTCTGAGGATTCCAGTTTTTAATTGGTCCTGAAAGGATCCAACCTAATTGAGTCTGTTGTGCCAATGGGCCATTAGTAGTCTTGGTGATACCGTCAAGGATGATTTCATGGAACACATCTGCACCAAGAAGTATATCTATGCGTCCAGGCTCTGCAAACTGAGGATCTGCCAGAGTTAGGTTGCCAATGTCGAAAGAAAATGAAGAATTAAGTTTTGCAACAGGAAAATAATTACTTATTGAAGTCATAACCAAAGCCTTTACAAGTAGCGTAAATTTGGAATTGATGCACGAATTAAGCTTGAGCTCAACAAAATTTTTATACGCACCGGAAGTCATTGAGCCAATACCGTCTATAACACAATGAATAGGATTTTTCTTGAGCCCCAATGTTTGAACACAATATTCTGTAACGAACGATACTTGAGACCCTTGATCTATGAGGGCTCTAAAAATGAAGTCACCAGCAGCAGTGGATATTTTTATTTTTGCTGTTGCAAGAAGTATTTGCGAAGTAGAATTTGAACCCAAATAAGTTGAAACATGAGAAATTTGATTTGAAGAACCAGCAATTGGATGCGCAGCAGTGTCATTGGATGAATGATTTGAATTCTCAATATGCATAACTGTGTTGTGCCTTCTATTACATTTTCGGCATGTCAACTTGCTTCGACATTTTGTAGCAGAATGTCCTGGCAACAAGCAGTTTGAACAAAGATTTTTAGATTTTAAAATATCCATCTTACTTTCATGAGTAAGTGACTTAAAGTTTGTACACTGGTAAAGAAGATGGGGTTCCTTACAACTTGGACACGAACTCGTATTATTGGAAGCATGAAACGTTTTTTTTTTTGCTCGTTTATTGTTTGGAAATTTATCCCTTGTTTCACCAAAAATTGAAGCTGGTTTAGAGTCAATTGCCTCTAATGATCGAAAAGAATCTTCTAAAAACTCATAAAATTCTGAAAGTTTTGGAAGATCATAATCTTCAGAATCTATTCCAGACTGATTCGATTTAGAAGTTCTATTTTGCGAGCTTTTAGTACTCAAAAACCGCTCCCAATTCTTGCGGGTCACACTATCAAGTTTTTGAGAAAGAATAAAAATAATTAAAACATCTCATGATTCGGTTTTAACCTTTAAATTTTGGATTGAAGTCAAACAATCCTTGGTAGTATAAAGAAGTTTCTTTATGCTATCACAAGACTCTCTTCGCATAATGTTTTTAAATACGATTCAATAATAAAACGTTTTTTATCAATCCTTTCGCAAAGCATTTGCCATGCAGAATCATAATTTGCAGCTGAACATGGAATAGAGTGTATAATTTTCTCAGCTTCACCTGAGACACATTTTTAAGATAAAAAAGTTTTCTAGCACTATCTAGACCCGGTTTATTATGAATCATTCCCGTAAATAAATCCCGAAACTGCATCCAGTTCTTATAATCGCCATCGAACTCGGGAAGACTAATGATTGGAAGATGAACACCACGTTCCTCATTTAAACTGCGATCACCAAAAGAAGTGTTATGATTGAAAGAAGTTTCTTTATCAGCAGAAGAAGAAATTGCCTTAATTATATCAACAATGTCGGACTTAAGGTCTAAAAACATGTCTTGAAATATATCATTATGTTTTTCAATAAAATATGTAGCCTCCGGTTTATTTTTCTTTTTCTCTTTGTATAGAAGAGAAAGCTTAACATGATTTTCACGAAAAGAAATCATGTAACTTTCTAATATTTCTAGGCGGCCATTAAGATGACTGGCCTTAGCTAGACGCTCCTTAGGACTCTTACTAAAATTAGTTTTAAAATTAATTAAGTCATTAATCAAGTTCTGTTGCTTTATGAAAAGAGTTTCTCATGTTTCTTCCATTTCAAATTTTTAAGAAACCAATTCGCAAGAGAATTGAAAAAGAGAAGGAAAAAAAAGTATTTCAAATTATTTTGGTTAAAATGAAATCCTATAAAATCCAAAATGACACTAAACCCAAAAAGTTCAAGCAGGGAAGTGAAAGAGTTATGAAACCAAAATAAGAAAAGAAATAAATGAAAAGAATAAAAAAAAACATTTTCACAATAACTGTTAAAAATAAACGGATTCTATTTAAGAATAGCGTTAAGCGATAATGACATGTGATGCAGATTTATATATTTTAACAGTGAACTTCATTTACTGTACTGTAAGTCCAATGCACCACAAACAAGTTACGAGCTTGAGACTCCTCTGAACAATGCAAACTTCCACACGATTTATGTTGCAAAGAAATGGCTGCAATTGATGCAGACAGCAAAAAAATAACTTTAAAAAGAAGATGCACTGCACAAACAAAATTGAGTATATATTGTAAGTATATACAAAACCGTTATGAACTTTACAGCAATTAATTAAGGATTATGTGAGAAATATGTATGTACATACATATATTATATATACACACAAAATATTCACTTTTAATTGAATATTGCTCTCCTTTAGACACATTTTAAGTTACGACTATATCTGCTAGTCTAGGTTGGCCTGGCATATGGCGTATACTGTATATAAGAGGTACAATTCTTTTTGAAATATACTGTCTTAATTCAAAGTTGAGTAACAAAGATCAAAAAGGTTACTGGCTCACATAATGCATCGCAGACTCACATATACAAATTTTCAATTTGTCGCTGTACAGTCCGTACAGCTCGTCGTTTTATCTTCTCCTCCACTCACTTTCTATGCATACGGGACTGTAGATCACACGAAGAACTTTTTTCTCGAAACGTCCCAAGGTGTTTTCATCCGCTTTTATCATAGTCCATGCTTCTGCACCGTATTGCAGGAAGGGGATGATGAGGGTCTTATATAGCGACTCTTAGCCCAAAGATTCAGCGATTAGCAAGAGTAATTTTTTGTTTGATCCCAGCGCTGGTGCTGTTTTCTGTGTTCATAGCGGAGCCTAGGTAGACAAAGTCCTTAACTACCTCAAAGTTATGTCTGTCAATGGTGACGTTTTGACCGGACTTCGGTGTTGTAGGTCCTTTCTTAATGACAGCATGTACTTTGTTTTGCCCTCATTAACAGCGTAACCCATTTTTGCCGCATTAACTACGGTTCCACTATGATGTTTTCACTTTCGTCTTTGCAGCCTTTGGTTCGAGGTTTATGTACTTGTGAATTTCGTTTCATCTTTGATTAAAGGCCGACTTCTTCCTTCTTAACACGTTCTTCAATGTTTGATTACCAGTTTAGTTTGGGATCTAGAATGACTCCTAGTTATTTCCAAGACCAATAAAACCAAGTCATCGGCATAAGAATTTCGAGAGGAGTATCCAATTTTCATACCCCAACCGCCCTACTTTTCCGAGCTCGGAAAGACTAAGCTGGGGGTGTTACCTCTGTTGCAGACAATTAGGTTAGTATCTAAAAATGAAGTCACCAGCAGCAGTGGATATTTTTATTTTTGCTGTTGCAAGAAGTATTTGCGAAGTAGAATTTGAACCCAAATAAGTTGAAACATGAGAAATTTGATTTGAAGAACCAGCAATTGGATGCGCAGCAGTGTCATTGGATGAATGAGTTGAATTCTCAATATGCATAACTGTGTTGTGCCTTCTATTACATTTTCGGCATGTCAACTTGCTTCGACATTTTGTAGCAGAATGTCCTGGCAACAAGCAGTTTGAACAAAGATTTTTAGATTTTAAAATATCCATCTTACTTTCATGAGTAAGTGACTTAAAGTTTGTACACTGGTAAAGAAGATGGGGTTCCTTACAACTTGGACACGAACTCGTATTATTGGAAGCATGAAACGTTTTTACATAATTTGCTCGTTTATTGTTTGGAAATTTATCCCTTGTTTCACCAAAAATTGAAGCTGGTTTAGAGTCAATTGCCTCTAATGATCGAAAAGAATCTTCTAAAAACTCATAAAATTCTGAAAGTTTTGGAAGATCATAATCTTCAGAATCTATTCCAGACTGATTCGATTTAGAAGTTCTATTTTGCGAGCTTTTAGTACTCAAAAACCGCTCCCAATTCTTGCGGGTCACACTATCAAGTTTTTGAGAAAGAATAAAAATAATTAAAACATCTCATGATTCGGTTTTAACCTTTAAATTTTGGATTGAAGTCAAACAATCCTTGGTAGTATAAAGAAGTTTCTTTATGCTATCACAAGACTCTCTTCGCATAATGTTTTTAAATACGATTCAATAATAAAACGTTTTTTATCAATCCTTTCGCAAAGCATTTGCCATGCAGAATCATAATTTGCAGCTGAACATGGAATAGAGTGTATAATTTTCTCAGCTTCACCTGAGACACATTTTTAAGATAAAAAAGTTTTCTAGCACTATCTAGACCCGGTTTATTATGAATCATTCCCGTAAATAAATCCCGAAACTGCATCCAGTTCTTATAATCGCCATCGAACTCGGGAAGACTAATGATTGGAAGATGAACACCACGTTCCTCATTTAAACTGCGATCACCAAAAGAAGTGTTATGATTGAAAGAAGTTTCTTTATCAGCAGAAGAAGAAATTGCCTTAATTATATCAACAATGTCGGACTTAAGGTCTAAAAACATGTCTTGAAATATATCATTATGTTTTTCAATAAAATATGTAGCCTCCGGTTTATTTTTCTTTTTCTCTTTGTATAGAAGAGAAAGCTTAACATGATTTTCACGAAAAGAAATCATGTAACTTTCTAATATTTCTAGGCGGCCATTAAGATGACTGGCCTTAGCTAGACGCTCCTTAGGACTCTTACTAAAATTAGTTTTAAAATTAATTAAGTCATTAATCAAGTTCTGTTGCTTTATGAAAAGAGTTTCTCATGTTTCTTCCATTTCAAATTTTTAAGAAACCAATTCGCAAGAGAATTGAAAAAGAGAAGGAAAAAAAAGTATTTCAAATTATTTTGGTTAAAATGAAATCCTATAAAATCCAAAATGACACTAAACCCAAAAAGTTCAAGCAGGGAAGTGAAAGAGTTATGAAACCAAAATAAGAAAAGAAATAAATGAAAAGAATAAAAAAAAAAACATTTTCACAATAACTGTTAAAAATAAACGGATTCTATTTAAGAATAGCGTTAAGCGATAATCACATGTGATGCAGATTTATATATTTTAACAGTGAACTTCATTTACTGTACTGTAAGTCCAATGCACCACAAACAAGTTACGAGCTTGAGACTCCTCTGAACAATGCAAACTTCCACACGATTTATGTTGCAAAGAAATGGCTGCAATTGATGCAGACAGCAAAAAAATAACTTTAAAAAGAAGATGCACTGCACAAACAAAATTGAGTATATATTGTAAGTATATACAAAACCGTTATGAACTTTACAGCAATTAATTAAGGATTATGTGAGAAATATGTATGTACATACATATATTATATATACACACAAAATATTCACTTTTAATTGAATATTGCTCTCCTTTAGACACATTTTAAGTTACGACTATATCTGCTAGTCTAGGTTGGCCTGGCATATGGCGTATACTGTATATAAGAGGTACAATTCTTTTTGAAATATACTGTCTTAATTCAAAGTTGAGTAACAAAGATCAAAAAGGTTACTGGCTCACATAATGCATCGCAGACTCACATATACAAATTTTCAATTTGTCGCTGTACAGTCCGTACAGCTCGTCGTTTTATCTTCTCCTCCACTCACTTTCTATGCATACGGGACTGTAGATCACACGAAGAACTTTTTTCTCGAAACGTCCCAAGGTGTTTTCATCCGCTTTTATCATAGTCCATGCTTCTGCACCGTATTGCAGGAAGGGGATGATGAGGGTCTTATATAGCGACTCTTAGCCCAAAGATTCAGCGATTAGCAAGAGTAATTTTTTGTTTAATCCCAGCGCTGGTGCTGTTTTCTGTGTTCATAGCGGAGCCTAGGTAGACAAAGTCCTTAACTACCTCAAAGTTATGTCTGTCAATGGTGACGTTTTGACCGGACTTCGGTGTTGTAGGTCCTTTCTTAATGACAGCATGTACTTTGTTTTGCCCTCATTAACAGCGTAACCCATTTTTGCCGCATTAACTACGGTTCCACTATGATGTTTTCACTTTCGTCTTTGCAGCCTTTGGTTCGAGGTTTATGTACTTGTGAATTTCGTTTCATCTTTGATTAAAGGCCCGACTTCTTCCTTCTTAACACGTTCTTCAATGTTTGATTACCAGTTTAGTTTGGGATCTAGAATGACTCCTAGTTATTTCCAAGACCAATAAAACCAAGTCATCGGCATAAGAATTTCGAGAGGAGTATCCAATTTTCATACCCCAACCGCCCTACTTTTCCGAGCTCGGAAAGACTAAGCTGGGGGTGTTACCTCTGTTGCAGACAATTAGGTTAGTATCGATATTAAAATCAAAAACTGTCACCTCGTACGTTTATCTCCGAACTTCCCCATAGAGAATGCCATGCGTTCTCATCACATCCAATTAGGAGGTTTGTCCTCAGTGACGTTGCTTTTCTTATCAGGATGCTCACTTCCTCGGGCGGTGACTGTCGGTCTAGGGCGGAATAGGCAGACGCCAATGGTAGCACAGTCATATTTAACTTCCCATAGAAAGTTATTGTAATGAGTCCGATTTGTCAAATTGAAAATTTTGACATTTCTCGACGTTTCAAGGTCCCTAGAGTCGAAATAAAAGATTTTTAGAAAGATGTCTGTGCGTGCGTGCGTGTGTGTGTACGTACGTTCGTACGTCTGTACGTTCGCGACGTTTTTTTTGTCGTCCATAGCTCAAGAACCAGAAGAGATATCGACTTCAAATAAATTTTGTTATACAGATAATAATGCACAAAGATGCAGAAAGGGCTCTCAAGAAAATTGCGTGGGTGTTTTTTTTTACCATAGCAGTTTAAAAAAAAGGTGAACATTTTGGTTAACCCTAAATATCTCACGAACCAATGACGCTAGAGACTTGAATTAAATTTATATTATATATTGTAACGTGATACCAAACCAGTATATTTTTGATTAAAAATCTAATTAACGGTTTTTTATAAATCAAAAAAACTGAAAAAAAAATTTGTCACCTCGAAAATTTTACGAATAAAAAATGATTTGATCTCCAAAACAATTTTGTGCAACGAAAAATAACGTTTTTAACATCTGGTAAAATTTTGAGAAAAATCAAATTGACAGTTTTTTTTTATAAAAAATAAAAACTTTAAAAAAGCATTACTCAAAGTTGGTAAATATTGAATTTTGACTCAAATGTCTTTTCTAAAATTTGAGATTATGGCTTCCAACTTTTTTAATCTAATAAGAAATATTGTTTTGAACATTCGATAAAATTTTGAGAAAAATCGAATTGACAGTTTTCTTACAAAAAATAAATACCTAAAAAAATTAATAAAAGTTCGTAAAAATTGATTTTCGACGCAAATATCTTTTCAAAACTTTGAGATATTGGCTTTAAACTACTTTTATCTTTTAAAAAAATATTGTTGTCAACATACAGTAAAATTTTGAGAAAAATCTAATTTATAGTTTTTTTTACAAAAAATAAAAACCAAAAAAAAACTATACTAAAACTTGGTAAAAATTTACTTTCGACTCAAATAGCTTTTCAAAAATTAAAAAACTTCTTCAAACTTTTTTTATTTCACAGAAAATATTGTTTTCGATATTCAGTAGTTTTTTTTTATAAAAATCCAACATAAAAAAATAAAATCTACAAAAAATAGTACGCAAATTTGGTAAAAATTGATGTTCGGTTCTTGATATCTCTCAAATTAATTTCATTCATCCAATTTGTAAAAATTTAAGAAATGCTACTAAAATTGGTAAAAATTTGTATCGACTAAAAATCTGTTTAACAAAACTAGATTTTCAAACTAAACTATTTCTTTATATAAAAAATATTGTTGGTAATTTAAAAAAATTTAAGAATAATTCAACTGACAACTTTTTTAACCCAACACGAAAATCTACAAACTTTTAAGTAAGACAAATCGACAGACGGGATGGGAAATTATCATTGTGGGTCGCATCCCAGTACACAAAATAGAATTGAGCAGAAAATAAATACACCATGGAGTAATAAAGTTCAGCTTTCAGTTGAATGAACAAAATTATCAACTGTCATTTTGATATAAGTAAACTTGGCTTGATAGCTATATACGTAGGGACATTTTTCCTGATCGTGTTATTTCTAGAAAAGGTAATCACTATTGGCTACTGGTCTCTTGTAATTTATTACCTTTAGATGTTTTTTTTTGTGTGCCATACAAAATATAAGGTCTATGCCAATGCTCTATAGTCGATTCAAGCTTCAAGACCATAAAGATGGAATTCGTTACGTTATTGTGGATGTCCGAGTTTGCCATTAAAACAAAAAGTACGTTGCGCTGCAACCGTAGAGGTTTTGGCTGTTTGGCTTATATAGTTTTCCACTGTTAATGGCAGACTTTGGGTTGTTTAAGTAATCCGAAAAATACGGACAGGAGTAGAAAGCTGTGGAAAATTTTATATCAAAACTCGTAGTAGCGGGTAAAAAACCCCAACAAAATCACCTTTGCCAAAAATAAGGTTAGCCACACCAAGCCATGGGAAGTTATCAGTGTGGGTCGCATCCCAGCCTCTTTTTTGTCTTCTAATCTGACAACTTTCAGAACGGGATTGCTAAGATTAAAATAAGATTACCTTTTTCTTGGTTTGAGATTTTGCTGATAAGATCGTTCTGGCTGTCTATGAGGCCCCGCACTCTGAGGCCATATACCCTTTGTTATTAGGCTGATGCCGACGTTTTCCTCCCTCAGGAACACTCTTAGATTATCCGAAGCATACTTAGAGTGCTTTAGATTAATCTGGACGACGTTCAGCGCATTTTCAACTTTTGGTCGATCCTGCGTAACTAGGGGCTCCCGCATCCTCCATAACATATTTATTGTATATGTCGGCTTTTGGTCCTTGGCTTTGCAGGATTTTGATCTTAACACTCCTGATGCCAAAACGTAATTTATTAGCTTTCTTCGCTTATCCTCAAAAGGTAAGAGGCACTGGTCTTCTGCGGCTCTTCTGCCTTAATGACGATCCAGTCATGTATCGGGACCAGTAGATTTAACCTGTGAAGACCGTGGATCAGCTCCTGTCTCGTTAGTTCAATGTAAGCCTTCGGCTGTCTAGGGATAAGTTTGAGCTTTAAGTCCTCCCAGTCATTGGTAACCTTAGCAATGCTTTCTCTAAGACATTACCTGGAAATCTCGTCTGCGCACTTGATTACCTTGTACCCCCTGAGCATTTCACCAGAATCAAAGCTTGGATAGGGCTCATCATTTTGTACAAGGTTTTTACAAATTATTTTTCTTTTCATTTTAAAAATTTTATTTAAAATTATAGGCATATTCTTTATGTATTGAATAATTTTACTAAAAATATAAAATATTTGTTATTCTAGCCGGACTTTGTGGCAAATTATAAAGAATTGGAATTAATTTGGTTTAAAAAAAAACATATATGAGTGTGATAACAATAGTTTCCAAGTTTGGAAATAACACGCTCAAATTAACAAAGAAGATGTAAACCAATATTGCTCTCTAATGACCATATTTATTGCATGCAGTATACAAAAAAAATCAACAAAAGCCGTGTTTTATTTTCCCCGTGATCCAGAACAGATCATCTTTTTATTTGCGTTACAACAACGAAGCGAAATCCTGCTTTATGCTTGATTATGTTTTTGTGATACAAACATTTCACATAAGGTGACATTTTGGCTTGTAAAGTGTGATATCACAATTTCTTTTTCAATAAACACAGTGTTCAGTGTTTCTTCATTACCATTTTCATCAATCTGAAAATAAAATATTTTTAATTAGATTTTGTATGTAATCGATAATATATTGGGGCGACTTTCCATTACCACAGCACGAATTTCCTTCTGATTTTTGTACAGTTAGGTAGGGGTCTCAATTGAACATGTTTTAAATATTAAGGGGAGGAAACACCGTTAAGTCATTAAAAAAATTATTTTCTTTTTCGGACTTAATGCTGTTTTTTTGTATTTTGTTTTTCGGGCTTAAACTGTTTTTTTTTTTTTTTTTTTTAATTGATAGTACGCCGCGCGCAGTATACTGCTTGGCTCAGTATAGAATCTGTTGTGGGTGCTATGTGCAAAGTACTTTTTGCATTTGAGCACTTAAATCAAAGAAATCCCCAACAAAAAAATCAAGTATAGCAACTCTGGATAAAAAACAGGGAAGAAATGTCAAAATCTACCATTTTTGCGTGTTTTGTTTGTGAAAAAGTGATCTTTGAAAATTAATTTCGAATAGAAATAAATGTTTCCTCGCCCGAAATTGCTATAATTATTATTTATTTGCACATATGTACATTATGTATCTATCAAATACAAAAAAAAAACGCGTTTCGAAATTCGAGCTGCGCTAATGGAAAGTTGAGCCAATAATTTAAATGTATAAAACAAAACATAACTTTGAACTTTGTGAAATTGAAATGAATAAAAGCAAAAAATATATTTATTTGACAAAATACATATGTATGTATGTATGTACATATATGTATTTATTTTTCCCTAAAAACATTCATTGTTGAACAAAATGATCAAATGGCAACTCTCGCTTTAAACGTCAAATAATATAATTTAAATATGACCTGATGTGGAATGGATTATTGTGAAAATAAAACTCGGCTAATATTTATGTACTTGTAACTATTTAGTTTTAATTTTACTTTTCTTTTTTATTTCAGCTCAAATGCAGTCTTTATAAGTGCTTTATGTTTAATCCGCCAAACCAATCAACTGATGATCACTGTAAAAAGTATATGTGAATAAATATTACATATCTTTAATAAAATGTACTTACAATCTATTCTGATTGTACTGAGCTGACGTATATAACTGTCAAAAAAAATTGAATTTAATTTATTAGAAATAAAAGAAAATCTGTCGAGAAAGAGCACATTAAAAATAATGTAATGTTAAGTATAATCATTTAAAGAAAATGCTGAAATGTTTGGTATGGGAAGTCAGTACAAAAATGCTTTTATCAAATAGAAAACAGAATATACATATATATGTATATATGTATATGTATGCGTATGTATAAATGCTCGCAGTAGTTTATCAAACACTTAAATCATTTTCAGTCAAAAACAGCTACTAAAAAATAACTATTCCGAATATCCTACCGAAACCGATACTATAGACGCAAAACAGGGGAAAAATGGGCTAAGGTGATAATACGACTATCATGGTTTTGATAGTTAAATTGACTATCATTTTTATTCCGTCTGTGTAAGATGATTCAACTCAATTCAACTCGATTGAACAATTTCAGATTAGAATTGTCAAAATTCATTGCTGCTATGGTGAAATCTTAAAATGATTTCTATAAAATATCTAAATAAAAGTATCAAATTGGATGTATATTAATAACATTCTTAGGTTAGGTTGGTTAGGTTGGAGTGGCTGTCTAGATGTCATTGACTCACTTAGACCTCAAGGGTCCATTGTGATACCACTAATAATGTTACTCATGGGAGAGTAATGAAAATTAAACAAACCATTTTGTGCTTTTAATAAAGTTAGAGAGACACTTTGTGTCAGTCATTGCCAGTTCACTGGTATTGTCGAAGAAGGGATTACCGAGAAAGTTATTCCTTCTAGTGGAGAGTGCTGGACATGTACATAGCAGGTGTTGGACTGTTTCCTCTTCCTCCTCGTCCATGCAGCTTCTACAGAAGTCATTTGTGTAGACTCCTAGCCTCAGAGCATGTCTTCCTATGAGGCAGTGTCCTGTTATTACTCCAATTGTAGAGCTTATATTTTGTCTGCTCAAGGATATCAAGCCTTTTGACCGATTTAAGTCTATGCTTGGCCATATTTGCTTGGTTGTTAGGCAGGTGGTGCTCTGTGACCATCTAGCATTTGTTGCTTCTAGAGCATATTGTTTGAGAAGATATTTGCATGTAGCAAGTGGTGTTCCTATGTTATGTTTTTGTCTAACATTTGGCAGAAGTGTTCCGTTTTTGGCGAGCTCATCGGCTTTGCAATTTCCCGGAATGTCTCTGTGGCCCGGCACCCAAATGAGGTGAATATTAAACTGTTCTGTCATCTCATTCAGAGATGATCGACAGTCGTGGACTAATTGAGAGTTTGTAGAGACAGACGCGAGAGATTTAAGAGCGGCTTGGCTGTCCGAGAAAATTCGTATATCTTTGCAAGATATAACGTTTTCTTTGAGCCAGGATAGTGCCTCTTTAATCGCCATTACTTCTGCCTGGAATACACTACATTGATTGGGAAGTCTATATGATAGACTGAGATTAAGTTGTTCTGAATAGATACCACTTCCAACTCCGTAATCGGTCTTTGAACCGTCTGTATAGAAGTGTACCGTATGGTCTTCCAGGGGTCCCTCTTCTTCCCAGGAGGATCTTGAAGGGATGGACACATGGAAGCTTTTACCGAATACCATTTTAGGGGTGGTATAGTCTAGGCGATCTGGGATAGATCTAAAATTATCTAGGATAGTAGTATGTCCAGTATTGTTACTGTTCCATTGAGAGGTGGCTCTAAGCCTCACACATGAGTTAGCTGCCACCGTTTTGGAGAAGATGTCAAGAGGTGTTAGGCTTAAAAGCACTTCCAGGGCTGCGGTTGGTGTTGAGCGAAGTGCTGCATACCTGCTGACCGCTGGACTTTGATGAACTTATTTAGATTTACCATCTTGTCCAGTGCGGTCCACCATACGACAACTCCATAAATGAGTATCGGTCTAATTACCGAAGTGTATAGCCAGTGGGTTATTTTTGGGGAGAAGCCCCATTTTGATCCTATGGCCTTTTTACAAGTAAAAAGCGCTACAGTAGCCTTTTTTACTCTTTCATCAATATTTGCCTTCCAATTTAGTTTTTTGTCTAAAATGAGGCCTAAATATTTAGCTTGGTCGGAAAACCTTAATGGTATTCCTTTAATCTTGGGTGGGCTGAGCTGAGGAATTTTGTACCTTCTTGAAAAGAGTACTAGTTCTGTTTTATGTGGATTGACGTCCAGGCCATATTGCTTAGCCCATTTTGTTAGCCTATTCAAGGCATTTTGTAGGAGTTCCGGGAGAACTTGGGAGTGTTTTCCAGATACAGATATTGCAACGTCGTCGTCAGCATAGGCAATCACCCTGAAACCCTCTGCTTCTAATGATGTTAGAAGGTCGTTTACTACCATGTTCCATAAGAGAGGCGAAAGGACCCCTCCTTGGGGGGTACCTTGATGCACCGATCTGGTGGTAGTAAAGCTTCTCATGCTTGAAGTTATTGTCCTGCTTTTGAGCATGAGACTAATAAAATCTATGAGTGGTTTCTTTAATTGCAGCTTTTCCATTGCTGTCGTGATCGCCTGGTAACTGACGTTGTTGAAAGCTCCTTCAATATCTAGGAAAGCTACTAGGTTATATTCTTTGTATTCGAGGGAATATTCAATACTGCGTACCAGCGAATGAAGTGCTGTTTCTACTGATTTTCCCTTAGAGTAAGCATGTTGAGCTGTGGAAATGAGACATGGTCTTAGGTTATGTCTGATGTAAATTTCAATCAATCTTTCCAAGGTTTTAAGAAGGAAGGATGATAGGCTGATTGGTCGTAGATCTTTAGGGTTAACGTGGGAGGGTTTCCCTGCTTTAGGAATAAAGACTACTTTTGCCATTCTCCAGGCTTTGGGAATATATCTCAGCCTTAAACAGCTTGTCAGAATGATTTCCAATGGTGGAATGATCATGTCTGAGCATTTTTGTAGTTCGGCCGGGATGATTCCGTCTGGTCCTGGAGATTTATATGGATCAAAGCTATCTATGGCCCATTGCAGTTTTTCCCGCGTTATTAGATCAACTAAATCGCTTGTAGAAGCTTGAGACTCTGATGTTAAGTCGTTAAGTATGTTAGAGCTACCTGGAAAGTGGGTGTCTAATAGCAGATTAAGAGATTCTTCATCTGTGATAGTCCATGTGCCTGCATCTGTCTTTAAAGCACTGGGTATTGTTGGACTTTTTGAGAGAATTTTCCTGAGTCTTGAGGCTTCTGAAGTATTTTCTATTTTGCCACAGAAGTTTCTCCAAGAAGACCTCTTACTCTTCCTTAATTCTTTTTTATATTGCTTTAGAGCTTGTTTGTATAAGTCCCAGTCAGAAGGAGATCTAGTGTATTTAGATCTATTGAAGAGTTTGCGACAACTCTTTCTGAATGGTTCTAGTTCTTTACGCCACCAATGAGGTTTCTTTTTTCCCTTTAAAATGGTTACAGGGCATGAAATTCTCATTGATTCATTGAAGGCTTCAGTGAGATGATTCACAGAAAGGTCTAGTTCATCTTTACTGGAGGAGCTTTTAAGAAGGTTGTAATCAAGTAATTGTGTTAGTACCTCCCTATATCGTTCCCAGTTTGTATTACGGTAATTGCGAAAACCCGTTATGTTTGCCACATCTCTGAGCTCAAACTGAATGTATTTGTGGTCAGAGAAGGAATTCTCTTTTGAGACATGCCAGTTTGAAATCAGATTGTGGATCGAGTCAGAGGTAAGTGTAATATCAAGTACCTCTTTCCTATTCTTGGTTACAAAAGTGGGTTCATTACCAATATTACTTATGAGTAGGTTAGTGCTTAGTAAGTAATCAAATAAGGACTCACCTCTCTCATTTATGTCCGAGCTACCCCATACCGTGTGATGAGCGTTAGCGTCCGATCCAATTAGGAGACCAACTTTTTTCGACTGCGCGTCCGCAATTGTCTTCCTCAAGGTGTCACCTGGAATTGGGCTGTCGTGGCCAAGATAGGAGGATATGAGCCAGTAGGTGGCTTTATCCGTTGTTAAGACAGCGGTGGTTGTGTCCTTGTCGCTGTAATTGGGGAGTAAAAATACATTTAAGTCATTTTTTACTAACATACATGACCTTGGTTCACCTTTCTCCGATGCATGCAGTAGCTTATAACCAGGAGTCCGGAGGCCTCTGATGATGGAGTTTGAGACCCACGGCTCCTGTATCAAGACGATGTCATCCTTGTTCGTGCAGTCGGAGTATGAGGTTATTTGCGGCCATGATGGCGTGATGGAGATTAATCTGTACTAATCGCAGCATTGCTACTATTAGTCAGATTAACCTCCACCACTGTATTATCGGCGTTTTCATCGTCTGAGGAGGAATGAAGTAGGTCTTCCTCACTCAGAGTGATGCCTAAGGTGGCGTCTTCAGTCTCCATGTCGGAGTTACTGTCGACTGTAAGTTTTGCCTCCACGTCGGATGGCTTGTTTGGGGCTGTGGAGGTCGATGGTTCCACTTTTGGTATTACATCGACCTCCATTATTGGTGGTAGTGAAGCGTTTCCTTCCGCTGAAGGGGTTTCTGTGGGGGGCGTGTTAAGCGAATCTTCGTCTTTCTTGTAGATGCGCAACATTATCTCGTCGAAACCATACCTAATCACGCCTTTGGTCGCGGCCAGTGGAGCCAGTGATTCCCTATTGATCAACACGAGAGCTGATCTATAGTGACCCACCGTCTCCTTCTCAACCTTTGGGACTTTCCAGTCGTGCGTAGGCAGGTTCGGATTACTTGCTTTGATCAATTTTATGATCATATCCGGGCAGTTGTGTAGAGCCGGGACCATTATGCGTGCTCTTAGCCGGCAAGGAATATCCTCCCTTGTAACAACCTCGAGCTTGGCACCCGGCCAGACTTCTGGCAAGCCATTGACAGCAGCCCTGTACAGATCGAAAGATCTCTGATCACCACAGGCGATGAGTTTGATACGATTTTGGTACCATCCTGCATCGGCTGTGTCTGGGAGAGGTCCCGGATTCTCCTCGATGACAGATAAAAATCTGAAACCGAGGTGAGCCTTGACGCTTGCCCATTGATCATGAGAGATGTTACCATCCACATGACCCCTGTCAATGACCGCTGCTATGATCTTACCTTTTAGCGCGTCGCTAAAGGAAAGATCCTTATTGAAGGCTGTTGTGCTGTTCGGATGCACCTTCTGCCTTTTTGGTTCGGGCTTGTCGCCCTCGAAAGACCTATTGCGCTTTGATGTTGAGTCGCTGCAGGTCTGTTTGGTGATATTGCTAAGAAAGCCACTAGCCCACTCGAGTTTTCGCGTTTGCCCCGTACCGCCCTTGGGACAGCCGAGCGTCACAGCTGTTCCACTGACGGGTACTTCCTTCAAGTATAGGTTGCGGCTAGTAGAGGGAGAAGGACTCCCGCTACTAGTGGCAACCACAGGGTTGCCAACACGTTCACACATCTGAGTAGGCTCGACAGCCTTTCCAGTGGATGTGACCGCATTGGCAGCCATGGCGCGATTTTTGTTATTATTTTTTAAAATTTTTCTGTTTGATGTTTTGTTTTGTTTCATTTTTGTTCCCACGAGTAGGGCGGAAAGACGGTCAGCCCCGGCAGAGCCGCTTGCCGGGGTAAGGCAGAAATATGACGGACCTTGCCACAGCATCCGAAAGAGCTCGTTAATGGCTGGTTTATCCCCCAGCCTTTCATTCTTCGGCACGGTTTTCGTACAAGTACGCTCACACCAGCACTGAAATTAGGAACCTCTAAACTATGATTGAATTGGGTTTCCGAACGTTGCACTATTGAGGAGTTACAACAATTCGGCTACCCAACTCAACCTTAGCTAATCACCATCCTGCCAAAAACGCACAGGACTTCTGTAGTGATCATTGCCCGCCTGGCACCCACTTGGAGGGTTTGAATGAGGATTTTGCCAAGCTAATAACATTCTTACTTTTCGGTCACAAGAATGGTTTTTCCTTAACGTAAAACAGATAACTAAAAAAATGTTTCATTCGTTTGTGTAAACGTCTGGTAGCTCTATTCAGAAACGACATATTTGTTGGAAAATGACTATACAACTTTTTTGTGACAGCTTTTTAGGTATCAATTTGACTATCACCTTACATAGATAAAATTCGATTATTTTGACTGTAATTTGTCAACAATCACCTTAACACCTGTATTTTTGATCTTAAAAATTGTACCACAAAATTGTAACAACTCTTGGTATTTACTGGTCGACAAAGTTCTGTTCACGGCAATCAAATTGCATATTCCCGATTGTTTTCGATGGCTTTCATTCAAATCCGACATCATATTACTCTTTTCACGTCAGATTTGTGAGATGTGACTTTTTAAAAATCGAAGGAAATTTATAAAGTACTTTTTTTCTTCAATACAATTTTGGCTGGTTTTTAAATCCTATTTAAAAATATTTTTTGTAAGGAGACAGTCGTCTTAGCAATGGTAGCCTGAATTGAACACCGAGACTCGGTACATCAAAATTGAACATCAAAAACCTGATGAAGATTTTTCCAATAACCTTAAAATAATAGATAACGAAATCTCCCGTGGTATTATAATTTTGGGACTCAAAAAAGAAATCGATGAATTTAAGCACCTAGCGTCTTATAAACAATTCCAAATCAATCTTTTTGGAGTACATCTGCGAGCGCAGGGACCATATGCGTTCTGGTGATTTTTCGGTAAAAGTTTCAGACCTCAAAGTCGCGGAAAGATTTTCACAATGCAAATTAATCGACAAAGTCGCAGTAATAATTACTTCCCACACTGTTACTTCAGTTCAAGGTAGAATATTTTTTTCATAATTGACATACACTACCCATGGAAATGCTCTACTTTCCTTTACGACATACAGTAGGATTTTTTCAAATTTTTTTTTATTTGATAGTGTAACCGAGTTACACCTTTTGTATGAATAAAATTTAGGGGCCAGTTATAATAGCTATCATTCAAATCAATCCGGAAAATGTTTTGAACAGATATCTAACCATGTTTCCCTTAGGGGCCAGTTATAGCTATCATTGAAATCGATCCGGAAAAATTTTTGAATCGATATTTGACGGTGTTTCCCTTTGATTAGAAATGAAAATTATATACTGATCGATCGGAAATCACACAAAGAATTTTTTTTGAGAAAAAAGTGCAATTGCACATTTATTTTTCTCTAAAAATGTATTTTTCTATTTTCCGGGCGGAAATTCATTTTCCTGAACAGCTGATACCTTTATGTTCAAAAGTGAAACGAATCGTTCCATTGATTTGTAATGATAGCTACATATAAACGACCTGTCAAAAAAATTCCAATGTTTGTTTTTAATGATGAAAACCAATGATAGCTATAACTGGCGCCTAACTGAAAAATATGTACTGATCGTAATCCACCGAAAATTGTTTACGGACAGAAATCTCATTGGAATTGTGTAAATTTGGAACACAAATCAGTGGAACGATTCGTTTCACATTTGATACATACATTTTTAACGAAAAATAATTGCCCAATTTAACTTTTTTTTTTCTCTAAAAAAACATTCTTATATTTTATATGTAATTGGCCCCTAAGAGTATGTTCTTTTAAATATATTGTAGGTATTATAACAAAATAAAATGTTATAGAAATGTGTATGTATTTTGTTTTAATTTGTTGTGATTGAAATGTTTCATTGTTTAGAAAGAGGACGAGTATTCCGTAGCAGAAAGGATGACAGCTGAAGATGATGAAGAAGCCGTTGTCCTTTGAGCCGAAGAGCAAAGAAAATAAAATATACTAACTGCTGAAAAGGACTTCTAAAAAAATATATTCTCCTCGGGTATTAGGACTTCTCAAGACGGATACTTTATGTTTGAATTAAAACTTAAAAACTTTGAAAGTTGATACCTCTGTTTTCAAATGGTATCACGGGGTCTGGTCGAGTTTTTTTTTGTAATTTGGATTAGAACGAACTTACATACAACCAGGGCCGGCCCAAGCCAAACTTGCGCCCTGTGCAAGATTTGTAGAAAGCGCCCCTTTTTTATATTTTTTTTACACATAAACTGATACACAAGCATAAGCCTTTCCCAGATTACCCAGGAGGTAGACTTTCAATGCGTTTTTTTTTATTGAGGTATCCCCAGGAGGCCTAAACCATTAAACTAAAACGCAGCGAAGAAATGAGCAGAGGGGAAACTTTTAAACTTGGAAACTTACTTTTCTGGCCTTACATTTTGCAAATTCAGAAATGAGATCATCAAAGTCTAAAGAATTTAATAATTTCTTTTCAATGGACATTATAGATAAACCTACCAATCTCTCTTGAGTCATGGTTGTCCTAAGATAATTTTTAATAATTTTAAGTTTAGAAAAACTACGTTCTCCTGAAGCTACCGTGACCGGGATTGTATTAAGGATTTGAAGAGCAGTTACTAAATTCGGAGCAAAATCTTCAAGGTTTGAACTAAAAATAAAATTTAACATATCTAAACTTGAGCTTTGTGGCGTAACAAGCTGGGATATTACGGTTAACTCTTGAAACAATTCTTCTCCATCTAAATATTTAAAACTACTTTATGTTAAAACATTCTGCAAATTAAGGCATGAAGCACGTACATTTTTATTTTTTAAACATTCGCTTATGTTACTCAAAAATGTAAAATTGATACTATACGTATCAAACCTTTCAAGTATTTGAAAAAAAAATTCAACTTTGAATCTTTGTTTCGGCTAATATAGTTTCAGGACATTCATCAGCATAAAGTATTTTTCTCCGTTGAGATCGCAATGATGAAGCTACAAGAAACATATTTGGTATTTCTAGGGAACCAGCAATATGCTCGGTTAATTGAACATACCTACTCATTAAATTTTTCATCGGAACGCATTAAAATCAAACTGTTTTTTGTATTTTCTAAAACTGTTATGCCAGTTGACAGATTAACGGACGAACTTTGCAAATATTTACTAGTTTAATTTATATTTTCTAAAATATCAAACCAAATTAGCAGGCAGCAAATAAATGTAAAATCAAAAATTTTATTTCCTAACGATTCTGCAATGTTTTTTGCCTCTAGATTTCTTAATTCTATAGGGCTTCATATATTTCTTGAATTGAAAAAAAGTTAAACAAACATTGAATTGTATCGAAAATTTTAACTGCATAAAATGAGAACCGAGCAGCATCATTAACCACTAAATTTAAGGAATGCGGGCAACATGGAACCAAAAATGCTCTTGGTTCCAGGGTTCGAATTCGATTCTGAACACCCGCTTCTTTTCCTTTCATATTCATATTCGAACCATTATCATAACTTTGGCTTGTCTTGTCTTCAAAATACGTCACTTCTATTAAAAACTGGTAGCTATTTATTTAATATTAATTAACCAACAAAGCGAAAAAACAATTGAAACAATCTGCATTCTGCACCAGACTAGATATACATTAAAAGTAGCCGTTACAATAGTCATTAACTTTCAAACAAAAAAAAACAAACTGCCTGCGCAAGAACAATTCGACTCCAAATATGTAGAATCATCCCTCTTTAATTTTTAAGCTCTATGCTCCTTTTCCATTCTATTAAAAATTTCATCTCCTGTAATCAGGCACTTAACTCTTACACAGTGTGCAATAAGAAAACCTGCACGCTCTGATCCATATGATTCCGTATAAATAAGTTTTTTTTTAAATATCTCCCATGTTAGTTTCGATACTCAGTGTGCAAAAAAGAAAACTTGCACATCCATTCACCATTATTTGTAGCAAAGACACCTACCTACCTCATTTCCAAATATATCACCCTGTTCATACAAGAGAAAAAATCTCAACACAAAAAAGTTCCATGCCACCTCATATGTGCAAGATATATTTTATGCACACCGAGTCCCAAAATTAACATAGAAGTATGACGAAGCAAAATACTTATTCATATTGAATCGTATGGGCTAGAACGTGCAGGTTTTGTATCACGCACAGTACCCTGTATGTGAGACTCACATGAGACATTGTGAGTTCTCATCTACAAAGAAAACAACAAAAAAATGTCTCTGAAAAAAGAGAGCAGGTAGGTTTCTGTATTCTGTGCTACCTTCTACTACAAATCAAAGACACAGCAAACAGCATATATTTTTTTTTTTTGTTTTCTTTGTAGATGAGAACTCACAATGTCTCATGTGAGTCTCACATACAGGGTACTGTGCGTGATACAAAACCTGCACGTTCTAGCCCATACGATTCAATATGAATAAGTATTTTGCTTCGTCATACTTCTATGTTAATTTTGGGACTCGGTGTGCATAAAATATATCTTGCACATATGAGGTGGCATGGAACTTATTTGTGTTGAGATTTTTTCTTCTTTTCTCTTGCATGGAATTTTTTTGTGTTGAGATTTTTTTCTTTTTTTCTCTTGTACGAACAGGGTGAAATATTTGGAAATGAGGTAGGTAGAGTTTTTAGTTCTGCGATATCTTGAGTTAAATTTTCATTGAATGCAACAATGAAAGTGATGTTAGTTAGTGCGCAAGAGATAACTTAGGACAGTTGTGATGGATGTTTTTTTGAGATTATTTTAAGAATGTTTGTGGTTAAAGAATGGCAAATATGTAGTAGTACATATTTGTTTGCAAGATCAGATTACATTTTCTTGCTCCTGGCAATGCGCCCCCAGAATTCTGCGCCCTGTGCATTTGCACATCTTGCACATATGCTTTGTCCGGCCCTGCATACAACAAGCCAACATTTTGTACTTTCTCTTGCCTTAGAAAAATCTATTGCACAAGGAATTTTGAATCGTAGTTTATGATTTTTTTTAATTAACCTGGGGTGGAATCGGCTACGGCGATTGTTGAAAAATAACAGTCAAAGTAATCGAATTTCATCTACATATGTATGTAAGGTGATAGTCAAATTGATACCTTAAAAGCTGTCACAACAAAAATGTGATTTTCCTACAAATATGCTGTTTCTGAATAGAGGTACCAGACGCTTACAAAAAAACGAATGGAAAATTTTTTTAGTTACCTTTTTTAGGTACAACAACATTATTGTGACGGACAAATCTTACGTTATTAAAACAAAGCCAATTTAATACTTTTATTTAGATATTTTATAGGAATAATTTTAAAATTTCAACAAAGCAACAACGAATTGTGACAATTCTAATCTGAAATTGTTCAATCGAATTGAATTGAGTTAAAAAATTTTACACAGACGGAAAACTCGGTGATAAGTCAATTTTTTTATATTTTAATAATTTTATTATTGAATAATTTTGAAGTCAGTTTCTTTAAATTTAGTTAATATTTATGTTTATTTAAATTTCTTTTCATTTTACCTGGATTTGAATATTCAAAAAACAACAAAAATGGAAGACATTACGCAAAAGTTGAAAGTTTGGGTATACCCCAGCGTTAATCAAGCAACCCTCATACACTACAAAAACAAAATTCTTTGGTGAACCAGTTCCCTACACCAAGGAACTCTAGCGGCTCTATGACTTTTGTTGTTTCAGGTCCTTGTAGATTAGATCGGTGAATACAATGGTTCCGGTAATGTTTCCAATTTTCTATTGAAAATAGGCAAGATTTTGCTATCGGCTTGCGTACACTAAAACCGAATTAGCACATAGCATCTTAAAGAGGTGGCAAGTTGTCTTCGTCGAGCGAATCTAAGGCCTCTTTCACACGAGACGGTTTCGTCCGTACGATTAAAATCCGTACGGTTTTTATCCGTGAGCCATGGATAGTAAACTAATAAAATTAACTAAAGCTTTCACACTGGACGGAGACGGGTTTTTTCCGTACGGACGATTTAAAACATCCGTCTCAATGACTGAGATATACTTCGGCCGTGTACGGTTTTTTTCCGTACGGAGAAAATCGTCATGTGTGAAAGAGGCCTAACGATCAACCTCGAAAAGAGTAAATTTTGTTTGAAAGATATAACATTTCTGAGTTTCGTCGTAGGACAAGCAAATCTAAAAACAAACACCGATAAGGTTGAAGCTCTGGTTAATTTTTCTGTTCCAAATACTGTTAAGCAAGTTAGGACTTCACCTGACAGTTTGACGGACAAGAGTATTGAAATAGGTCACAACACTAAGTTGTCACTGCGGTTTGGCAAAACCTATGCTCGCATAGCCTCTTAATATTACTGGTAAAATAAATGATAAGTTTCGAAAAAATTGTGACACTTGTAAGATGGTAAAGGCTCCGAATGAAATCCTTCGTCCTCCGATAAGGAGCCAAACAAAAACTGAAAGGCCCATGTAAAGACTGTCGATTTTTTAGGTCTATCCGCGTTCGAAAAGCGGTATTATTTATGTTTTTATTGTGGTGGATCATATCGCCAAATTCATGTTTTCAATGTTTTCTCTAAAGCTACCTTAAAACGGGTGATTCAATACTTTGAATCTGAAATCTTCCACACTTACGGTACTCCTGCACAAATGCATTCCGTCAACGGACGTCAGTTCGTGTGCAAGGATTTCAGAAATTTTTTAGATTAATACGGGGTCAAATATGTGCTTGCAGTGGTATATTCACCACAAGTCAACATTTCTGAGAGGGTAAATCGAAGTTTACTAAAGAAACTAAGAATTCTAATTACTAAACACACAGACTGACTGGGAAATCCATCTGTCCAGTATAGCCTGTGCCTTCCGGTCCGACATGCTCGACCAGTTAAAATGTCAACCCTATTTCACTGTGTTCGATCAGAGCATGGGTAATCACGGTCCAACGTATTCACTGTTTAGAAATATTAACGTTTTACCCTAATCCGATATGTTGGCCACTCCTTGCGCACTGAAATTTACCTTGACACGACATAAATTATCGCATAATTTGGACAGGGCACACGTCAAGTCAAGAGATATGTACAACAAATGTACTAAAAAAAGTCACTTACCTAGAAGGTCAGAATGGTTTTCCACCTTAATTTCGTTACGGTTATAAACGCGAAACTGCTATCTAAATTTCTTAAATCAGGGAACTTCTAACGCCAGGGACATATAGCAAAAAGAAAATATAAACATTTCACAAACCATCGATCTTTTTTTTAAAGTATATCACGATCTTTGCATTATGTTGTCCGTCTAGCCTAAGTGGGTTTGCAATCCACACTGATTATTTTAACAAGGTACTTGTATTCCGCTGCTTAATTATTTTTCCTAACAAACGACCAACCGAAACCGACACGAAAAATAAACAATAACACAATGGAATACTTCAGAACCTTTTTATTTTGCGTTACAGATGTATTTATTACATTATTACAAAACGGACACCTTAACAAAAACAATTTAACTGTGATAAAATTGATACATTGTAACTCAACAATTAATCAACTGACAATTGAGCCTTAAAACTCCAATTTTTTCTTATATTTTCTTATTCTCTTCACCATAGAAGAACTAATATTATCTAGAATCCCGACTTAATGGGTTTGTTCTCTTTTGGCCTTACAAGCTAAATGGAGAAATCTTGTCCATTAGGCTACGCATTTTATTTGATTTGATTTGATATATTGAGTACGTTAAAATCCTAACGTTACAGGTAATTATAAATATAAATAACTATAACAATAAAAATGAATGTATATATGTATAAAAAAAAAAAAAAAAAAAAAAAAAAAAAAAAAAAAAAAAAAAAAAATTAAATTTCTAATTTGCATAATTAACGAAAAATCTAATTTTAAACTGTTTTGATTTAATATTTACGTTGACAGAGTCAATTAAGTTATAATGTTTATTAAAAATATTAATTAACTGATTAATCGGACTGTTAGACCCATAGTTCGATCTGCTAAAACTGGGACGTATTGGCAAACTAGTTCTTAACCCAACACGGGCCGCGTTAAAGTTCAAACGACCCAAAACTGAGAAGGAGGAAATAGATCCATTCATTAATCCAACGATGAAGCAAAGCTGTAAAAACTCTCTATGAGCAGAAAGGGATGGGATATTCAAGAGAATTAGGTTCTGAGGGTAGGAAGGCCATTCAATTAAATTTGACCGAGGAAGAAATCGAAGGTAAAACTTTATGAATTTCTTTTGGACACCTTCAATTCTATTTGTGTGAACATTGTAATAAGGGGCCCATATAACACAGCCATATTCTAATACAGATCTGGCAAACGAAAAAAATAGACATTTAATTACGAAGGGATCACGGAACTCACTTCCAAAACGTTTAATAAAACCGAGTGATCTATTAGCTTTTTTGATTATTGAATCGTAGTGATCAGTAAATGATAACTTTGAATCTAGAATTATACCCAGATCAGAAAAGCTGGATTGGACGTGTAGACTAGAGGAGTTTAACATATAATCAAAAACAATGAAATCATGCTTGCGTGTGAAACGCATTGTCTTGCATTTGTCAACATTTAAAAATAAACGATTGTTGTTGCACCATTCCCAAAAACATAGTAGGTCATTTTGAAGAAGATTACAATCATTCAATGAATTTATTTTCCGAAATATTTTAACATCGTCAGCGTACATTAATGAAGAAGAGTTTTTTAAAAAAGATGGAAGGTCATTTATGAATAAGACAAATAATAGTGGTCCCAAATGACTACCTTGAGGTACACCGGAGTTAACTAAAAACTTATTTGAGTGATTATGTCTGAAAATTACACTATAATGTCTATCACTGAGGTAAGAAGACAACCAATTGATAAAAGAATCATTTAGTCCAAATCTTGACAGTTTATTTAGAAGAATACTATGATTAAGCTTGTCAAATGCCTTGCTAAAATCGGTAAAAATGCAATCAACTTGCAGATTTTTTTCAAAAGCGTCAAAACAGAACGTTGTGAATTCTAATAAATTAGTGACAGTTGATTTCTTTTTAACAAACCCGTGCTGATTTTCACTAATGATAGAAGAACAATTAAAAGATAAGACATCACAAACTAACAATTCGAACAATTTAGGAATAACAGAGAGTTTGGCTATGGGGCGGTAGTTAGTAACTAAGTGACTAGGACCTTTTTTATGAATAGGTTTAAGAAAAGCATATTTCCATAGATCAGGAAATGTAGAGTACTTAATTGAGTGGTTAAAAAGAATAAATAGTGGGTAAGATAAATGATTTGCACATTTTTTTAACATGAATGACGGTAAACCATCAGGGCCAGAACTTAGACTGTCGTCAAGTTTTAAAATTTGTTCACGAATTGTAGATTCAGTAATCGAAAAATTTATTAGTCCTAAGTGGGCATATTGTTGAGATGTCAGAGGGGATCGAGGGTCAGATGGGAGAGTTTCCTCAAAGGACTTCATAAAAAACTCCGCAAACATGTTGGATATAACTTTAGGATCTTGGCTAGAAAATTTATCAAACACCATACATATTGGGTAGCCATCAGTTTTTCTTTTAATATCAACAAAATTCCAGAATTTTTTAGGATTTATTTTAAAATCATTTCCAGTTTTGGTTAGGAATTCATTGTAAAGATAGTTGGAATAGTTGATAAATTCGTTTTTAAAATCAATATAATTTAGTAGGTCGCTATCAGTTTTAGTTTGATTGAACCTTAACCACGCCTTATTTCTTTTGTTTTTCAAGGATTTCAAATGCCGATCGAACCATGGGGGATAGTTATCTTTAGTTTTAACATGACGTAAAGGGATGGTTTCTAAAAAGCAGTCAAATATTATTTTATAAAACTTAAATAACTTATTATCTAGGTTTGAACCACTAAGCAAAGTATCCCAATCAATGAGACTTAATAGATTAAACAATTCATCAAAGTTACATTTTCTAAAATTGAATTCAACAAGATTACAAGCATTCGAAAAGTTACAAACATTCAAGTTCAAAAATATCGATAAAGCAGGATGATGACGATCTTCGATGACAAGTTTTACATCACTATGTGTAACAGCAGCGTCCGTGTTTAAAGACTCGGAAGAGTATACAAGGTCCAGTATTTTATTGTTATTGTTTGGAACTCCATTAATTTGATTTAAACAAAGGGCAGCCATCAAATCTATGAGGGAGATTTCTTTGGACGACGACAGATTAATAGGCAAAAATTCGCCGCTATCATTAGAATTAATCCAGTTTAGATCACTTAGATTGAAATCGCCAACTATGATTATTTCATCGTTAGGGTCAATGTTTTCAGTTATGCCATCCAGGCAGTCGTAAAGTTGATCATATACATCACTGTTGGAGCAAGGCGGAATGTAAGTAGCCACTACGTAGAGGAAACCATTAGGCATTTTTATCTTTATGCACAATATTTCAAGCAAGGATTGTCGGAAGTCATCGACGAGAGAGCACATTAACGAATTTTGTACGGCTATAATAATTCCTCCGCCAACCACGGTTGAATCATAGTTACAATGACGATCACGTCGGTAGATTTGGTAGTTGCTATCAAAAAGTTCAGAATTAGCTATTGATGAACATAGCCACGTCTCTGTTAAAACAATTACATCGTGAGGGAGGTTGGTTAAGTTCGTATAGACTATATTGGTTTTGGTCCGTAAGCCGTTAACGTTTTGATAGTAAATTAATACATGCTGCTGGGTTTTAGCGTTTTCAGTTACTGTCGAAAATGGTGTGGTTGTATCTTTGAGTTCCTGTTCACAAATTCATGTACGATTACACCATTAGGCCAAAATGATGGAGAATTCAGTAAATGGAAAATCGAGTCCGGACATCTTATTTTAAATGATGCATACTTGGAATAGTTCCTTTGAAGCATTTTCTCCACAGTGATTAATTCTAGTTTACCAATTTTCTGAATTAAATACGTTTTAATATCTAAAGCATTTGTAGATGGTGCAAGTTTAGAAATAAAAATTTGTTTATGACCTTCAACAACTTTAAGTCCATGTACAATAGGAGATTCGTATCTATTATCTTCGATTGCAGGTTGCTCTACTGCAGGTGGCCCTACTGCAGGTCGCTCTATTGCAGGTCGCTCTACTACAGGTAATTCAAATGGTTGACTCGAGGAGTTTGGTAAGGAAGTTTGAACTGATGCAGAAGGAGAACTTGCAGTAATAGTTTCAGTAATAGTTTCAGAGGAAGAAATTGTTCTTAATTCTTGTGTTGTTATGGAGACCGGATTAGTTGGAACATATGATTCAAATACAGATAAACTTTGTTTCTTAGTGAAAGGATTCAGTTGACCAATATCTGTGTCCTTATCCATTTCGTCACTTTTCCGTTTTGTAGATGAGGAGGAACTTTGCTCAGAGTTAGCATTAGAATTTTTTAACTTACTTCTTGTAAGTCGGCCTTGATGTGGAGGTTGCGATGCTAGGTTTTCAATTTTGTCTGAAAGGTACAGTAGTTGTTTGTGCATGTATTCTAAACGGTTGGTGTTTTCAATGACATTTCGAGCAATATTAGTGTATGCGAAAGGATCGCACTCGTCACAGAAATAATAGAAAGATCTATTTTTGGCAAATAATTTTATAGAGCTATGTGGAGCATCAATGCATTTCACGTGAAAAATTTTCCGACATATTCCATTGCAAATAATAGAATCAATTCCATAATCAGCAATTTCGTTACATAAAGAACAATTTGCCATGTTGTAAACGATTATTTTGGGATTTTGATTTTTGGCACAAATTTAAAATATTGTTTGCTACTGTACAGTATGGAGATATTGTAGTTAAAGGTTTGTGTATTTGCTTGCGTTATTAAATTCACAAACCGAATAATGTCGATGTTAAAGTGGTGAGTAAATATATTCTCGTAGTTGTAGTTCTGGCCGTAAGATGTCAGTATATATGAAAGTTGTTAAAGTGAGTAATAATAATCCCCTCGGTAGTGGTGAATAAAATATGTAAATAAAGAATAAACACCAAAAGAATATAAGGTGAAGTACCAAAAAGGGTTTGCTTGGCAGAACACTACTAAAAATGACTCACCCAGAAGGTAAGACTGAAAGCAAGTTGTCTCGTATATAGGTACGTGATGTCACTGATTGCTGTTCAGTCGATAAATATACAGGTTGATGCTGATGATATAGAGTTGGAATTTGTAGCTAAGTTTCACAAGCACTCGATTTTTGCAACATGTATGGAGATGAAAGCAAAATTTTTGGATTCAATGTAGTATCAACTTGGCTTCATTAGCAGAACATATACTAAAATGTTTCACTCACTAGGATAGATGAGACAGATAGATTAGATTATTATAATTATAAAAGGCTCCGGAGAGGATTCCAGTTAAATAGCAATAAAAAAAAGAAGACACTCAAAAATAAAATAAAATAAATTCTTGTGTAACTTTCACTATTAAAAAATTGATTTTACTATCTCTAATTACTAAATTGCGAGGGACTATTAAAGCAATACACTCGCGAGGAAAAAAGAGATTGGTAAAACTAAAAATGATTAATTGCTTGTAGAATTAAATAATAGAAATTTGGTATAATTCGCGAAGCTAGTTTTAAGCACAGTTTTATGATTCAACAATGTGTATTTGTGCATGTGATAGTTGTCCCGTGCATTACTTATGGGATCAAGCTATTTGGAAAGTAATTGTTATGGAATTTGTGCCCATCTTGTTCAATTGTGGGGGAAGAAAAACTGCCAGCACATAGGATGCCTCATTATGAGGATAATAGAGGAGTGCGTCCACGTGAAGTGATTGTACAAAGAGTTAAACTTCCAGACCGCGGTCATGAATGGAATGATCCTTTGATGTTTTCCAAGTTCCCTGAGAGAAATGGCAAACGTCGCCGCTATAGAAGTAGCTGTACTAGTAAATCACCTTATTCCTTTTCAACATCAGATTCTGAATCAAGTCGATCTCCAGAGCACAAACATCGCTACAATAGCAGTTCACACGAAAGTCAACCACCAAGACGACATTTTCGAACTAGCAGTGGTCTTAAATCACCAAGTCCCAGGCGTCCTCCAAATATTTTAATTTTCTTGTGGTTATTATTTTTATTTTAGATGTGCTTTTATTTATGTTTCTATCATTGTATCTCATATATACAAGTTAACACTTCGATCCTATTATAAAAAACACTGGACAACAATAATAGAAACAAAGAACAAACATCACAAACAAATGCAATCTGGAAATCATAAGCATAATTGTTTATGACTCAAGCGATACCGTAATCAAAAAAACCACTTGAGCATCGGAGCGACATCTAAACATGTGCATCGGCTCATATTTCAATCCCTTACCCACACCACATCAGATCCAAAATAACGAGGTGACTTACTCCGGTCAGCATCCTAAAACATCAATCTGAAACCAGCCGTCAAGCGCGCCAGTCGTCTTTTTTTATCTTAGAAAATAATTTTGTATCTTTTATATTCTTAGTTTAATAAATAAAGTTTTTTTAAAAAACTAAAAGTTAACGTAATAACTTAATTGGGGGCTCAACCGGGATGCCCAAGTGTTAACCAATAATTGAAAATATAAAGTAAATTGTGACATTAGTGGTATCCGCCAAAACTTTTTGCCAAATTATATCCCAAAGAGGATAAAAAGTGCAGTGAACCAATTATCACCAAGACGGCGTACAGTAAAGGAGAAATTGAAAGTATCCGGAACACCAGCAGCTGTAGCAGATCAAAATTTGTTGTGAGAAAATTTTTATTTTTAAGAAAATTAATATCTTGACCCTCGCAAGGCAAAAATGTCCTTCAGTGACGTTCTGAAGGACAAAATGGTAGTCGCGATTATCGACAGAAGTGACGTAGATGGCACGATCTCTGCCGAGAACTGGACAGTGGCCAAAGGACAGCTGGCCTTCAGTTTTGTCGAGATCATGTCTGACAATCCGGGACCACCGCCCATCACAAAAGATGGCGGTTGGCATCAGGGACACATCAAGTTGATGGTCTGTGATGATCGGAGGTCGTGCGATATACTGACGCTGGCGGTCAGCCGACTTGGAGAGGTCTGGCCTGGTGCTAAGCTGGAGGTTTTAGCAAAGGAAGACATTCCTTGCAGACCAAGAGCTCGCATCACGGTTCCGGCCATATTCAAGGAAGCAGACCACGTTCTGAAGGTAATCCGGCTCTCCAATCCAACCCTTACTACTCACAACTGGAAGGTTGCGAAATTGGAGGATCCAAAGGGACCCTACAAGGGTGCAATTGTAATCATCAATGCAGAGTCCCTTTCTCCTCTGGCGCAATCAAAAGGTGTGATTAGGTTCGGGTTCGATGAAATTACGCTGAGGGTCTACAAAAAAGATGGGGCCGAGGCACAATTTACTCCCTAATTTCAGCGATCGAGATACCACGGCCGCAAGTCTGGAAACAGCCAGAGGAACATTCTGGCTGGCGTCGGCGTATCTTGGCCACGACCATCTTGGCCCTCTCCCGGGTGACACTCTGGAGAGATTAATAGATGAAGCGCAAAGGCTCAACATTGGCCTCATCATCGGAAGTGACGCTAACGCCCACCATACAGTGTGGGGTAGCACGGATATAAACGACAGGGGTGAGTCTCTTTTCGACTATATTCTAAACACTAACCTACTCATAAGTAACGTTGGTAAAGAGCCAACCTTTATTACTAAAAATCGACAAGAAGTTTTAGATATAACTCTTGTCTCCGACTTCATTAATAATAATATTTTGAACTGGAAGGTATCTAAAGATCACTCCTTTTCCGATCATAGATACATCCAATTTAACTTTATAAATGAACCACCTTGCCAACCGATCTTTCGAAATCTAAAAAGAACAAATTGGCCAAAATACAAGAGAACGTTAAATAGTTTAGTAAAACTTGAACTCTTTAATACCCCTCCACCACTGAAGATCTTGACGACAAAGTCAATAATCTATCATTAGCCCTAAACAAAGCTCTAGATACTGCATGTCCTCTTATACAAGTAAGAGGTAAAAAGAAACCACACTGGTGGAACTCAGGGCTGGATCCACTTCGAAAAAAATGCAGAAAACTCTTTAACAGAGCGAAAGCTT
Organism: Eupeodes latifasciatus; assembly: GCA_920104205.1. Classification (NCBI taxonomy): domain Eukaryota; kingdom Metazoa; phylum Arthropoda; class Insecta; order Diptera; family Syrphidae; genus Eupeodes; species Eupeodes latifasciatus. The sequence goes on from OV049924.1 coordinate 221,950,959, forward strand.
CTAGAGACATGTCTGACTGGGATTCATATAAAGAATCACTGAAGATATATAAAAAAGAACTGAGGAAAACCAAACGATCGTCCTGGAGAAACTTCTTTAGCAACGTAGAAGATTGCTCCGAAGCATCCAGGCTGCGCAAAATCCTCTCCAAAAATCCAATCATGCCAAGCTGCTTGAAAAACGCCTCTGGACCAATTCAAGCGAAGAATCGCTCAACTTGCTACTAGACGTTCACTTTCCTGGTAGCTCTAATATTATTAATAACATTACACCTAATAATTGGGACAATACATTACATCCCCCACAGGGTCTAGTCACTAGGGAAAAACTCAAATGGGCTATTAACAGCTTTAAGCCATATAAATCTGCTGGTCCGGATGGTGTAATTCCAGCCGAACTGCAAGAAAATGCAAGTTTTCTAATACCCATCCTAGAAAACATCTTCAAGGGATGCCTTAAATTGGCATACATCCCGATGTCTTGGAGACAAGTTAAAGTTGTTTTTATTCCAAAAGCTGGAAAATCCAGCCACGTTAACCCTAAAGACCTAAGACCTATCAGCTTATCATCATTCCTCCTCAAAACTTTTAAACGTTTGATCGATATCCACTTAAGGGCAAGTATTGATAAGTCCCTCCTTTCAAGGGCTCAACACGCCTACAACAAAGGGAAATCAGTTGAAACGGCTCTATACAGTATAGTACGTACAATCGAATATTCCCTCCATCATAAAGAGTACACCTTAGTTGCCTTCTTAGATATAGAAGGTGCATTTAACAATGTCCACACATCTGCAATTGCAGATGTCAGCAGAGGTACGCCACAAGGTGGTGTCCTATCCCCTCTCCTCTGGAACTTAGTAATAAATGAATTACTAACTACTCTAGAAAGAGAGGGATACAGAGTGTTTGCTTATGCGGACGATGTTGCTATTGCAGTAACGGGTAAACATCCCAATATACTAAAAGAACTCTTACAAAACGCTTTAAATAAGCTCACCAGATGGGCAAATCAGTGTGGACTAGGCGTTAACCCACAAAAAACCGACCTTGTCCTCTTCACAAGAAAATACAAGTCCCACTCATTGACCCTCCCCTCATAAACGGTGTACCACTTAAATTCTCTGAAAAAGCAAAATACTTGGGTCTCATTTTGGATAAGAAATTAAGTTGTAAACCTAATATTCAAGAGAGAATAAACAAGGCCACAGTAGTCCTGTTCTCCTGTAAAAAGGCCATTGGTAATAAATGGGGCCTACAGCCCCGCATTACACACTGGCTATACATCTCGGTCATAAGACCGATCCTTACTTATGGAGTAGCGGTATGGTGGACGGCGCTAGATACAGCGACAAATCGCGATAAACTCAGCAAAGTCCAACGAACAGCCTGCCTGTGTATGGGAGGAGCACTTCGCTCCACCCCCTCCGCCTCACTAGATGTTCTGTTCCATCTAATACCGCTGGACATTTTCAGCAAGCAAACGGCCGCTAATACTGCCATATGGCTTCAAGCCTCCTCTCTGTGGATCAATAATGGAATTGGCCACACCACTATTTTGAACTCGTTCAGAACTTTAAACAGTAATATTGACTACACCATACCACATCCTCAGTTTAATAACTATAGCTTCAAAGTGACTATACCTCCCAGGTCTTCTTGGGAGAATACATCATTTTTGAACGATGGTCCTATAAACTTTTATACAGACGGATCAAAAACAGAGGATGGGGTTGGTGGAGGCGTATACTCAGATAGACTAAATTTAAGTCTCTCCTTTCGTCTACCCGATCATTGTAGCGTGTTCCAAGCTGAAATCCTGGCTATAAAAGAAGTCCTATCCTGGCTTAGAGAAGACGTTATATCAACTAATGATATACGCATCTTCTCGGATAGCCAAGCGTAAAGTCCCTAGACTCAGTCTCCACAAATTCATTAACAGCCCTTAATTGTCGATCATCTCTTACGGAGATGGCTACACAGTTCAACATTCACCTTTTCTGGGTGCCGGGCCATAGAGACATTCCAGGAAATTGCAAAGCTGACGAACTTGCAAAAAGCGGAACAACTTTACCTCTGCTGGCTCACAATGCTAGCATAGGTATCCCCTTAGCTACATGTAAGCTCATGCTAAAGCAAGATACCATAGAAGATACCATAGAGAAAATAAACTCCAGGTGGAATAACACCACCACTTGTGTCGCAACTAAATTTGGCCTATTCTTAGCGCCAGGCGCTCAAAACAATTAATCTCTCTGAGTAGATTGCACATTAGCTACGTTATAGGTGTCCTGACTGGGCACTGCTTATTAGGAAGGCATGCTATTCGACTCGGAGCCCCTGCAAATGATTTTTGTAGGAGTTGCATGGACGAAGAAGAAGAAGAGACAATCTCTCATCTTCTGTGCACATGCCCTGCCTTATCACAAAGACGTAGAATCCACCTTGGAGACTACTACTTTAACGATACCAGTGATCTAAAGAATTCAGACATTACTTGTCTCCTACGCTTCATTCGAAGCTCCAATTGGTTCAACGAGTTAAGCTGATTAACTGATCCATGTGGTATCACAACGGACCATACTTTGGTCTAAGTGTGTTGGACGTCCCAACCAACAGCCACTTTAACCTAACCTAACCTAAGAAAATTAATATTATTATCATTGTAAAAACATTATTTTGTTTTCTCTATATATAAAAATACGTATAAGTATGTCGGAGTCATTTAAAAAGTTTATTAAAGAACATACAAATTTAAAAAAAATTAAAACACAGGACAAAAGAAAAAACGAGGTATTAGGGAAAGAAAAAATATTAGACAAAGACAAAATGGCAACACAACTAGAACTTCAACAGTTCCAGGGCTATATCTGTAACAACGACTAAACTTTCAAATAAATTCAATAGCAGAATAGACTCACTGACTGCCCAACTTGCTAGCTTAGGAAATCCTTCTAATGTAGAAAATTATTCTAAACAGACAATTGACGAAAGAATAACATGCAACGAATCCTTACATATTGTAAAATCACTGCCAGAATTCTCTGGAAATCAAAACGCATACGTCAGTTGGCGAGAGGCTTCATTCAATTCAATATCCTTGTATACCATAGGTAGCAAAAGGTATTTTTCGGCTCTGACGATATTAAGGAATAAAATAGTAGGTGCAGCAAACGATGTGTAAATTCACAAACGCATCACTGCAGAGATGATTTGCGATCATCAATGTAGCACGTTCATAAACGCAAATAATTGGCATCACTTAAAATGTCAATTGTTCATTATTGCAAAGTTGGATAAACTGATGCGCAAATATTAAAAAAAAAACATCAAGAATTTTCTTGATAACTTGTTGATGTCGACGCGATTTGTTGCAAAAATGGCGGAAAAGGAGAATGGAAAGTATGTAATCAAATTTTAAATTGTTTCTAAATTAATTAATTTGATGAATTTCAGGGAATATTTTTACCAGCGCCGAGATTAAACATTTATTAGAAACCAGAATAAAGTATGAGGGTGAATTCGTTGGAGGCAGGAAATCCAAGTCAGTATTGTGGAGGAAAGTTCTGAAGGAGATAAAATGTGTGGCTCCAGAAAGTTCCTAAATGTGATCATCACATACAAAAGAATAAAAAAAAGAAACAAGGAAACCGGAAAGGATGCGACAACTTGGGAACATTTCGATAGATTGGACGAAGTGTATGGAGCCAAACATTCAATTCAGCCTCCTGTCCAGAACTTGCTCTCCTCAATACCAACTCCTAGCAACATCTCGACAAATCAGCCACGCAGCAGCTTGGATTCCTGGCCTTCTTCAAACGATCAGACTCCACTTTCGTCTACTCAGGGAGACTTATCGTTTTCGGAAGTAATTGGCGAGGAGTCTTATGAAGCACAGGAAGAAATTACTCCCAATAAGCGCCATCGTAAAACCAAAGAAAACGAGACGTTGGAATTTCTGCGTCAGGAAGCAAAGCGGGAAGACGAAAGGCACGTGGAATTTATGGAGTTGGAGAGGAAGAAACTGGACATAGAACTGCAAAGAATCCAAGAAATGCGAGAATTAAAAACAGTTTTGCAGCAAATTCTGCATAATAAAAATTGAAACTAGTCATATGTATATATTGGTACAAAGATTATTCAATGTGATGTAAATAAGTTTTTGTTATTCTTTTTGTTATTGAAGTTTTTTTTTTAGTTTTTTAATGAAGTTTTAAACAAGTTTTTGTTATGTTAATCTAATTTATTTATAAATAAATAAAGTATATATACTTAGGTATGTATATTTAATTGAAATCAATTTCTTTTTTTAACTTTCCATAGGAAGTTATTGTAATGGGTCCGATTTGTCGAATTGAAAATTTTGACATTTCTCGACGTTTCAAGTTCCCTAGAGTCGAAATAAAAGATTTTTAGAAAGATGTCTGTGCGTGCGTGTGTACGTACGTTCGTGCGTCCGTACGCTCGCGACGTTTTTTTCGTCGTCCATAGCTCAAGAACCAGAAGAGATATCGACTTCAAATAAATTTTGTTATACAGATAATAAGGCAAAAAGATGCAGAAAGGGCTCTCAAGAAAATTGCGTGGGTGGTCTCTTGAGACGTTTTACCCTCGAAATCCGCATTTTTTGGAGAAATGTGTTATTTTTCGATTCGTTATTATCAATGAGAGTTTTTATTAGTTACACATCCATCACAAAGCAAAAGTTGTTTTTAAACGTACTTTTTGCCAATCAGCATCGCATCGTAATCAGCTGAGCAACGATCAGCATCGCAAAAAAACAGTGATGCCTAATCACGGCACGGTACTCAATTATGATGCCATAATTTCGCGCTTAGACTTTGCTAATGCAGACAAACGACCGATACACATGCTAGAACAAGAATTGTCAATACTAAGACAGGGAAATAATACAGTGATAGACTATTATAATCAGGTTGATGAAAAATTAACCTTGATAATCAACAAGACGGTTATGACCCATGGTAACAGTACACCCATGTCCATAGAGTTGTGTAGAATGCATAGAAACATTGCATTGAGGGTATTTATTTCAGGTCTCAATGATAATCTATCTAACATCCTATTTTCTATAAATCCAAGTGATTTACCCTCTGCCTTAGCAAAAGCACAAGAATTGCAAAGCAACAATAGTAGAGCATTATTTGCTTCACAATTCAGACCACAAATTGAAAGAAATAACAACTTACGTTTTCCCACGAGGGGCGACAATAAAAACAGAAAATTCCAACAAAACAATCACCGCATACAGACACAACAAAAGGTCGAACCAATGGAGTTAGGAAGTTCGGCAAACATTTGAATAGAAGTGACGTAAATCACTTAAAACAAATTCATACCCAAACAAACTATCAAAGACCTGGCCCAAGTCACGGTTATAACCATAATACTAATTGGAAGTGGACAAAACCCAGTTTTAACACTTACAATAACTCACCACGTCCAACTTTTAAAAGACAAAATGAGACGTTTCACAATACACAAGAATCGGTTCAAGCAACCGTTCCCAAAGTAAATCACATAAACAATATCAACGAAGATGAACATTTTTTAGACGAACGTGGGGACTACCCCACATATCACGAAAACTAAACGATAAAACAATACAAATATTAATTGATACTGGTACCAGTAGTAACTACTGCAAACCAAACACTTTCGAGAACGAAATTTCCCTACCAATTTTTAAAAGAGCGCGAACGCCAAGTGGCGAAATAATTATAAAAAAATATCACGAAGTTTTTGTACTAAATACAAAAACAAGATTTTATATAATAGATAATTTAGAAACTGATGCATTAATAGGTGCAAACTTACTAAACCACGTTTTAGCAGAAATAGACTTCGATAACAAGTTGTTAAGATACGGTAATAGGATAGAGAACATATATTTAGACAAAGTGGAACTTATTAATTCAATTCAAGAAAATAATATTGAAGAACTGAGAAGTTCAATTATGAAGAAAATATCAAGTATTCATGATGAAATTGATCTTAGTCTACCCTTCAGAACGGATGTCCTAGCAGAGATTCGTACTAACATTGATACCCCAATCTGGAGTAAGCAATACCCGTACCCACTTTCAGCTAACGATTTCGTTAACAAAGAATTAAAAAAATTATTAAATGGAGGCACCTTCGAAAAGTTCATACAATTCTCCTGTATGGATAGTTGCGAAAAAAGGAATAAACGAAGATGGGACACCAAAACAAAGATTGGTGATCGACTTCAAAAAACTTAATGAACTTACTGTATCCGATAAATATCCAATACCGGATACAAACGTTATACTAAGTAAAGTAACTTAGGGGAGGCAAAGTACTTCTCTACATTAGATCTGGAAAGTGGCTTCATCAAATAAGAATGAAAGAATCAGATGTAGAGAAAACTAGTTTTTCCGTGAATAACGGAAAATATGAATACGTTCGTATGCCTTTTGGATTGAAGAATGCTCCTTCAATATTCCAGAGAGCAATGGACGAAATCCTTAGACCATTTATTGGGAAAATATGTCATGTCTACATTGATGACATTATAATATTCTCAAAGACAGTCCAAGAACATATCGAACATATAAATATAATTATAAAGGCATTGAAAGAAGCCAATATGAAAATTTCAGTGGAGAAATCACGTCTATTTGAAGAAAAAGTAGAATTTTTGGGTTATGTTGTAGCTCATAAAACAATTAAAACTAATTCTGAAAAGGTTGAAACCATAAGAAATTACCCTATCCCCAAAACCCTGAGGCAATTACGAAGCTTCTTAGGTATGATCGGCTATTATCGTAAATTTATAAAAAATTATGCGGCAATAGCTAAACCTCTAACTCTAACCAAATATTTGCAGAGTGAAAATGGTCATGTTTCCACTCACATGGCAAATAAAACGGAAATTAACCTTGATAAAGAAGGTGTAGATGCTTTTAATGAACTGAAAACACACTTAATTGCCGAAGTTGAATTAACTCAACCAGACTTTAATAAAAACATTCATATTAACAACAGACGCTTCCGACGATGCAATTGGTGCAGTATTGTCCCAGGATAATAAACCAATTACATTTATATCGAAAACATTAACGAAAACAGAAAGAAATTATGCAACTAATGAGAAAGAGTTGTACGCAATTGTATTTGCTCTAAAAAGCTTAAGAAATTACCTATACGGTGTTTAAAACCTATAGAAATACATACAGACCATCAGCCTCTTACTTACGCAGTTTCTAAACGAAACCCGAATAATAAAATGAAAAGATGGCATGCGTTGATAGAGGAATATGCGCCTAAAATTGTATATAAACCAGGAAAAACCAATGTCGTAGCTGACGCCCTATCCAGACAAAACCTTAACCAAATAACTGAAGATGATGCATCAGTGGCTACACAACATTCTGCCCAAAGCAGCGACAACTATCAAATTGAAATACTAGATAGGCCGGTTAACCAATTTAACCAACAAATAATCATCAATAAATCAATGGAACTAAGGCACGACATTATAACACCTTTTTCGGGCAAAACTAGGCACTTAATTGAATATAATGACACTAATGAACTTTTACAATTATTCAAAGAATACCTTAAACCAGGTTCAGTTGCTATATTTGCAACCCCAGAAACTATTTACGACATAAAGAACATGTTAAAAGATAACTACACAAACAAATTTGTACAAACCAAATACTTTGCTAACGACATATGTAACAAACAAAGATGACCAAATTGACATAGTTATTGAAACTCATAACAGAGCCCATAGAGGACTCCAAGAGAACGTTAAACAAATTAGAGATCGATACTATTGGCCCAGTATGAATGAAGATTTTCAACAATACATTCACAACTGCAAAACATGCAAATCTATGAAGTACGATAGACACCCAAATAAATATCCAATTAGTAAGGCACCAATTCCTTTAAGAGAGGGAGAGAGCATACACATAGACATTATGTTCGCAGAAAAAATTAAAATCTTAACATGCATTGACGCATATTCTAAATATGTACCTAGTAATACAAATTATTGAGGATAAACATAACATGCACAATAAAGTTTTAGAGATATTGCAAGCATTTCCTTACTGCAAAAATGTAACTTGTGACCAAGACCCTACCTTTAAATCAACACTTTTCAAATCCCTCTTGGAAAGATGTAACATTACTGTTTATTATACACCCACAATCACAGTATTAGCAACGGACAGGTAGAAAAAGCACACAGTACTCTCCAAGAAATAGCCAGATGTCTGAAAGACGAATATAAGTTATTAGATACTCATGAAATATTCATACGTGCAGCCAAGGAGTACAATAAAACAATTCACTCCTCAATTCAAAAAAAAACCTTTCAAAGTTTTATATAATAAATCCTCACACGAAGAAGTCCCACTTAATCTTGCTCAAGATAAAATGTTAGAATCACATAACAGAAATAGAAAAACAAAGGAAATAGAACCAAACACCACAGTCTATAAGAAAACAACAGGGGCTCATTGGGGAAAACTACAACCCAAATACAAACCCGTAAAAGTAATCGCCGACTTAGGTGCAAAAGTTAAAATATCAAATGGAAAATTAGTCCACAAAGATAATTTTAAATCTTAAAATTCCAGACAATGGACATCAAATTCGTTCTACTTTTACTAGGAGCCCAAGCCAACGTTGAAGTTATCGATTATACAAGAGAAAACTACCTACTGATAGAGACTAGCGAGGCTCTCATTTACGAAAACACTTCCGATATATCAGGAAATTCCTCGATGACACAAGTGAAAGCATTAGATTAAGCCATGAAGAAGCTTACCCAGACACACCCAGAGAGGATAGGCATGATAATAACCTCATCATAATAGAAACATTACTAGATCAATTAATGATCACACGCTCTACACGAGCCATAAATACCATAGGCACTATTTGGAAATGGATAGCTGGTACACCTGACCATGACGATGAACTGACTATCGAAAATAAAATTAACGATTTGATAAGAAATAATAATAAACAATTTGTTACTAATGTAAAATTATTTGAGGCGATCAGATCGGCTACACCTCGTATTAAAGACGAGTGGGTGACAGAGAAATGTAAAATGATCATTTTCGAATTACAAAATATGATAAACACATTAACGTTAGCCAAATTAAAGATCCTGAACCCAGCCATATTTAATATTAAATATATAAGAGAAATTGTTAATCATGAAGCTATGACAGAATTTACAATAAGCGACTTAATCGATATCTCAAAATTTAAAATCGCACAAGGAGAAGAAATAATTGTAATATACATTAAATATCCTATTACATATATACAATAAGTGTAAACTGTATGAAGCAAGGGCTTCAGTCAGAAAGACGGTAAGCTAATTTTAGAGAAAGAAATAATAAAATGTAACTCTAAGTTCTTAAATATTGAAAATTGTAAAATAGAACTTAAGAACACACATTGTAAAGCTAGTAATAACCAAAGTTGCTTATCTGAGTTGCTTAACGACCAGAAACCTAAGTGTAACAAAATCAAAGAAAAAAACCTAGCATTAGAAATCATTATAAAGATGGCACCATTCTTGTATCAGGACATCATACAGTCAACAACATAACGCTGAACGGAGTGTATTTAATCAATTTCGAAAATTCTACAAATATTGATGGAAAAATATATGAGAATCCTACAGAGCAAATCAACAACGTCTTAAAGAGTTATACCGTCAACGAATACGATGTTGAACAATATTTCGAAGCCCTAGACGAAGCATTAAAGTTTGAAAATATAAACCTACTCCAGAACTTCAAAACAAAAGTTACAAATAGCCCAATCATATCCACATTCGGGGTTATAATACTAACAATCGCAATCATAATGTCTTTCTTATATTTCAAGAAATCTAGGCAGCAACAGCTAACTAGAAATGAATACATCAGCCTGCAAGTACGGGACATCGTAAACAGAGTCCACACATCACCATAGATATCGGGGCGATATCTTCTTAACCATGGGGGAAGTTAACACTTTGATCCATCAAACAAACATCACAAACAAATGCAATCTGGAAATCATAAACATAATTGTTTATGACCCAAGCGATACCGTAATCAAAAAAACCACTTGAGCATCGGAGCGACATCTAAACATGTGCATCGGCTCATATTTCAATCCCTTACCCACACCACATCAGATCCAAAATAACGAGGTGACTTACTCCGGTCAGCATCCTAAAACATCAATCTGAAACCAGCCGTCAAGCGCGCCAGTCGTCTTTTTTTATCTAAGAAAATAATTTTGTATCTTTTATATTTTTAGTTTAATAAATAAAGTTTTTTTAAAAAACTAAAAGTTAACGTAATAACTTAATTTACATATATGTATAATAAAAGCTCCTAAATTAACAATTAATAATAACAAAATTCTATCATCCTTTATTAGGATTTCTTTACATTACATTACATTTCTTTCCACATGCTTGTTCTATATAATTAATACCATTTGATTTGAAAGCACTACAAAAACTGTTTATCTTCTACGTTCATGAGTTGCAAAGCGGCGTTGACATTCTTCACCTTCTCCAATTCCAAAGAAAAGAACAGCCTACCTACAACCTTTGTATATATAATCTATAGTACTCTTATGGAACACGAATTTTTAGTTCATTGACGGCTGACAGGCGGCGCTCGGAGTACTGAACCTTTGTATATGAAGTGGAATAGTAATATCATGAAGAGGAACGAACGAAGCGACGTCTGGGCTAAGAAGGAATGTGTGCTGAGATTTTTGCTGAGTTTAACCATCTTACTCAGCTTGTCAATGAGCCTACTCGTATATCAGACGTTAACGGCCTAGCAGAAAATACACTTGACTTGTTTCTCACCTCTGATCCTGATAAATACACAATCAGTGTATTGACGCCTCTAGGCACATCGGACCACAGTGTCATATCTGCTAATTTCTCGTGTCAAACAAATCCAGTTAAAGAAAGAGCTCCAAAGAGAACCGTTTGGCAGTACGAGAAAGCCAACTGGGACGGTCTCAATAATTTCTTCAGGATCTTTAACTCGTCGCTATGCTTCCTCGGTAGCGACGTAGACTCCAGTGCAGATATGATTTCTAGTATGATTCATCTGGGAATGGAAACGTTTATCCCGAATAGGGTTAAAAGTATTAAACCCAAGGATAAATCATGGTTCGATTCGAGCTGCAAAGAGGTTATCAAGGAGAAAGAGGTGAGCTTCCGATGTTTTAAAGCCAACCCAACTGAGGAAAACCGGAAAAAGTTTAAGCAAGCCAGGAAGGCTTGCAACGCCTATATTCGAAGGACCAAATTTTTACATGACCAAAAATTACGGCGAAAAATACTGCAATGTCCCAAAGGCAGTAAAAATTTTTGGTCATTTGTAAAAAATATGAGGAATTCTTCCTCTTCCTCGGTTCCTACGCTTGTTGTCAATGACACTCCTTTAGTTAGCTCTATTGATAAAGCCAACTTATTTGCTAGGCAGTTCGCCGAAAATTCCACCTTACCAGATAGTGTCATGACTCCCCCAGTTCTTGAACGCGTAAATGATTCTATGGGACCAATCTTTTTTCGTACTCGAACTGTGGCGAAAGTTCTTAAAGATCTCAACATTCATAAATCCGCTGGCCCAGATGGTATCCCCGCTATTATTCTGAAGAGGTGTTCTTCCACGCTAGCAAAACCACTGCGTAAGCTTTTCCATCTATCCTATTCTTCTGGTCTCGTTCCGAGTAGTTGGAAAACTGCATTTATTCAGCCAATCCCAAAAAAAGGCGAATCTTCTTCTCCCACAAATTACCGACCGATAGCACTAACGTCCCTTCTTTCTAAGGTCATGGAAACGCTGATTAATTATCAGCTTAAGAAATATCTTGAGGAACGGAAGCTTCTTAATGACCGGCAATACTGCTTTCGTAGCAATAGGTCCACTGGTGATCTCATGGTTCATCTCACCGAACAGTGGAACAAATCTTTACATCGTATTGGAGAAATCAAGATTATTGCACTTGATATTTCAAAGGCATTTGATAAAGTCTGGGGCCCTACTATGTAACTCGATTCTACAATGAAATTGCTTGAATTCGAAAAATTGGTACTATGTATCTGTTTAACTACTTTCGAACAAACGATAATCGAATAGTTCTAGTAGTGCCAACTATATTCTTATGAACTTTCGAATAAACGAGGAACTACGTAACTCGAAAGTAGAATTCAAAACAAGGCAAAATCGAAAATAATCACTCTACATCAAATGTGTTTGCGAACGAAGTTTTTTTTTTGTCAAAGTGTAAGTAAAATGTTATAAATTATTAATATGCAATTGGAATTTGAAAGTTTTTCATTCAACTTTTTGTGTTTTATTATTTTACCACCCCAATTACACCGGGAATTCGTGGTTTTTGCCCAAAATAGCTTTTGGACTTTCGTTTCTCTTCATTCCTCATTCATTTTAAAATTCATCATCACCGGGCACAAATGGACTCTTTCGTTTGAAGTCAAAACTTCGGCAAGTATTTTTGACATGGTTTGCGGTGCACGTCCAGCGTTCTTTTCACCACCGATTTGGTTTTGGTAACCTCTTGTTGCTTCAATGCTGCTGATAACTTAATGATAATCGGAAAAGCATTTTGTCTTCTGCGAGTAGCCATGTCGAATGATATGGTGTTAAGTAAGAACATAAATCCGTCTTTAGAAAGACGATAGTTCTTAACAAAACTAAAACAAAAGTATATATTTTTCATTAAGAATGCGTTCAAATATTCTACCGTATAGATAATGGGTATAAGAACATCGAGTGTAGCTTCAAACAGTGACTCGTTTTGGGTGTATCGGCTATTCAATGTATGCGTACGGGTTTTCTGTGCCCCAAATGCCACAATTTGGCTTGTTTACAAGATTAAAATGAGCTTCATCTGAAAAGATGATAAAGTGTATACACAACCATATTCGTTCAGCGGAAAGATAAAACTAATTATGTGTCAAATCAGACATGAGCTAAGTGTAACCATTCACGAAATAAGCACTAGTCGAAAAAAAACGTTCGATGGCGGACCGTATATGTGCAAATCTTTTCTCACTCAGCTCCATTATTTTGGAATTATCTCTTATTCTTTTGCGTTCAATTTGCTCGTACCGTTCTTTATTGCCTTGCAAACTAAACCAAAATCCAACGGTGTCCATTTTTGTTATAATAATTATTCTTGTCCAAAAATTTGATGTTTTATTTTAGTTTTTTTTTTAACTGTCAAACAACTCGATACTCGTTCGAAAGTAGACACTTTTTTGAAAACAAGTTGGTATAACCGGTATTCGATTCTACTTTCATACGTAGTACGATTTGAAAGTAGAATCGGAAACGAGTTTCGAATAGAATCAAAAGTAGAATCGAGTTACATAGTAGGGCCCCTGGCATCTTGCTCTCTTATCGAAAATGCGTGCTTTCGGTATCGACGAATCTCTTCTTCGTTGGATTAGAAATTTTCTTTCGAACCGTTCAATACAAGTTGTTTTGGACGGATTCAAGTCTGAAACTCATAAAATAAATGCTGGTGTGCCCCAGGGCTCCGTTTTGTCTCCGACCCTCTTTCTCATTTTTATAAATGATCTCCTGTCTGCCACTTCTAATCCAATACATTGTTTCGCTGACGATAGCACTCTTAGCTTTTCATATTCGTTTCCAGACTCACAACCCTCCTCTTCGGATGTGGAACTGCAACGGCAAAATATGATTAGCTCATTAAATTCCGACCTACACAGCATTGTACAATGGGGAATAAAAAATCGTGTGGAATTTAATGCTTCGAAAACGCAATGCTGTCTTGCATCGTTAAAGCGAGATAAACCCTCTTTGCCACTATCTATGAGTGGCACTTGCATCAACGAAACGGAAAATCTCGACATCCTCGGAATGTGCATCAGCAACCACCTTTTGTGGAGCGATCACATACGCGATGTTGCCAAAAATGCCGCAAGATGTCTAGGTTTTTTGAGACGTTGCAAGAAATTTTTCTCTCCGTCTGATCTGGCTACAATCTACAAAACCTATATACGTCCGAAACTTGAATATAACTCTCATCTCTGGGCTGGTGCTCCAGTAACTTATTTAAGCCTCTTGGACAGTATTCAAAAAAGAGCTTTTAAAATGATTGGTGACATTAACATCATCAACTCGTTTACGTCACTCGAACATCGACGCAAGGTTTCTTGCCTCACCCTTTTTTACCGTTATTTTAACGGACTTTGCTCTAGTGAAATAGCCAGTTGCATTCCTCCCCTTAAACAATTTAACCGTAATACCCGCGCTTCTAGGAATGCCCATCAGTTTACCCTTGAGCCCAAGTTCGGCCGTACTATGAAGTACAGAGATTCTTTTTTTAGCCGTACTACGCGAATGTGGAACGCCTTGCCACGCTCTATCTTTCCCTGTCATTGCAATGTTCAGAAGTTTAAAATCAATGTACACCGACACCTCCTATCCAACCCTTCCCTCTTTTCCTAATGCTCACACTGTGTCTTTGGCATATTAAAGGTATACAAAACCCTTTTAGTGTTCGCTAATTATAAAAAAAAAAAAAAAACGTCAATGAACTAAATCTGCAAAGTTTGTGCAGAATTTTAATTGGGGAAATTAAGAGAAAATTTGACAATACAAAACAGAGAAGAATGTAAACAAAAGTAGCTATGGTTGGAGGGGACAATTAAGAGACATTTTTTTGTTTATTTATTTTTGTATAAAGCAATAATAAAGACAAATACCAATAAGCCAAATACCAGTTCAAATTTAAATTTTGTAACTGTTGCCGGTTAGCCGATTGCCAATGAATACAACAAAAATACGTTGAAATACCCATTTTCAAAACAAAAAGAAAATAGGTACAATGTTTTGTTTTTCTTAGGTATATATGCATCTGCATATGTATATTAGGTCAAATGAAAGTAGGAATTATTATTATTGAAATGAAAAGAATACGCTATCAATACAGGTATGTATAAGTATATTTGAAAAGAAGACAAATAAAAGTCAATGGCGGATCCAGGGGGGTTGTTTAGGGGTGATGACACCCCCCTGGAAGCTATTTTTTTTCATTTTCTTAGAAATTCCCTTGAGTTCAAAACTTATAGTAAAGACTTTAAAGACTTTATCTAAAGATTTTTTAGTAATTTAACGATATTTACCAAAAAGCGATTTGAAGCAAATAAATATTGTAAGACATTCTTAAAGTGTTTTTTCTTTCAAAATGGATTTCCTATTAAATACAAAATCTTTTAATATCTTAAAAATGAAAGAAATCTACTTTTTGAAGTGAATTTGCTTTGGAAGCTCTAGAACTAAGATTTAAACACGAATTTCAAGAATAAAAAAGTCCCAAAAACATCAAAAGTGACACTTTCGTCAAACTAATGGCAAATTGAAACACATAATAAACTTTTCATATCTATTAATCTATCTATCTATATATATAAAAATCAATGCCACTTTTCGTTGTAATGTTATAACTCAACAATGCCTTTATCGATTTGGCTAATTTTGGTCTTTAATTATTCGTGGAAGTCCAGAGAAGTTTTGTACGTAGAAAAGATTTTAAAAAAAATCTTGAAAAAGTGTAAAATCAACATCTTTCTATACTCCCATATACAAACAATTTGTACTAATACTTAAAAGCCAATTTGAACCTTTGGCAAAACAATCGAAGACAAAAAAAGTGACGTTAGTTCTGTCAAACAAATTTAATGTCATCATATGTCATTTCATTTTATCAGCGATAATTATTGTTTTGTTGTGTTTATATTTTCCAAAATATTGTTGAGTTATTGCTTTGTGTTTATATTTTCTAAAATATTGTTAAGTTGTTTAGTGGGCAAGACGACCAAACATAGGCCGGCGAACGCGTAATGCAAATCAAGTGGCAATATTAAGACGATTTTAGGCTACATATGAACGCGCACAAGCTAATGCAGCGCAGCGTGAACGTACTGCACAAAATAGATCTGTTGACCCTGTACCTGTACTTAATCTTGCACGGCGATCACGAATACGTCGTGCTGTTTTGGATGAAATGCCGCGTGCTGCTTTTAATTACAATAGCCAGATTGATTAGAGTATGTACGGATACATTGGAATGATAGACGCAATATGTCCACATTGTGATGCGGCTAACTTTCCAGGTGAAACGCCCGGAATGTATTGTGCTAATGGCAAAGTGAGATTGCCAACATTAGAAACTCCACCCGAACCATTGTATTCATTTATTTTTGGTACATCTCAAACGTCGAAGCAGTTTTTAGTAATATTCAACAATACAATTCGGCATTTCAAATGACTTCTTTTTGTGCTACTAAAATTATTAGAGATAATTTTATGCCGACTTTTTAGGTAAATACCTCAACAGGATTGTCCCATGTTTATATATCAATCTGAATCATAAAGTCTTACAAATTCTGATTCAACATCTACCTAAAATTGCATACATGTTACAGATTCAGGGCCAGAATTATCATCAAGCTGGTTCGTTATTGCCATACCCCTGATCATCAATTTTTGCAAATTTATTTTATTGGTGATGAAAATCGTGAATTGGATCAACGTTGTGCGTAGTTTCAAATACAAGACAAGAAATTATTCGTGAGCTTCAAAGGTGTTTTCATCAGCATAACGCATTAGTTCAATTGATCGTATGCCATCTGATAATCACAAAATTGTAATAGCACCAAATTGAATATTCAACAAAAACATGTATATGACACAAGTTAAGATGGAGTTAAGATGGTTCCAATCATATTTACAGAGGAGAACGCAAAGAACAAGAGTTGAAGAAGCTGTTTCTGAATCTATAAATGTGAATTTAGGTGTTCCGCAAGGATCTGTTTTAGGAACTTTGTTATTTATAATGTATGTAAATGAAATGCCTAAAGTAGTGAAATATTCTTTCTTAAAACTATTTGCTGATGATGGATTGTTGTATGTCGTAGGCAATAATATAAACGAATGTGTTGAGAAAATTAATTTTGATTTAATGCAACTAAGTAAATGGTTTCGTATGAATAAATTAAGTTTGAATATAGGAAAAACAAAGTGTATGATGATTAACGGAGAAACGAATGCAGAAGTTAAAATTGAAAACCAGACTATAGAAATAGTAGACAAAATAAAGTATCTGGGAATAATGTTTGATAAAAAATTAGAATTCAATACCCATATTGATTATATATCGAAGAAAATTGGTAAAAAAATAGGTTTTTTTTCGAGAATTAGAAAACGAATGTCAATTCTGTGTGCAATAAATGTGTATAACACAATAATTAAACCTCATTTTGAATATTGTTCAACAATAATTTATCTCGGTAATGTAACAATGATTGATAGATTACAAAAGTTGCAGAATAAAGCGATGAGAATAATACTTAAATGTCATTGGTTAACCCCGATTGTTTATATGTTAAATATGTTAAAATGGCTAAGCATAAACCAGAGAACTATTATGAATGTGTTAATTTATGTCTTTAAAATGAAATATGGGCTGGTTCCCAATTATTTATGTGATAAAATTAGATATGTAAGTGATATTCATGGTCATAATGTGAGAAATAGATGTGATATTCGTCTTCCTTTGTTAAGAACGAATTCTGCACAAAATATGCTTGTTTACAATGGTCTAAAAATATTTAATGAATTGCCTAATGATTTGAAATTGGAACAAAATTTTAAAATGTTTAAAAAGAAACTGGTAAATTATGTAAAAACAAAGTATACTTAAAGATAAGTTTATTTATATTGAATTTAAAGTAGTTTATACAAATAGCTAAATATTGCTAAATAAATAAATAAAGAGAAAAAAAGAAAAAAAAAAAAAAACAAGCCGTTTCCAATAATGCAGGTGGATTATATTTCTTGGATGCACCTGGTGGTTCAGGCAAAACTTTCGTTGTATCATTGATTTTAGCGACTATTCGATCGGAACAGAAAATTGCATTGGCACTTGCATCTTCTTGAATTGCTGCTACATTATTAGAAGAAGGTCGGACCGCACACTCTGCATTAAAATTGCCATTGAATGTACAGGTGATTGAAACTCCAACTTGCCATATTTCGAAAAATTCTGCTATGGCAAAAGTTATGCGATTAACGTCAATTATTTTATGGGATGAGTGCACAATGAGTGCAATAGAAGCATTTAATCGAACAATGCAAGATTTACGCAGTAATCAACAGCTTTTTGGTGGTGCTCTAATATGGCTGTCAGGGGACTTTCGTCAAACATTGCCTGTCATTCCTCGATCAACTCCTGATGATGAAATAAACGCCTTTTTGAAGGCATCAGTTCTTTGGAGATATGTATACGAAAATTGAACCTGAACATTAATATGCGTATTCACCCACATAATGATGCAACTGCCCATGAGTTTTCAAAACAATTGTTAGAAATTGGTGATGGCAAAATACCAATCGACAGTACCAACGGATTGAATGTGTTTTTCCGAATATTCTTCAGAACTACAGAAATTATGATTGGTTGAGAGAACGCGCCATTTTAGTACCGAAGAACATTCATATCAATGCCATTAATTTTCAAATTCAAGCGAAACTGCCAGGGTCACGACATATAAATCAATTGACGGTGTTATGAATCAAGATGAGGTAATGAATTATCCAATTGAATTTTTAAATTCATTGGAACCGGCTGGTACACCACCGCATTGCTTGAATCTGAAAATTGGTTCTTTGATTATATTATTGCGAAATATTAATCCACCAAAACTTTGTAATGGCACCAGATAGGCAGTGAAAAAGTTATTGCCAAATTTGATTGAAGCTACAATCTTAACTGGTAAATCAAAAGGAGAAGTGTGTTTGATAGACTAACCCATATTTAACCCATATTTTTTAGTTTTTACTCTTTGCTGATAAATATAATATAAACAATATATCATTTGGGTCATTTGGACTTTTAAATAGCTAGCAATTTAAAAATTATTTATCAAATTATTTATCTTACACAAAATATTGTTATAAATATTTTGTAAAAGGTTTAAGAAAGACAAATCGACAGACGGGATTTAAAGTTATCAGTTTGGGTCGCATTATTATTCTTATTATTATTTTAGTTAAAATTATTAACTTCCAATAATAAGTTATTTTATCGGTCCAGAATGTCTTAATGCAAATAAGAATAACGTTTTCGACACTTGGATCAAATTTTGGAAAATTAAATTGACTTCGACTCGAATATCTTGGCCAAAATGAGGATACTGGCTTCAAACTAATTGTTTCTTACATTAGGTAAAGTTTAAAAAAAGATCTAATTGACAACTTTTTTCAACAAAACAAAAATTAACTAACGATTGGTAAGTTTTTTTTTGCTTCGAATATTTCGAGGACAGTTGAAACTATTGTCTTCAAATTTAATTTATTTAATTAATTAATTTTTAGAAAAAGTCGACCTACAGTTTTTTCTATATACCTATAATATACTTTATAATTATGCTTACAATAGAATACCAAATACGAATAACCTATGATAAAAATGAAGCTATACCTATACCTACATGTGCATAGGTACAAATTTGTAAACACTATCTAATTAGTGTTTTCAAATTTGTACCTAAATACATATCCAACTTAAGAGTAACAAAAATTGTACCTACCTCCCTACATACCTACATAACTGACTCAAAATTGAATTTCCCTACCTAACGTATTGTTTCTTTACAAAAAATTAAAAAAAAAACCACAAAAATCTGTTGCCAATTTTTCAATATGCACATCCACACAACTATGTACAATATTCAAAATATGACAACAGTGTATTTATTGTGAAAAGAAATTTGAATTATTTTAGATTTTATAAATTTGAAAATTTGAAATCAAATGCAACAAAAACAAAACCTACATAGTTCAATACATAGGAATATCTCCATGACAACACACAAAAAAAACATAAGCAAATGTATTATTTGTTTGCCTCCCTTACTCTCTTAATTTCTTACAAAAGAGAAAATGATAAAACCCTCTTTTCCTCAACTCGTTTTTGTTTTAATTTCTGAAATCTGCACAACAAATTTTCAGTACTCCGAGCGCCGCCTGTCAGCCGTCAATGAACTAAAAATTCGTGTTCCATAAGAGTACTATAGATTATATATACAAAGGTAATATCCATTTAAGTGTGCGCTTATTATTAAAAAAAAAAACAAAAAAATCATCGCCCTCTCTGCTATGTAATTGGCAGCATCCAAAATGAAAATATAGACTATACAAAAAATCGATAATTGTTACACCTTCTTCATTGCAATTTGACTTACTTTTTTAAAGGACGTTTCTATTATCTCTTTATTAGATGTAGTAAAGATGGTTCTGCATTAAAAAGTTTCGATAAGGCCACATTCCATGTTTCGTTAAGCAAAATATCGCGATCAAATGAAGTAAATTTAATCCGTTTTTAGAGCAAAGATTTGTGGTCTTCCAAGTTTCTGGAGGGTAGTTGCTTACTGCTAGCTGAAATATCACATTGGTGCTGGTTGTGTATGTTAATCATAATCCAAAATAACTAAAATATTGTTTTCTTTAAGACATTTTCTTTTAGACGGACTTGAACTCCGAGTCAAATTGTAATTTTCTTGTTCCGAGATCAAAAAGGAATTTGGTCGATTGTTTATTCATTGTAAATATTTTTGCTCTAAGAAATTCCAAATTATGTTAAATATCGAAACAATTTACAAAAACTTACTCTTAAGGGTATGTCCTTTGTATATAAAATCTATAGTACTCTTAGGGAACACGAATTTTTAGTTCATTGACGGCTTACAAGCGGCGCTCGGAGTACTGAAAATTTGTTGTGCAGATTTCAGAAATTAAAACAAAAATGAGTTGGGGAAAAGAGGGTTTTATTATTTTCTCTGTTGTTAGAAATTAAGAGAGTAAGGGAGGCAACAAAATAATACAGTTGCTTATGTTTTTTTTTGTGTGTTGTCATGGAGATATTCCTATGTATTGAACTATGTAGGTTTTGTGTTTTGTTTTTGTTGCATTTGATTTCAAATTTTCAAATTTATAAAATCTAAAATACTTCAAATTTCTTTTCACAATAAATACACTGTTGTCATATTTTGAATATTGTACATAGTTGTGTGGATGTGCATATTTAAAAATTAGCAACAGATCTTTGTTGGTTTTTTTTTTTCATTTTTTGGAAAGAAACAATACGGTAGGTAGGAAAATTCAATTTTGAGTCAGTTATGTATGAAGGGAGGTAGGTACAATTTTTGTTACTCGTAGGTTGGATATGTATTTAGGTACAAATATGAAAACACTAATTAGATGGTGTTTACAAATTTGTACCTATGCACATGTAGGTATATGTAGGTATAGCTGCATTTTTATCATAGGTTATTCGTATTTGATATTCTATTGTAAGCATAGTTATAAAGTATGATAGGTACAGATATATAGAAAAAACTGTAGGTTGACTTTTTCTAAAAATTGTAAGAAATGTTATCAACTGTATCTTGTATTAAATAAATTAAATTTGAAGGCAATAGTTTCAACTGTCCTCGAAATATTCGAGTAAAAAATCATTACTAACCAATTGTTAGTTAATTTTTTTTTTCGTTGAAAAAAAGTGTCAATTCGATCTTTTTTAAATTTTACCTAATGTTAGAAACCATTAGTTTGAAGCCAGTATCCACATTTTGGCCAAGATATTCGAGTCGAAGCCAATTTAATTTTTCCAAAATTTGATCCATGTGTCGAAAACGTTATTCTATCGATAAAAATATCTTATTATTGGAAGTTAATAATTATAACTAAAAAAAGAGGTTGGGATGCGACCCACACTGATAACTTCCCATACCGTCTGTCGATTTGTCTTGCTTAAAAGTTTGTAGGTTTTAGTGTTGTGTTTAAAGAGATAGTTTAGTTTGAAAACCTAGTTTTATTAAATAGATTTTTAGTCGAAAACAAATTTTTACCAATTTAAGTAGCATTTCTTAAATTTTTACAAATTGGATGCATGAAATTAATTTGAGAGATATCAAGAACCGAACTATTTTTTGTAGATTTTATTTTTTTTTATGAAAAAACGGACTGTTGGATGTTTATAAAAAAAAACTACTGAATATCAAAAACAATACTTTCTGTGAAATAAAAAGTTTGAAGACAATATTTTTAATTTTCGAAAAGCTATTTGAGTCGTTAGTAGATTTTTGCCAAGTTATAGTACTGTTTTTTTGTTAGGTTTTTATTTTTTGTAAAAAACCTGTCAATTCAATTTTTATCAAAATTATAACAGATGTCGAAAACGTTTTTACATTAAATTAATAGATATGAAAAGTTTATTATGTGTTTCAATTTGCCATTAGTTTGACGAAAGTGTCACTTTGATGTTTTTGGGACATTTATATTCTTGAAATTCGTGTTTAACCCTTTCGGTACGAGAGTGGTACAGGACAAAGAATATTTATATGTAAACGTCCCACTCCCGTCCCGAAAGGATTAAATCTTAGTTCCAAAGCAAAGTCACTTCAAAAAGTAGATTTCTTTCATTTTTAAGATATTAAAAGATTTTGTATTTAATAGGAAATCCATTTTGAAAGAAAAAACACTTTAAGAATGTCTTACAATATTTATTTGCTTCAAATCGCTTTTTGGTAAATATCGTTAAATTACTAAAAAAATCTTTAGATAAAGTCTTTAATTATGCAACTTAACTTAAGGGGTGTAAAATCCATTACGGCAATACTATAAGTTTTGAACTCAAGGGAATTTCTAAGAAAATGAAAAAAAAATATCTTCCAGGGGGATCCGCCATTGACTTTTATTTGTCTTCTTTTTAAATAAACTTACATTCCTGTATTGATAGCGTATTCTTTTCATTACAATAATAATTCCTACTTGCATTTGACCTAATATACATACATATGTATGTAGATGCATACATATATACCTAAGAAAAACAAAAACATTGTACCTATTTTCTTTTTGTTTTGAAAATAGGTATTTCAACGTATTTTTGTTGTATTCATTGGCAATCGGCTAACCGGCAACAGTTTTACAAAATTTAAATTTGAATTGGATTTTGGCTTATTGGTATTTGTCTTTATTATTGCTTTATACATATAATACAAAAATAAATAAACAAAAAAATGTCTCTTAATTGTCCCCTCCAACCATAGCTACTTTTGTTTACATTCTTCTCTGTTTTGTATTGTCAAATTGTCTCTTAATTTCCCCAATTAAAATTCTGCACAAACTTTGCAGATTTAGTTCATTGACGTTAGCCCAGACGTCGCTTCGTTCGTTCCTCTTCATGATATTACTATTCCACTTCATATACAAAGGTATGTCTCCCGCAGAAGCGAACTCAGAACTCATGTAAATGTATTTGAATGTATTAGTGAAAGAACGTTACTCTCTTCATTATCAAATTCAAAATTTGAATTTCCAATTAATCTATATTTGCCTCTTGATCTTTTTTGTCTCTCAGAGCGAGGGATATATTTCCGCACAAGCACTCAAGCAGCCAATCAAAGAAATAAGAAATAGATATACACATTAACACAACAAGATATATGGATGAACAACGTTGCATGATAAACCGGTTTTTTTTGTATGTCTAGTTAGGTAGATTTGTTGTTGTCTTTTGCATATGGTTCGAATTTTATAAAGCAAATGGGTAGGTATTTCTGCTGTCCATGGAAATGTTTTTTCTTGAATTTGTTTGTAAATAGGTTCTTGCTTTCTACCTAGATATTTTGTCGTTGTGTTTTGCATATGGTTCGAATCTTATAAAGCAAGTGGGTATTTTGTTATCGATGGAGATGTTTTTTTCTTGAATTTCTTTTGTTGGTCGACATTTTCTAATTAGGTATTGAAAATACTTATTTTGTTTTAATATTTTTTTGAGAATTTTTTTCGTGGAACTGGTAAAAACAAAAGAATCGGAGTAGGCTCACTAGTATACAGTGCTGCCACTCAGGAATTAAAAAAAAAAACATTATTTTAGATAAAAAAGCATTATTAAAACAAACAACCCACAATCTATTGCACATAATTGATTTCGCAATCAAAACCCGTTATTTCGTTTAAATATTTGAAAAAATGTGAACGCTACAAAGCTAAGCGCAAAGCACCAATCAATTTTTTACATGAGACATGCCCAGCTCAAGCGTTAAAGTATACTCAATAACGTTTAAAATTATCAAAGAGTCAACCCCCATTCTAAGACTCATTTTTAGAGTCGATTTCGAATTTTATTACCCTTTTGTGCTTGTATCTATTTTTAACTTCCAATAGGAAGTTGTTGTAATTTGTCCGATTTGTCAAATTAAAAGTTTTGACATTTCTTGACGTTTCAAGGTCCCTAGAGTCGAAATAAAAGATTTTTAGAAATATGTCTGTGCGTGCGTGTGTACGTACGTTCGTTCGTCCGTACGTCTGTACGTTCGCGACGTTTTCTTCGTCGTCCATAGCTCAAGAACTAGAAGAGATATCGACTTCAAATAAATTTTGTTATACAGATAATAGTGCAGAAAGATGCAGAAAGGGCTCTTAAGAAAATTGCGTTGGTGGTTTTTTTACCATAGCAGTTTAAAAAAAAGGTGAAAATTTTGGTTAACTCCAAATATCTCACGGAACAAAAACGCTAGAGACTTGAATTAAATGTTATATTATGTATTGTAACGTGATACCAAACAAATATGTTTTTTGAAAAAAATCCAATTAACGGTTTTTTTTATAAATCAAAAAAACTGAAAAAAAATTTGTCACCTCGAATATTTTACGAATGAAAAATGATTTTATCTCCAAAACAATTGTTTGCAACGAAAAATAACGTTTCTGTTATCTGGTAAAATTTTGAGAAAAATCGAATTGACAGTTTTTTTTATAAAAATAAAAACCAAAAAAAACATTACTCAAAGTTGGTAAAAATTGAATTTCGACTCAAATATCTTTTCAAAAATTTGAGATTGTGGCTTCCAACTTATTTTATCTTATTAAAAATATTGTTTTCAATATTCTGTAAAATTTTGAGAAAAATCGAATTGACAGTTT
This sequence comes from Eupeodes latifasciatus, assembly GCA_920104205.1. Lineage (NCBI taxonomy): Eukaryota > Metazoa > Arthropoda > Insecta > Diptera > Syrphidae > Eupeodes > Eupeodes latifasciatus. Next base: position 221,976,037 of record OV049924.1, read on the forward strand.
TTTTTACGAAAACTAAAAACCTAAAAAAAATAATAAAAGTTAGTAAAAATTGATTTTCGACTCAAATAACTTTTCAAAAATTTGAAACATTGGCTTTAAACTAATCTTATTTTTTTAAAAATATTGTTGTCAAAATTGAGTAACATTTTGAGAAAAATCGAATTGAAAGTTTTTTTTACAAAAAATTAAAAACCTAAACAAAATTAACAAAAGTAGGTAAAAATTGATTTTCGACTCAAATGTCTTTTCAAAAATTAAAAACATTGGCTTCAAACTTATTTTATCGCACATAAAATATTGTTTTCGACATTCAGTAAATTTTTTATAAAAATCCAACAGTTAGTTTTTTCATAAAAAATTTAAATTTACAATAAATAGTACGCAAATGCTATTAAAATTAAAGTAAAAATCGGTTTTCGACTAAAAATCTCTGTAACAAAAATAGATTTTGTAATAAAACTATTTCGTCATATGCAAAATATTGTTGGTAATTTTAAATTTTTTTAAAATAATTCAACTGGATGGGAAGTTATCAGTGTGGGTCGCATCCCAGCATCTTTTTCTATGTAGACTTGTCATTATGTTGGTCGTGCTTTTCTTTAATTGCGTTACATCCTTTTTCAAAAATTGCCGAACCCATGAATTTCTTGGAACCGGACTTTAACGGTCCATCTTAGTTTTAAAAGATCCTTGGTTGTAATCCTACGAGTAAGGTTTCCCTGGCAAAATAAAATTCTAAAAGTTGAGAAACATTTTAATTTCATTTTTAAAATTCGTCGTTGTCCAGTGGCCCTTCGTCGCAAATGTTTGCAATTTCCTTTCTCTGTTTCACGAAAGATTTGCTGGTGCCTTTTATTTCAACATTATGTATGACCCTGCGATTAAAATTACTATATTTCTTTTTATGGAAATATGATAAATATGTACATATATTAAATGAATTTGATATAAACCATATTATAAACCTTTTAACTCCCTTTAATATTACATTTTCTGACCACCATTGTGAACCCATCCCAACTGCTCTAGCCTTGGTGACAGCTTTCTACCGGTGGCAGCTTCACTTGTTGTTTTTTATTGTTTTTTTTCTTTTTTTGATAAATAATTGTCTCTTAATTAATCGAAATCCGCCATCACTACTCGGAAAATAAAGTAAAATATTTGTTAGTTCAAATTTTCTATTGGATATGTTCCTATTAATGTAAGGCCTTCCTCTTTTCCTTTTTTATCCTCATCATCCACGGATAGGAGTTTCATTTTTATTAGAATTTAGGCAGATAATAACACAGGCAGTCAGATAAATAAGAAATAGTGTTTAATGTTTGGTAATTCAAAAGAGACTGTACATTAGGTAATTCAAGTAGTTAAAATGAAAGCTAAAATTACAACAATAGCTATTGACTTTACAGTTCGATATTATTTATAAACAGTGGTGACAATAAGTTCTGCTACACTCCCCCACAATAGTAGTGTTGCTATAATTCAAACAATTTAGTATTACTTATTTAGGACAAGCGGGATGCCCAACATCGAACTAAACTTCAGGTGCTTGGTCTTTGCCAAGTTCTTTGTAAGAATATCCGCAATCATATCATCAGTGCATATATACTTCAGATCTATTACACCATCTTCATACAGGTTGCGAATGTAGTGGTAGCGGATATCGATGTGTTTGCTTCTCGGATGATGTACTGGATTCCTGACCAACTGTTGAGCACCTATGTTATCATTAAATAAAAGAACAGAAGAATTAGTAGAAAAAAGTCCTAACTCTGATACCAAATTCCGTAAATATACGGCTTCTTTGCTGGCTTGCGAAAGGGCCATATATTCGGCCTCAGTGCTACTAAGGGCAACTGACATCTGCTTCTTCGATTCCCACGAGATGACTGCTCCACCAAATGTGAACACAAATCCTGTGTAAGATCGCCTATCGTCTGTGTTGCGTCCCCAGTCTGCATCTACGTACCCCTTAAGGCTATCGGCTGATTTGATATACATGAGTTTAGCATCGATCGTAGTTTTGACATACCGTAGGAGATGCTTCAACGCTGCAAGATGTTCGCTATGTGGATCGACGTTGTACTGTGATAGTTTACTAATCGTATGGCATATGTCAGGTCTTGTAGAAACTGTCAAGTACATAATAGCTCCCACAATTGACTGGTAGTAACTCGGATCAACCTTCTTGCACAATTTGTTTTGGCATTTTGTCATTATCATTCCAGGATCGAGGGGTGTGAAACATGGCCTACATGCTTCTATTCGATGTCTTCCTAGTAACTCTCGAATGTATTGTTGTTGGTGTATCGCAATAGCGCCTCTTGGTTCAATACGCTCGATTTCTATGCCTAAGAACTGTGTGATAGGTCCTTTGTCAACGCTCTCAAACACCTTTTTGATTTGGTTCTTTATAGACAGCATTGATGACTCCGTAGAACAAGCGATGAGGAAATCATCGACGTATACAGCTAATATGTTTAGCTCAGCATCTTTGTTCATCACATATAGACAGTTATCACCATTGCACCTCTGAAAACCGATTTTCAGTAGTTCTTCATTTAATTTGGAGTTCCATTGCCTCCCCGCCTGTTTTAGGCCGTATAACGACTTACGCAATTTGCAAACTTTTTGCGGATGATTTGCATCCACAAATTCTGGAGGTTGGGCCATAAAAACATTTTCAGTTAACTCACCGTTGAGGTAGGCTGACGTTACATCGAGGTGGTGTACGAGAAGTTCATGCTGTACAGCAATGGCCAAAACCAATCTGATTGTCGAATACCGCACAACAGGGGAAAAAGTTTCAATATAATTTACCAAATACTTTTGGGAACACCCCTTAGCAACAAGCCTACATTTGTACCTGTCAATTGATCCATCTGGTTTTCTTTTCAGGGTGAAAACCCACTTACATCCAATTATTTGTTCCTTCGGTGGTGGATCCACAAGTTCCCAAGTTTCATTTGATACGAGTGCTTCAAACTCCAACCGCATAGCATTTTTCCAATGAGCAGCATCTTTACTGGAGTAAGCCTCCTCAACGTTTGATGGAATCGGTGACTCAACTCGAATTGCATTGACTGTTTCAACCATGTGGTATTGTTTGGTTGGTCTACCAGGTTTACCGCTTCTTATTATTTTAGGTCGTCCAGGACCAACAGCTAAAGTTTTGCTTGATGGGCTAGTGGAATCTGCTGACTTTATTTCTTCCTTTGGGGATGTTGCGTTAAGTGTCCCATCGTTTTGAGTGTCTTGTTTTTCAGCAACCTCTGTGCTCTTACACTCTGTAAGTAAGAAATCTTTAGTGTCTATAAAATGATTTTGTCGTCCATAGCTCAAGAACTAGAAGAGATATCGACTTCAAATAAATTTTGTTATACAGATAATAGTGCAGAAAGATGCAGAAAGGGCTCTTAAGAAAATTGCGTTGGTGGTTTTTTTACCATAGCAGTTTAAAAAAAAGGTGAAAATTTTGGTTAACTCCAAATATCTCACGGAACAAAAACGCTAGAGACTTGAATTAAATGTTATATTATGTATTGTAACGTGATACCAAACAAATATGTTTTTTGAAAAAAATCCAATTAACGGTTTTTTTTATAAATCAAAAAAACTGAAAAAAAATTTGTCACCTCGAATATTTTACGAATGAAAAATGATTTTATCTCCAAAACAATTGTTTGCAACGAAAAATAACGTTTCTGTTATCTGGTAAAATTTTGAGAAAAATCGAATTGACAGTTTTTTTTATAAAAATAAAAACCAAAAAAAACATTACTCAAAGTTGGTAAAAATTGAATTTCGACTCAAATATCTTTTCAAAAATTTGAGATTGTGGCTTCCAACTTATTTTATCTTATTAAAAATATTGTTTTCAATATTCTGTAAAATTTTGAGAAAAATCGAATTGACAGTTTTTTTTACGAAAACTAAAAACCTAAAAAAAATAATAAAAGTTAGTAAAAATTGATTTTCGACTCAAATAACTTTTCAAAAATTTGAAACATTGGCTTTAAACTAATCTTATTTTTTTAAAAATATTGTTGTCAAAATTGAGTAACATTTTGAGAAAAATCGAATTGAAAGTTTTTTTTACAAAAAATTAAAAACCTAAACAAAATTAACAAAAGTAGGTAAAAATTGATTTTCGACTCAAATGTCTTTTCAAAAATTAAAAACATTGGCTTCAAACTTATTTTATCGCACATAAAATATTGTTTTCGACATTCAGTAAATTTTTTATAAAAATCCAACAGTTAGTTTTTTCATAAAAAATTTAAATTTACAATAAATAGTACGCAAATGCTATTAAAATTAAAGTAAAAATCGGTTTTCGACTAAAAATCTCTGTAACAAAAATAGATTTTGTAATAAAACTATTTCGTCATATGCAAAATATTGTTGGTAATTTTAAATTTTTTTAAAATAATTCAACTGGATGGGAAGTTATCAGTGTGGGTCGCATCCCAGCATCTTTTTCTATGTAGACTTGTCATTATGTTGGTCGTGCTTTTCTTTAATTGCGTTACATCCTTTTTCAAAAATTGCCGAACCCATGAATTTCTTGGAACCGGACTTTAACGGTCCATCTTAGTTTTAAAAGATCCTTGGTTGTAATCCTACGAGTAAGGTTTCCCTGGCAAAATAAAATTCTAAAAGTTGAGAAACATTTTAATTTCATTTTTAAAATTCGTCGTTGTCCAGTGGCCCTTCGTCGCAAATGTTTGCAATTTCCTTTCTCTGTTTCACGAAAGATTTGCTGGTGCCTTTTATTTCAACATTATGTATGACCCTGCGATTAAAATTACTATATTTCTTTTTATGGAAATATGATAAATATGTACATATATTAAATGAATTTGATATAAACCATATTATAAACCTTTTAACTCCCTTTAATATTACATTTTCTGACCACCATTGTGAACCCATCCCAACTGCTCTAGCCTTGGTGACAGCTTTCTACCGGTGGCAGCTTCACTTGTTGTTTTTTATTGTTTTTTTTCTTTTTTTGATAAATAATTGTCTCTTAATTAATCGAAATCCGCCATCACTACTCGGAAAATAAAGTAAAATATTTGTTAGTTCAAATTTTCTATTGGATATGTTCCTATTAATGTAAGGCCTTCCTCTTTTCCTTTTTTATCCTCATCATCCACGGATAGGAGTTTCATTTTTATTAGAATTTAGGCAGATAATAACACAGGCAGTCAGATAAATAAGAAATAGTGTTTAATGTTTGGTAATTCAAAAGAGACTGTACATTAGGTAATTCAAGTAGTTAAAATGAAAGCTAAAATTACAACAATAGCTATTGACTTTACAGTTCGATATTATTTATAAACAGTGGTGACAATAAGTTCTGCTACACTCCCCCACAATAGTAGTGTTGCTATAATTCAAACAATTTAGTATTACTTATTTAGGACAAGCGGGATGCCCAACATCGAACTAAACTTCAGGTGCTTGGTCTTTGCCAAGTTCTTTGTAAGAATATCCGCAATCATATCATCAGTGCATATATACTTCAGATCTATTACACCATCTTCATACAGGTTGCGAATGTAGTGGTAGCGGATATCGATGTGTTTGCTTCTCGGATGATGTACTGGATTCCTGACCAACTGTTGAGCACCTATGTTATCATTAAATAAAAGAACAGAAGAATTAGTAGAAAAAAGTCCTAACTCTGATACCAAATTCCGTAAATATACGGCTTCTTTGCTGGCTTGCGAAAGGGCCATATATTCGGCCTCAGTGCTACTAAGGGCAACTGACATCTGCTTCTTCGATTCCCACGAGATGACTGCTCCACCAAATGTGAACACAAATCCTGTGTAAGATCGCCTATCGTCTGTGTTGCGTCCCCAGTCTGCATCTACGTACCCCTTAAGGCTATCGGCTGATTTGATATACATGAGTTTAGCATCGATCGTAGTTTTGACATACCGTAGGAGATGCTTCAACGCTGCAAGATGTTCGCTATGTGGATCGACGTTGTACTGTGATAGTTTACTAATCGTATGGCATATGTCAGGTCTTGTAGAAACTGTCAAGTACATAATAGCTCCCACAATTGACTGGTAGTAACTCGGATCAACCTTCTTGCACAATTTGTTTTGGCATTTTGTCATTATCATTCCAGGATCGAGGGGTGTGAAACATGGCCTACATGCTTCTATTCGATGTCTTCCTAGTAACTCTCGAATGTATTGTTGTTGGTGTATCGCAATAGCGCCTCTTGGTTCAATACGCTCGATTTCTATGCCTAAGAACTGTGTGATAGGTCCTTTGTCAACGCTCTCAAACACCTTTTTGATTTGGTTCTTTATAGACAGCATTGATGACTCCGTAGAACAAGCGATGAGGAAATCATCGACGTATACAGCTAATATGTTTAGCTCAGCATCTTTGTTCATCACATATAGACAGTTATCACCATTGCACCTCTGAAAACCGATTTTCAGTAGTTCTTCATTTAATTTGGAGTTCCATTGCCTCCCCGCCTGTTTTAGGCCGTATAACGACTTACGCAATTTGCAAACTTTTTGCGGATGATTTGCATCCACAAATTCTGGAGGTTGGGCCATAAAAACATTTTCAGTTAACTCACCGTTGAGGTAGGCTGACGTTACATCGAGGTGGTGTACGAGAAGTTCATGCTGTACAGCAATGGCCAAAACCAATCTGATTGTCGAATACCGCACAACAGGGGAAAAAGTTTCAATATAATTTACCAAATACTTTTGGGAACACCCCTTAGCAACAAGCCTACATTTGTACCTGTCAATTGATCCATCTGGTTTTCTTTTCAGGGTGAAAACCCACTTACATCCAATTATTTGTTCCTTCGGTGGTGGATCCACAAGTTCCCAAGTTTCATTTGATACGAGTGCTTCAAACTCCAACCGCATAGCATTTTTCCAATGAGCAGCATCTTTACTGGAGTAAGCCTCCTCAACGTTTGATGGAATCGGTGACTCAACTCGAATTGCATTGACTGTTTCAACCATGTGGTATTGTTTGGTTGGTCTACCAGGTTTACCGCTTCTTATTATTTTAGGTCGTCCAGGACCAACAGCTAAAGTTTTGCTTGATGGGCTAGTGGAATCTGCTGACTTTATTTCTTCCTTTGGGGATGTTGCGTTAAGTGTCCCATCGTTTTGAGTGTCTTGTTTTTCAGCAACCTCTGTGCTCTTACACTCTGTAAGTAAGAAATCTTTAGTGTCTATAAAATGATTTTGTATGTTATTTTCAAAGAATTTCACATCGCGACTCTTTTCGATTTTTCTTGTTTTCGGATCGAAAAGTCTATAACCTTTGGATTCCTCCGAGTATCCAACCAGCAGCAGTTCTCTTCCTTTAGCAGCAAACTTAGATTGTCCAGGCCTCTTAATTAAGACGACAGCACGTGTTCCAAACACTTTTAAGTGCGAAACGCTAGGCTTTAATCCGGTCCAAAGCTCATGTGGAGTAATATTACCTAATATTTTGGATGGTGACCTGTTCCTCAGGTAAACGGCAGTATTTATAGCTTCTGCCCATAGGTATTCTGGCAGGTTCTGGTCCAACAAAAGACACCGAGCCATCTCAACGAGAGTACGGTTGGCTCTCTCAGCAACGCCGTTCTGCTGTGGTGTATAATCCATTGTAAGCTGGCGTGTAATACCCTGTTTTTTCAAAAAATCATTAAAATTATTGTTGACAAACTCACGTCCATTGTCACTTCGTAGACATTTAATTTTATTTGAAGTTTGAACTTCTACCATGTTTTTATATTCTATAAATTTATTAAATACCTCATCCTTAGTTTTCAGGAAGTACACTTGTATTTTTCTTGATTGATCATCGATAAAAGTGACAAAATACCTAGCTCCCCCAGGCGATGAAATCCTCATTGGTCCACAGACGTCGCTATGCACTAGCTCTAGCAATTGTTTACTCCGAGTAAACGATTGTTTAGGAAATGGTTGCACCGTCAATTTTCCTTTTGCACATACGACACAGTCCAGGTTGACTTCAGAGGGATCCACATTCAAACCGGTTACCATTTTCTTGTCCTTGAGTTGCTGAAGACTAGCCATGTTAAGGTGCCCGAATCTTTGGTGCCACTTATCAAAGGTATTTATGTTTTTGCTGGATTGAAATGAAATAAATTCAGTAAAAGGCTTAAGAATATAAAGTTCTCTTTTCTTATCAGCTTTTAAAACAATAACTCTATTAGGATTTCTTACTATGGCTGTGTTTTGTTTAAAGTCCACTGTATAATTATGCTTTGTTATTTTACTCACTGACAAGAAACAACCTTGTAGTTCTGGAATGAACAAAACATTTTTCAGAATAAGGTCACCTGTACCGATTGTCAACCTGACTGTTCCGATTCCACTTGATATTACAAACTTATCATTAGCAAGCTGTACCTTTTCTCCTTTGATGTCATTATGCAGTTCGATAAAAAGCCTTTTATTGCAGCACATGTGGGAGGTCGCACCGCTATCCAAACACCATTCGTCCCGTTGCAACATCGAAGCATCTATGGATGAAAAGAGACCGAACGAAGATAACTGTCGTGATTTAGATTTACGGCATTCAGATGCGAAATGCCCTCGTTTACCGCAAGAATAACATTTTCCTTTCCCGTTACTGGAATTTTTACCATGATTTTTCTCACGTGATTTTGCGGCAAAAACCTGTTCACTTACAGCACTTTGAATATGATCCTTATTTAATCTTCTTCGCTCCTCCTCCATGAGTTTAGTTTTTAAGTTCATGACTGATGGCAAAGTATCACGACTTTCAATCGCGACAATGAAATTCTCGTAAGAATCTGGCAAACTGCATAATAAAATAATTGTCAAGAGTTCTTCAGGGACAGACACCTGAATTTCGCGCAATTTTTCTACTACACCTGCAAATTCGTTGATATGATTTTGCATAGATTGCCCTTCCAACATTTTTGCTTGCAACAACTGTTTAAACAAATTTACCATGCTGGCAGGCCCCTTCGGCTGGTATAGTTCACGAAAATTATCCCACGCATGTTTTGATGTCTTTGAGTGCTTGATGTGGATTAACTCAGAAGGTTTTACACTTAGAAGGATAGTTGCCAGAGCTTTTCCATCCCCTGCTTCCCACGCTATCTTTTCCTCAGGCTTTGGTTCTTCTGACAATTTCTTTGATCCGTCGACAAACGACCAGAGATCTGTGTGAACGAGCACGCTCTTCATGTGAATTGCCCACGTTCCATAATTTTCACCGTTCAATTTATCAATTTGGTACAACGAACTCATCGCGAATGTTAAAGAACTATTAAACTCGACTAACGAAATTTATAAAGGAAATTATTTATAGAGCTGAATGAATATGCACTTTTTTCTTAAATCTCTGAGTGACCTGGGCCCATAACCTATTAGAATTTAGGCAGATAATAACACAGGCAGTCAGATAAATAAGAAATAGTGTTTAATGTTTGGTAATTCAAAAGAGACTGTACATTAGGTAATTCAAGTAGTTAAAATGAAAGCTAAAATTACAACAATAGCTATTGACTTTACAGTTCGATATTATTTATAAACAGTGGTGACAATAAGTTCTGCTACAATTTTTATATTAAAAAGTCCTTACTTTCGACACATAAGAAATATGTATGTATATGTATGTGGCTAGTATTGCATTTACAATAAAATTTTGAAGTCGAGATTCTAATCAAATATGACATATCGATGGTAGAGAAGTAAAAAAAGTGGGTTCCCGATTACGTCCGTTCGTCTGTCTGCCCTCGCAGCCCAAAGTATCGCGTCTGTTGAGTGGAAATTAAGATTTTAAGTAAATTCGAATTAGGCGTTTTTTTCATTTGTTTTAAAACTTAAAGTAACATTAGTCCCGATACAAATTTATTGGCCAAAAATCGAAAATTCGAATTTTCTCAAACACAAACCGATAGATTATTAAATGCTTTCTTAATTTTTTTCTTAACTTGGCTTCTTTCAATGAGAAACAAATTTGTTTGTTTTGCTCCAGAAGGGTATTAAAACCGTTATTTGGCTTTTGATGTTATTCAAGAACTAATGAACCGATTTCAATCATTTTTTTTTCAATTCGGTATCTCGTAAATGGGTCAGCAATTAATTACGAAATTCAAATGCAAAACGTATGTATATAAATAGGCTCTAGTACCCGTGACATGATGGTTAGATAGATATTTTATTTCTTTCTTAAAATAGTGTTTGGTTTGCCCGCTCAGTTCACAAAGAGATTTGATATTTAAAATATATCTTTCTACTGAATATGTTATTTATACAACATTATAATTACAAATTTAAAAAGAAAACATTTATATTTTGAAGGAAAATATGACAAAACCTTCATTTAAGTACAACAAACATTTCGCTTAAGAAATGGATTGAATTTTAAAACACATAAGATACGTAAAGTAATAAAAGAGAAATTGAATAAATATAAATAAACAGATAAATATATACAAAAAAATATATATTTATACATATATATTAGAGTAAGTGCGGCAAATGTGGCCTACGTGGTTAATATGGCCTATAGCGGTATTTCCCAAACCGCAAGCCGGAGCGAAAAAAAAATTGTTGCATTACGAACACGTTCAAACCGGTTTAGCCTCAGTCTTTCGTGCTTAATGTGGGGGCTTAATGTGGGGCTACGGTTGTGACAGATATACGGGCACTTTGTTTTTTTTTACTTTTGGTTGTAATTTTTTGGTAAGTTTTCTTTAGTGTTTTAACATTCAATTTTGAGTTAAATTGGTAACTTCTTTTTTAAATTAAATTATGTTTAATATTTTCTTAACATACATATGTGGTATCATGATTTAAAAAAAAAATTATAAAGTTTATATATATGGCCCACACTGAGCCATATTTAACACCAGGTAGGCCATATTTGCCGCAATTTTTTTAATATGATTTATGAAGTTCCTTTAAGTTTCTGTTTTTAACTTTTTGTTATGTTTCTTTTTTTAGTTAAAGTTTTTAAAAGCTGAATTAAAAATGTTTTGTTAGACTGTTTAAAAATAAATAAATGAATTAGACTTAAATTTATGGTTTTATTTAAAAAAATGTTAAGGGTGGGCCATATTTGCCGCTTTTACTCTACATTTAAGTTAATAGTCAATAAATAAGTAAACATTCAAACTATTTAACAATAAAAAAAAAAACAAAATGCAGAAATTAACTTATTAGTAATAAAATAAATAACAGCTAATAAATAACAAATAACAAATATCAAATAATAAATAATAATAATATATAATAAATAATAATAAACAATAAATAATAAAACATAAGTAATAAGTAATAAGTAATTAAAAATAAATAATGCTCAAATAAATAAATAAATTAGTAATAAATAACAAAAAAAAATTTTTAAGTTCCCATAGGAAGTTATTGTAATGGGTCCGATTTGTCAAATTGAAAATTTTGACATTTCTCGACGTTTCAAGGTCCCTAGCCCTTAGCCGGCACACTTTTTGCGCCAATCATAGCCGGCACACTGGGACGTTTTTGACCCCAGTCACATAATCGTTTATTGTAAGTGAACTAAGGTGTTTTTCATCGTGAAAAAATTCACAGTTGTACATTAACTACCCCTTTTTGAGACAGTATGAGTGCGATGCCAAAATTTTTCAATTTAATTTGTCAAAAAAAATTAAATATGTAAAAAACTACGAAAAATGACCAGTTTTACTAAAAAATTCATAACTTTTTTAATTTTGCGAATTGGACGCTCAAATCAGCAGTATTTTGTCGAAACATATACCTTTATGCAAAAAATTACACTGATAGTGCCCGCTGAAAAAAAGGTATTTATTTTGGAGAATGTATGTCAGAATTTCAGTAATTTTTCAATAGTACATTTTTTCATTACAAACCTCATTTAATACTGAAAATTCACAGTAGATACGGTTTCATCAGGTACAACGATAATTTTTCGAGGCAATTTATTGCAGAACACTCATCTTTAGAATTGTAAGCTTTGAGTTTGCACTTCATAAGAACTCGTGAGTTCACTGCAGCCTGGTCAAGCATACCGTAAAAAATTCGCATTGGCCAGCGATTCGTCCTTCTAGTCACCGAATACGAATGGCATAACTGGTCGAAAGTATCGGTTCCTCCTTTAGTTTCATTATAATAATGGATTATTTTAGGCTTGCCATCTTCAATCTCTGTTGTGTGCATGTACGAAGACAGTAGAAGTACTATTTTATTTTTTTTGGTGTAAAACTTACAAGCGTAAGATTATCTGTATGGCAGAATTTGGAGTCTGGCGGTGACTTGGAAGAAACTTTCATTTCAGCTGGAATTTCTCTCTTATTTTTTCTCAACGTTCCAGTAATTGTCAGATTGAATGGTGCAAGCAGCATACGCTGCAGTAGAGGTATAGACATAAACCAATTGTCACATGTTACTGTACGATGAGAGCCATGTATTGGTGCAGTAACGACGCGGAAAAAATACTCGTGAATCTAGAAATTCCCTTGAGTTCAAAACTTATAGTACCTATTGCCGTAATGGATTTCACACCTCTTAAGTTAAGTTGCATAATTAAAGACTTTATCTAAAGATTTTTTAGTAATTTAACGATATTTACCAAAAAGCGATTTGAAGCAAATAAATATTGTAAGACATTCTTAAAGTGTTTTTTCTTTCAAAATGGATTTCCTATTAAATACAAAATCTTTTAATATCTTAAAAATGAAAGAAATCTACTTTTTGAAGTGAATTTGCTTTGGAAGCTCTAGAACTAAGATTTAAACACGAATTTCAAGAATAAAAAAGTCCCAAAAACATCAAAAGTGACACTTTCGTCAAACTAATGGCAAATTGAAACACATAATAAACTTTTCATATCTATTAATCTATCTATCTATATATATAAAAATCAATGCCACTTTTCGTTGTAATGTTATAACTCAACAATGCCTTTATCGATTTGGCTAATTTTGGTCTTTAATTATTCGTGGAAGTCCAGAGAAGTTTTGTACGTAGAAAAGATTTTAAAAAAAATCTTGAAAAAGTGTAAAATCAACATCTTTCTATACATACTCCCATATACAAACAATTTGTACTAATACTTAAAAGCCAATTTGAACCTTTGGCAAAACAATCGAAGACAAAAAAAGTGACGTTAGTTCTGTCAAACAAATTTAATGTCATCATATGTCATTTCATTTTATCAGCGATAATTATTGCTTTGTTGTGTTTATATTTTCCAAAATATTGTTGAGTTATTGCTTTGTGTTTATATTTTCTAAAATATTGTTAAGTTGTTTAGTGGGCAAGACGACCAAACATAGGCCGGCGAACGCGTAATGCAAATCAAGTGGCAATATTAAGACGATTTTAGGCTACATATGAACGCGCACAAGCTAATGCAGCGCAGCGTGAACGTACTGCACAGAATAGATCTGTTGACCCTGTACCTGTACTTAATCTTGCACGGCGATCACGAATACGTCGTGCTGTTTTGGATGAAATGCCGCGTGCTGCTTTTAATTACAATAGCCAGATTGATTAGAGTATGTACGGATACATTGGAATGATAGACGCAATATGTCCACATTGTGATGCGGCTAACTTTCCAGGTGAAACGCCCGGAATGTGTTGTGCTAATGGCAAAGTGAGATTGCCAACATTAGAAACTCCACCCGAACCATTGTATTCATTTATTTTTGGTACATCTCAAACGTCGAAGCAGTTTTTAGTAATATTCAACAATACAATTCGGCATTTCAAATGACTTCTTTTTGTGCTACTAAAATTAATAGAGATAATTTTATGCCGACTTTTTAGGTAAATACCTCAACAGGATTGTCCCATGTTTATATATCAATCTGAATCATAAAGTCTTACAAATTCTGATTCAACATCTACCTAAAATTGCATACATGTTACAGATTCAGGGCCAGAATTATCATCAAGCTGGTTCGTTATTGCCATACCCCTGATCATCAATTTTTGCAAATTTATTTTATTGGTGATGAAAATCGTGAATTGGATCAACGTTGTGCGTAGTTTCAAATACAAGACGAGAAATTATTCGTGAGCTTCAAAGGTGTTTTCATCAGCATAACGCATTAGTTCATTTGTTCAAAAATGCTCTTGATCGTATGCCATCTGATAATCACAAAATTGTAATAGCACCAAATTGAATATTCAACAAAAACATGTATATGACACAAGCCGTTTCCAATAATGCAGGTGGATTATATTTCTTGGATGCACCTGGTGGTTCAGGCAAAACTTTCGTTGTATCATTGATTTTAGCGACTATTCGATCGGAACAGAAAATTGCATTGGCACTTGCATCTTCTTGAATTGCTGCTACATTATTAGAAGAAGGTCGGACCGCACACTCTGCATTAAAATTGCCATTGAATGTACAGGTGATTGAAACTCCAACTTGCAATATTTCGAAAAATTCTGCTATGGCAAAAGTTATGCGATTAACGTCAATTATTTTATGGAATGAGTGCACAATGAGTGCAATAGAAGCATTTAATCGAACAATGCAAGATTTACGCAGTAATCAACAGCTTTTTGGTGGTGCTCTAATATGGCTGTCAGGGGACTTTCGTCAAACATTGCCTGTCATTCCTCGATCAACTCCTGATGATGAAATAAACGCCTTTTTGAAGGCATCAGTTCTTTGGAGATATGTATACGAAAATTGAACCTGAACATTAATATGCGTATTCACCCACATAATGATGCAACTGCCCATGAGTTTTCAAAACAATTGTTAGAAATTGGTGATGGCAAAATACCAATCGACAGTACCAACGGATTGAATGTGTTTTTCCGAATATTCTTCAGAACTACAGAAATTATGATTGGTTGAGAGAACGCGCCATTTTAGTACCGAAGAACATTCATATCAATGCCATTAATTTTCAAATTCAAGCGAAACTGCCAGGGTCACGACATATAAATCAATTGACGGTGTTATGAATCAAGATGAGGTAATGAATTATCCAATTGAATTTTTAAATTCATTGGAACCGGCTGGTACACCACCGCATTGCTTGAATCTGAAAATTGGTTCTTTGATTATATTATTGCGAAATATTAATCCACCAAAACTTTGTAATGGCACCAGATAGGCAGTGAAAAAGTTATTGCCAAATTTGATTGAAGCTACAATCTTAACTGGTAAATCAAAAGGAGAAGTGTGTTTGATAGACTAACCCATATTTAACCCATATTTTTTAGTTTTTACTCTTTGCTGATAAATATAATATAAACAATATTATCATTTGGGTCATTTGGACTTTTAAATAGCTAGCAATTTAAAAATTATTTATCTTACACAAAATATTGTTATAAATATTTTGTAAAAGGTTTAAGAAAGACAAATCGACAGACGGGATTTAAAGTTATCAGTTTGGGTCGCATTATTATTCTTATTATTATTTTAGCTAAAATTATTAACTTCCAATAATAAGTTATTTTATCGGTCCAGAATGTCTTAATGCAAATAAGAATAACGTTTTCGACACATGGATCAAATTTTGGAAAATTAAATTGACTTCGACTCGAATATCTTGGCCAAAATGAGGATACTGGCTTCAAACTAATTGTTTCTTACATTAGGTAAAGTTTAAAAAAAGATCTAATTGACAACTTTTTTCAACAAAACAAAAATTAACTAACGATTGGTAAGTTTTTTTTTTGCTTCGAATATTTCGAGGACAGTTGAAACTATTGTCTTCAAATTTAATTTATTTAATTAATTAATTTTTAGAAAAAGTCGACCTACAGTTTTTTCTATATACCTATAATATACTTTATAATTATGCTTACAATAGAATACCAAATACGAATAACCTATGATAAAAATGAAGCTATACCTATACCTACATGTGCATAGGTACAAATTTGTAAACACTATCTAATTAGTGTTTTCAAATTTGTACCTAAATACATATCCAACTTAAGAGTAACAAAAATTGTACCTACCTCCCTACATAACTGACTCAAAATTGAATTTCCCTACCTAACGTATTGTTTCTTTCCAAAAAATGAAAAAAAAAACAACAAAAATCTGTTGCCAATTTTTAAATATGCACATCCACACAACTATGTACAATATTCAAAATATGACAACAGATTATTTATTGTGAAAAGAAATTGGAATTATTTTAGATTTTATAAATTTGAAAATTTGAAATCAAATGCAACATAAACAAAACCTACATAGTTCAATACATAGGAATATCTCCATGACAACACACAAAAAAAACATAAGCAAATGTATTATTTGTTTGCCTCCCTTACTCTCTTAATTTCTTACAAAAGAGAAAATGATAAAACCCTCTTTTCCTCAACTCGTTTTTGTTTTAATTTCTGAAATCTGCACAACAAATTTTCAGTACTCCGAGCGCCGCCTGTCAGCCGTCAATGAACTAAAAATTCGTGTTCCATAAGAGTACTATAGATTATATATACAAAGGTAATATCCATTTAAGTGTGCGCTTATTATTAAAAAAAAAAAACAAAAAAATCATCGCCCTCTCTGCTATGTAATTGGCAGCATCCAAAATGAAAATATAGACTATACAAAAAATCGATAATTGTTACACCTTCTTCATTGCAATTTGACTTACTTTTTTAAAGGACGTTTCTATTATCTCTTTATTAGATGTAGTAAAGATGGTTCTGCATTAAAAAGTTTCGATAAGGCCACATTTCATGTTTCGTTAAGCAAAATATCGCGATCAAATGAAGTAAATTTAATCCGTTTTTAGAGCAAAGATTTGTGGTCTTCCAAGTTTTTGGAGGTTAGTTGCTTACTGCTAGCTGAAATATCACATTGGTGCTGGTTGTGTATGTTAATCATAATCCAAAATAACTAAAATATTGTTTTCTTTAAGACATTTTCTTTTAGACGGACTTGAACTCCGAGTCAAATTGTAATTTTCTTGTTCCGAGATCAAAAAGGAATTTGGTCGATCGTTTATTCATTGTAAATATTTTTGCTCTAAGAAATTCCAAATTATGTTAAATATCGAAACAATTTACAAAAACTTACTCTTAAGGGTATGCCTCCCGCAGAAGCGAACTCAGAACTCATGTAAATGTATTTGAATGTATTAGTGAAAGAACGTTACTCTCTTCATTATCAAATTCAAAATTTGAATTTCCAATTAATCTATATTTGCCTCTTGATCTTTTTTGTCTCTCAGAGCGAGGGATATATTTCCGCACAAGCACTCAAGCAGCCAATCAAAGAAATAAGAAATAGATATACACATTAACACAACAAGATATATGGATGAACAACGTTGCATGATAAACCGGTTTTTTTTTTGTATGTCTAGTTAGGTAGATTTGTTGTTGTCTTTTGCATATGGTTCGAATTTTATAAAGCAAATGGGTAGGTATTTCTGCTGTCCATGGAAATGTTTTTTCTTGAATTTGTTTGTAAATAGGTTCTTGCTTTCTACCTAGATATTTTGTCGTTGTGTTTTGCATATGGTTCGAATCTTATAAAGCAAGTGGGTATTTTGTTATCGATGGAGATGTTTTTTTCTTGAATTTCTTTTGTTGGTCGACATTTTCTAATTATTGAAAATACTTATTTTGTTTTAATATTTTTTTGAGAATTTTTTTCGTGGAACTGGTAAAAACAAAAGAATCGGAGTAGGCTCACTAGTATACAGTGCTGCCACTCAGGAATTAAAAAAAAAAAACATTATTTTAGATAAAAAAGCATTATTAAAACAAACAACGCACAATCTATTGCACATAATTGATTTCGCAATCAAAACCCGTTATTTCGTTTAAATATTTGAAAAAATGTGAACGCTACAAAGCTAAGCGCAAAGCACCAATCAATTTTTTACATGAGACATGCCCAGCTCAAGCGTTAAAGTATACTCAATAACGTTTAAAATTATCAAAGAGTCAACCCCCATTCTAAGACTCATTTTTAGAGTCGATTTCGAATTTTATTACCCTTTTGTGCTTGTATCTATTTTAAACTTCCCATAGGAAGTTATTGTAATTTGTCCGATTTGTCAAATTAAAAGTTTTGACATTTCTTAACGTTTCAAGGTCCCTAGAGTCGAAATAAAAGATTTTTAGAAAGATGTCTGTGCGTGCGTGTGTACGTACGTTCGTCTGTACGTCTGTACGTCCGTACGTTCGCGACGTTTTCTTCGTCGTCCATAGCTCAAGAACTAGAAGAGATATCGACTTCAAATAAATTTTGTTATACAGATAATAATGCAGAAAGATGCAGAAAGGGCTCTTAAGAAAATTGCGTTGGTGGTTTTTTTACCATAGCAGTTTAAAAAAAAGGTGAACATTTTGGTTAACTCAAAATATCTCACGGAACAAAAACGCTAGAGACTTGAATTAAATGTTATATTATGTATTGTAACGTGATACCAAACAAATATGTTTTTTGAAAAAAATCCAATTAACGGTTTTTTTTTTATAAATCAAAAAAACTGAAAAAAAATTTGTCACCTCGAATATTTTACGAATGAAAAATGATTTTATCTCCAAAACAATTGTTTGCAACGAAAAATAACGTTTTTGTTATCTGGTAAAATTTTGAGAAAAATCGAATTGAGAGTTTTTTTTATAAAAATAAAAACCAAAAAAAAACATTACTCAAAGTTGGTAAAAATTGAATTTCGACTCAAATATCTTTTCAAAAATTTGAGATTGTGGCTTCCAACTTATTTTATCTTATTAAAAATATTGTTTTCAACATTCTGTAAAATTTTGAGAAAAATCGAATTGACAGTTTTTTTTACGAAAAATAAAAACCTAAAAAAAATAATAAAAGTTAGTAAAAATTGATTTTCGACTCAAATAACTTTTCAAAAATTTGAAACATTGGCTTTAAACTAATCTTATTTTTTTTAAAATATTGTTGTCAAAATTGAGTAACATTTTGAGAAAAATCGAATTGAAAGTTTTTTTACAAAAAATTAAAAACCTAAACAAAATTAACAAAAGTAGGTAAAAATTGATTTTCGACTCAAATGTCTTTTCAAAAATTAAAAACATTGGCTTCAAACTTATTTTATCGCACATAAAATATTGTTTTCGACATTCAGTAAATTTTTTATAAAAATCCAACAGTTAGTTTTTTCATAAAAAATTTAAATTTACAATAAATAGTACGCAAATGCTATTAAAATTAAAGTAAAAATCGGTTTTCGACTAAAAATCTCTGTAACAAAAATAGATTTTGTAATAAAACTATTTCGTCATATGCAAAATATTGTTGGTAATTTTAAATTTTTTTAAAATAATTCAACTGGATGGGAAGTTATCAGTGTGGGTCGCATCCCAGCATCTTTTTCTATGTAGACTTGTCATTATGTTGGTCGTGCTTTTCTTTAATTGCGTTACATCCTTTTTCAAAAATTGCCGAACCCATGAATTTCTTGGAACCGGACTTTAACGGTCCATCTTAGTTTTAAAAGATCCTTGGTTGTAATCCTACGAGTAAGGTTTCCCTGGCAAAATAAAATTCTAAAAGTTGAGAAACATTTTAATTTCATTTTTAAAATTCGTCGTTGTCCAGTGGCCCTTCGTCGCAAATGTTTGCAATTTCCTTTCTCTGTTTCACGAAAGATTTGCTGGTGCCTTTTATTTCAACATTATGTATGACCCTGCGATTAAAATTACTATATTTCTTTTTATGGAAATATGATAAATATGTACATATATTAAATGAATTTGATATAAACCATATTATAAACCTTTTAACTCCCTTTAATATTACATTTTCTGACCACCATTGTGAACCCATCCCAACTGCTCTAGCCTTGGTGACAGCTTTCTACCGGTGGCAGCTTCACTTGTTGTTTTTTATTGTTTTTTTTCTTTTTTTGATAAATAATTGTCTCTTAATTAATCGAAATCCGCCATCACTACTCGGAAAATAAAGTAAAATATTTGTTAGTTCAAATTTTCTATTGGATATGTTCCTATTAATGTAAGGCCTTCCTCTTTTCCTTTTTTATCCTCATCATCCACGGATAGGAGTTTCATTTTTATATTAAAAAGTCCTTACTTTCGACACATAAGAAATATGTATGTATATGTATGTGGCTAGTATTGCATTTACAATAAAATTTTGAAGTCGAGATTCTAATCAAATATGACATATCGATGGTAGAGAAGTAAAAAAAGTGGGTTCCCGATTACGTCCGTTCGTCTGTCTGCCCTCGCAGCCCAAAGTATCGCGTCTGTTGAGTGGAAATTAAGATTTTAAGTAAATTCGAATTAGGCGTTTTTTTCATTTGTTTTAAAACTTAAAGTAACATTAGTCCCGATACAAATTTATTGGCCAAAAATCGAAAATTCGAATTTTCTCAAACACAAACCGATAGATTATTAAATGCTTTCTTAATTTTTTTCTTAACTTGGCTTCTTTCAATGAAAAACAAATTTGTTTGTTTTGCTCCAGAAGGGTATTAAAACCGTTATTTGGCTTTTGATGTTATTCAAGAACTAATGAACCGATTTCAATCATTTTTTTTTTCAATTCGGTATCTCGTAAATGGGTCAGCAATTAATTACGAAATTCAAATGCAAAACGTATGTATATAAATAGGCTCTAGTACCCGTGACATGATGGTTAGATAGATATTTTATTTCTTTCTTAAAATAGTGTTTGGTTTGCCCGCTCAGTTCACAAAGAGATTTGATATTTAAAATATATCTTTCTACTGAATATGTTATTTATACAACATTATAATTACAAATTTAAAAAGAAAACATTTATATTTTGAAGGAAAATATGACAAAAACCTTCATTTAAGTACAACAAACATTTCGCTTAAGAAATGGATTGAATTTTAAAACACATAAGATACGTAAAGTAATAAAAGAGAAATTGAATAAATATAAATAAACAGATAAATATATACAAAAAAATATATATTTATACATATATATTAGAGTAAGTGCGGCAAATGTGGCCTGCGTGGTTAATATGGCCTATAGCGGTATTTCCCAAACCGCAAGCCGGAGCGAAAAAAAAATTGTTGCATTACGAACACGTTCAAACCGGTTTAGCCTCAGTCTTTCGTGCTTAATGTGGGGGCTTAATGTGGGGCTACGGTTGTGACAGATATACGGGCACTTTGTTTTTTTTTTTACTTTCGGTTGTAATTTTTTGGTAAGTTTTCTTTAGTGTTTTAACATTCAATTTTGAGTTAAATTGGTAACTTCTTTTTTAAATTAAATTATGTTTAATATTTTCTTAACATACATATGTGGTATCATGATTTAAAAAAAAATTATAAAGTTTATATATATGGCCCACACTGAGCCATATTTAACACCAGGTAGGCCATATTTGCCGCAATTTTTTTTAATATGATTTATGAAGTTCCTTTAAGTTTCTGTTTTTAACTTTTTGTTATGTTTCTTTTTTTAGTTAAAGTTTTTAAAAGCTGAATTAAAAATGTTTTGTTAGACTGTTTAAAAATAAATAAATGAATTAGACTTAAATTTATGGTTTTATTTAAAAAAATGTTAAGGGTGGGCCATATTTGCCGCACTTACTCTACATTTAAGTTAATAGTCAATAAATAAGTAAACATTCAAACTATTTAACAATAAAAAAAAACAAAATGCAGAAATTAACTTATTAGTAATAAAATAAATAACAGCTAATAAATAACAAATAACAAATATCAAATAATAAATAATAATAATATATAATAAATAATAATAAACAATAAATAATAAAACATAAGTAATAAGTAATAAGTAATTAAAAATAAATAATGCTCAAATAAATAAATAAATTAGTAATAAATAACAAAAAAAAAATTTAACTTCCCATAGGAAGTTATTGTAATGGGTCCGATTTGTCAAATTGAAAATTTTGACATTTCTCGACGTTTCAAGGTCCCTAGCCCTTAGCCGGCACACTTTTTGCGCCAATCATAGCCGGCACACTGGGACGTTTTTGACCCCAGTCACATAATCGTTTATTGTAAGTGAACTAAGGTGTTTTTCATCGTGAAAAAATTCACAGTTGTACATTAACTACCCCTTTTTGAGACAGTATGAGTGCGATGCCAAAATTTTTCAATTTAATTTGTCAAAAAAAATTAAATATGTAAAAAACTACGAAAAATGACCAGTTTTACTAAAAAATTCATAACTTTTTTAATTTTGCGAATTGGACGCTCAAATCAGCAGTATTTTGTCGAAACATATACCTTTATGCAAAAAAATACACTGATAGTGCCCGCTGAAAAAAAGGTATTTATTTTGGAGAATGAATGTCAGAATTTCAGTAATTTTTCAATAGTGCATTTTTTCATTACAAACCTCATTTAATACTGAAAATTCACAGTAGATACGGTTTCATCAGGCACAACGATAATTTTTCGAGGCAATTTATTGCAGAACACTCATCTTTAGAATTGTTAGCTTTGAGTTTGCACTTCATAAGAACTCGTGAGTTCACAGCAGCCTGGTCAAGCATACCGTAAAAAATTCGCATTGGCCAGCGATTCGTCCTTCTAGTCACCGAATACGAATGGCATAACTGGTCGAAAGTATCGGTTCCTCCTTTAGTTTCATTATAATGATGGATTATTTTAGGCTTGTGCATGTACGAAGACAGTAGAAGTACTATTTTATTTTTTTTGGTGTAAAACTTACAAGCGTAAGATTATCTGTATGGCAGAATTTGGAGTCTGGCGGTGACTTGGAAGAAACTTTCATTTCAGCTGGAATTTCTCTCTTATTTTTTCTCAACGTTCCAGTAATTGTCAGATTGAATGGTGCAAGCAGCATACGCTGCAGTAGAGGTATAGACATAAACCAATTGTCACATGTTACTGTACGATGAGAGCCATGTATTGGTGCAGTACCGACGCGGAAAAAATACTCGTGAATCTTTTCTTCTCGAATTACAGCAGATCCCTTGCCTAAATAGGGCACTCCGTAAATCTGAAATAAATTAGATTGATAAAAATCTGCTACATGTATTTCACAAAACGAAGACAAAATATGAAAGAATATTTACCAAATACGAAGTTTCTGCATCGTTTAGCGTAACGATTTTCAATCCATATTTGTCGGGCTTATCTTTCATGTACATGCGAAACACGCATCTACCTCTATAACTCAGTAACTGTTCGTCAACAGTGCATTTGTTGCTCGGCGTATAATACTGCTGACAGTTTTTCATAAAAATATCCCAGATCTGAAGAACAGCAGAAAATCTATCATTCTCGTCTCTCAACTTCTTGTCGTCAAAACGCAAACAAGATCCTAGAAATGTAAATCTATGTCTCGGAAAAACACATCTGTAGAGCGTGATGCCATTTTTGTATCCCAAAGCCTATCATTATCTACATCTGCAGATTTCCAAAGTCCTTGGTAGTATAAGACGCCAATGTATGCTCGAATTTCATCTCTATAAGTCAAATGATGGTAGCTTTCTGCTTTATCTGCGGCAACGAGTTCCAGGCAAAGTTCCTCAATTTTCGTATTCGTATGCTGTACAATGATATCTATCATCTCATCGTTGAAAAGTATTTCCAAAAACTTTTCAATGGAATCTAGATTTTTGGCGTCACCATTTGGTCCAGGCACGTACACAGGTGCAACGTCGCTTACTCGATGTGCAAAAATAAATTGAATTTTCAAACTACGCTCCATTTTTCCCTCTCCGGCATGCGCATGCCCGTCGACATTGATATACGCCGTGTTCTTCGTCGCCGAGTGTCGATCATCACCGGCTGCGTTCGTGAAATCTTTTCTCTGTGTTCATGCACCGTCCCCTTTCCCCTCTACTCTCACCATCACGCCTTCTCTTTTACAAACTCTCGCTCGCTTGCCCGCTCTTTTTTTCACTTGTATACCCCCGCTACCATCACCATCCTTCTTTCTAATCTTCTCTACTATGCCTATTATATCTCTATATATCTATAGTACTAACCTGACCGAGGACGCTCAGGAGCTCTTGCCTTCCATTTGAAGCCATCTTTTCCTTTCAAGGTAGAGCTAGGCCGTCCCCGGGCGCGTGACTCCAAGAGACGCTTGTCCAAAGTGGCGTTTTCCGCGTCCACATCCGATTCTGAGGATGACGCATCCGTAGCCTCGGAGCACTCGGCATCATACTCAGAATCTCCTTCACTTTCACACACTTTGCTCTCTTGATCCTGCTCGTCATCGGCAGGAACTTGCTGTGTTTCATCCAGGAGCTCTTGCCGAAACGTTCGACGTCGAAGATTGTAGGCCATCTTACGTGTTTTAAAATACTATTAGTTTGTGAAAAAAAAATTCACACTTTCAAAACATAGTGTACTCACCTTATTCGACGATTTGTAGCACAAAAACACGTGAAATAAAAATTCGAAAATAAAATCAATTTCAACTTTAGCCGGCACACTGGGGTCGTTAACGGCACCACTCCAATTCACTTGAGTGTGACGAACAGACCCACGCACTTGACTCACCAAAAACTGTGCGAAGCGAAAGAGCAACTCTCCAACTACAACTAGATGTCACTACGGACCCAGTTTCACTCAAATATCTTTTCAAAAACTTGAGATTATGGCTTCAAACTTATTTTATCTTATAAGAAATATCATTTTCAACATTCGGAAAAATTTTGAGACAAATGGAATTGACAGTTTTTTTACAAAAAAATAAAAACCTAAAAAAAATTAATAAAACTTGGTAAAACTTAACTTTCGACTCAAATATCTTTTCAAAACTTTGAGATATTGGCTTTAAACTACTTTTATCTTTCAAAATATATTGTTTTCAACATTCAGTAAAATTTTGAAAAAAATCGAATTGACAGTGTTTTTACAAAAAATTAAAAACCTAAAAAAATTTAACAAAAATTGGTAAAAATTGTTTTTCGACGAAAATATCTTTTCAAAACTTTGAGACATTGGCTTCAAACTAATTTTATCTTATAAGAAATATTGTTTTCAACATTCGGTAAAATTTTGAGACAAATCGAATTGACAGTTTTTTTTTTACAAAAAAATAAAAACCTATAAAAAAACAATACTAAAACTTGGTAAAAATTCACTTTCGACTCAAATATAGCTTTTCAAAAATTAAAAATATTGTCTTCAAACTTATTTTATTTCACAGAAAATATTGTTTTCGATATTCATTAAAATAAAATCTACTAAAAATAGTACGCAAATTTGGTAAAAGTTGATACATATAGACAAACTTTTAAGCAAGACAAATCGACAGACGGGATGGGAAGTTATCAGTGTGGGTCGCATCCCAGCCTCTTGTTTAAATGTTCAATTGCACCACCAAAGGGTTGTCAGAAATATCACAGTTCATTAAGAAGTTATCAGTTAATTTACGAATTCTTGTGCAAATCAATTCAACACCTGTTTGATTATGAAGATCATTAGTTGAATGAAGCCACGGTAGATTAAGCATCATTTTAAAAATTTTGTTTTGACACACTTACAGTTTTTTAATATGGGAGATTGCGCAATTACCCCACACCTGACATCCATACAACAGCATTGCTTGAAACACAACCTTTTGTATAATAATTTTATTTTCAACACTTACAGTAGCGAGCAAAAAAAATGCAAACGGTCACACCAAAATCAATTATTTTACCGTTACGAAAGATAAAGATCTTTCGTAACGGTAAAATTTTGTTTTTCCGTTTCGGATATCTGTACCCATTGAGTAGGCATTCTGTTTATAACAGAAAATTTACATTTAATTAGGAAAACATAATTTTACTGAGAGCAAAAAAAATGCAAATGGCAAATATGACTAGGAAGGTAGGTACATAAAATTTGTTCTTTGGTTTCAATTAATTGGAATATGCAATTAATAGAAGCAACTATCGATTGGATGCAAAAAAGCAATAATTAACGCTGTTAACAACGGAAGATTAATGCAGGGTATCGCTTGGGAGTTTTGTGTAGCAACATCAACAATATCGCGTATTATATCCCGATATCGGGAACAAGGGGACATCAATCGCAAAGTGGGAAGTGGCCGTCCACGCAAAACAACTTCCAGATTAGATCGTGAGATCATAAGACAGGTTAAAGTTAATCCCCTTAAAACTGCAGTGGAAGTTACTCAGTACATGAAAGAACATTTTGATGTTAACGTAGGGGTACACACAGTTAGGCGACGATTAGTGGAGTCAAAACTGTATGCAAGACGACCAGCTAGAAAACCATACATCAGTTCCATCAATAGGAAGAAACGGGTAGATTTTGCAAAGCGCCATATGCATTGGACAAGTGAGCAATGGACAAAAGTTTTATGGAGTGATGAGAGCAAGTTCAACTTGTTCTCGTCAGATGGCATTAGGTATGTGCAAAGGCCCCCGGGACAAAGGTACAACCCTAGATATCAAGTTCCGACAGTTAAACATGGAGAAGGATCAGTAATGGTGTGGGGTAAGCAATTTAAATATTCATGAAATCAAATTTGTAGTTGGGCTTTTTCAAAGGCTCATTTTCTCGTCAAGGCGTGGGCCCGATTTGTCAAGTAAGCGGTCGGATGAATGCCCAAATGTATAAGGGCATTTTGGAAGACCATATACTTCCACATTTGCGGTCGAATATGCCTGAAAACAGCTTATTTCAACACGACAACGACCCAAAACACACCAGCCGGTTGGTAAGAAACTTCTTAGAAGAAATAAATAAATAAATTTCAAAAAGAAGAGGGTTCATGTTTTGAACTGGCCAGCACAATCTCCCGAACTCAATCCCATAGAGAATTTATGGGATCATGTAGATCGGGAGATAAGAAAGCGAAATCATTCAAATTGTACCTAGTTGATGGAACAAATAAGGACTGAATGGGAACAAATACCTGCGAGCTATTTGGTGTCGTTGATTGACTCAATGCCTAATAGGTTGCGCGCCGTTATTGCCAATAAAGGGTTCGCAACAAAATATTAAAATATTTAAGTACAACATTTCTTCAAAAAGATGAATAAATCCGTTATTTTTAAAGTTTTCCACGAATTTGCTTTTTTTTGCTTGGCTTAAATTCCAAGTTTAGGAACATTTTTTACAATAACTATTTTCTTGGAGTAAGATTGGGTAAAAATCAAATCCGTTTAAAGAAAAAAAAATCCATTTGAACATTTTATGCTAAATTTCAAAGTATTATAATTTAAAATGACTTAGTTCTTGCTAAATGTAGTACCATACTTTTTCGGTTGCATTTTTTTCGCTCGGTACTGTAAATGCGATTTTCTATTTATAAGCGGGTATAACATTTTTATTGCAATATTAACTTTTTTAATTATTTTACTAATATGCTCTTAAGAGATAAGCCGCTTGTCAACGTTTATTCCTAGATATTGCACATTTGACTCCCATTTTATAGTAGTACCGTTGACTTCCAGCTCGTTACTAGGAAGAAACAATCGCATTCTTTTTCTAGTGAAAAAGATTCATTTTATCTTTCCAGCTTTAAGTTTAATTTTCCATTTGTGATATTATCTCATTAAAATTTCAAGTACATTTTGAAGATTGTTCTCAATATTGAGACCAAACTCATGCGAAGAGAGTATGCAGGTGTCATCTACATAAATCCCTACTTCACAATAAGGTAGCTGTGGAAAAACAGACGTGTACACATTATATAAAACAGGACCAAGAACTGAGCCTTGAGGGACACCATACTGAATATTAACTAACACGGATTTACATTTATTAACGTACACTTGAAAACATCTTCCTGATAAAAAACTGAATTGTTTTTATGAGAAAATTTGGAATCGCGAATGTTTCCAGTTTGTAAATAAGAGTATTATGCCAAACAGAGTCGGAAGCTTTTTCGATGTCTGATAGGACAATACCTGTAGATCTTCCTTCAGAACGATTATTTTGTATTATGTTACAAATCCTAAGGACTTGATGTGAAGCACTGTGGTGGCTCCTAAATCCAAACTGTTGGTCAGGAAAAATATGTTTTTCTTCAATTAATAAGTTAAGTTTTTTTTAATACTTTTTCGAACACCTTACTCAAACTACTAAGAAGACTGATCGGCCTTTAGCTACTAGGATTTTCCCTGTCTTTACCAGCTTTCAATATTGGTATGACTATCGCTATTTTCCAGATCTCAGGAAAGTATTGATTCTTCATACAGGGTAAATGTGTGAGGTATAGATTTTTGATGTTATCAAGTCCATCGGTTTTCCTCACTTGCAACTCCTTTATTATAGCGGAAACATCATCAACAGAAACGTATTCGTCTTGGGGTGTTTCTGTTATAGAAGAATTTTGAAATTTTGAATTTCCATAGAAATGAGTTTATTAAAAAACTTCAACTGATGGCAATGTATTGGGGGCCGTTCATAAAATACGTCACGCTAAAATCAGCTTTTTCTGACCCCCTCCCCCCATTGTCACGCTGTGTCACGCTTTCTGTGACCCCCCCTAGAAATATTTCGTCACAAAAACGAAGCCCCCCCCCTTAATATGACAAATTTCAAATGATACTACACAAATTTTGAGAATGTAACTAAAAAGTAAAAAGAATTTTAATAAAAAGTATTAAATTGAGAAATATGAAGAAAGCGTCCGAATTAGTTCACTACTAAATGAAGAATGAAAGAATAATATAATAATAAACACATGAGAAACAGAATTTTCATTTGTTACTGAGTCGAGAGCGCAGGGTGCGAAGAAACGTTACTCTTTTAAGTATTGGAAAAACAAAGAAACCAATTGTGACGGATCGCAACGCCGCTAGAGCCAAGTCAAAAGGCTAAACCCGCGCCACCGAGCCAGCGCTCATGTCGAAAAATAAACAAAATTAAACATATCAAGTTACAATGTATTGTAATAAAACTATATACGTTTGAAATTCTATATATTTATTAAATATGATGAAAATTTAAAAAGAAAAATAGGCAAAAGAAATACTAATTGAAAATGTTTTAATGAATGGCGAACGTCACGTTACCATAGACCCCCCGTCCCCCCTTGACACACCTTGTCACACTCAGCAAGAGCCCTCCCCCCGCCTTGTGTGCGAACGTATTTTATGAACGGCCCCTTGGCAAACGATATCGTTGCCACTTTCTTTTAATACCATTTCTGACACGAATATATTCAAGAATATAATCAGGAATTGTACTAATTGGATGCTTTTTGAGTAACTTCGGTACAGAAGAATCTATTGATTGATTTAATTCTGATTTGAAAATTGACCAGTTAGTATTTTTAAAATCAAAATAATATTCCTCTATTACTTCCGAAGGATGAAGAACTTGTAACATTACAGGGTTATGATCCGAAGGAAGTTCATCAAAAACTATAGGCTGAGACAAAGTATCAGCAGTGTTAGTGACAAAAAGGTCTTACACTGAAGGACTTCCTCTTTTACCAGCGGGTATATAAGTAGGATCTGATGGAAACAATATGGAAAAAGGAAATATATTTGTTAGATTCGATAGTATGTTACCCCATGAATTAGCTCTGGTACAACCCCAATCTCTGTGTCTGCAGTTCAAATCACCACCAACAGTATAATTTTTGTTTTTTATTAAGAGCTTTCTTAAATCAGATTGCAAGTGTTGTCTCTTTAATGGGGATGAAGATCTTCCCCGAAAGTATGCACAAAATATGTCAATGGTTCTATCGTTACCTAATCTAAGTTCAATTCCAATATTTTCTATGCAAAAAGTACACATAAGCAATAAAACAGAATGTTGAATTGATTTTCGTACTAATATTACAACACCCCACCTCTTTCATCTATTCTTTCAACACGATAGCAATAGAATCCGGGAGTTGATATTTTAACATGATGGTTAGTGCGTTGGCCAGAGGCTTGGGTTCGATCCATACATGTGCCATCTAAAGTTTTTTTCAAGGGTACTGCTTCTTGGAAGGAATTGACAAGTCCTCCAAGAGTAATTTTTTTCATGAAAAGTGCTCTCCCAAATTAGCCGTTCGGATTCGGCTTAAAACTGTAGGTCCCCCGGAATCCCTGACAACAATACTCGCACACAAAAATGATTGAGAGTTGTAAGTCACTAGGCCTAAAAAGAATACAATTCAACATTAAATTTCTAAAAATGTTGAAATAGGTGGTTAGTTTTCCCACCGACGGAAAGAGTAAAATTAATTGAATGTATCAATAAATAAATTAAATTAATTAAGTGGCGCAACAATCCGTTGAGGACTAACGGATTGTTGCGCCACTTAATTAATTTAATTTATTTATTGATACATTCAATTAATTTTACTCTTTCCGTCCGTGGGAAAACTAACCACCTATTTCAACATTTTTAGAAATTTAATGTTGAATTGTATTCTTTTTAGACCACATAATTTTTGAAATAGTATCGTTAAATTTCATCTTTTTTTCTAATAGTGCCTCGGAAAGAGTTAAAAAAATATGCTCTAACGCTTTTCGAAAAAAAAAATAATAAATAAACATCTGTTTGATTAATGAAATGGCATTTAAATTTTTGAAGACATTTCATAGGTAGGTAAATTTTAAAATATAAGTACAGTTTGTAAACACAGTCTTTGGATATAGGGGAAAGTTCGTGCCACCCAGTCGTGGACGTAAAAATTGATTTTTTTTTATTTCAGACGAGGGGCCCTATTTATAATTATAAAAATGAGGACCATGCCAATTAACATGTTATTGATAAGTTGTGGATAGAAATAGCAACTGAAATGAATTGCTTAAAAAATTGTGTGTAAGATTGGCACAACTTTATCGTCTGAGTCCGACCACATATTGACTAACACTTAAAGCAAGTCCTTAATTTTCATTTTGTTTCATTTCACAAACGAAACAAAACGCTTTGTTTGGGGTTATTGTGGTGTGTGTTGGAATTGAATATCGAACGAAAAACGTTTTGTTTGATCCGGTGTGTTTTTAGCCTTATCGTAGGGGAGCCCAGGGTGCTAAATCGGGATTTACTCGAGCGTCAAAGACACCTATTGGATTGCGAAGCTTAGATGATAAGAAGAAAAAAATGTCATATCATATATACTCTTTCATCGGTGAGGAGAGCGGCTATTAATTTTCAAAAATGTAAAAAAAAACAGTTGCATGGACATACTCGAGCGCGTCAGATATTAATAGCATCCATGTCCTACGTATTTTTGAAAATATACGTATGTTAATCTGATTGTTTTTATGATGGGGGTGGTCGTACGTAAAGGTTGAAAACGGAAAAAAAAAATTTAATCGAGCGCGTCAGATTTTCAAAGGGGATGTTAAGTGAACCTTAAAGAAGGCTCTTATGTTATAATCTGACGATTTTGATGTGACCCAAACTCGCTGCCATTATTAGAATTTGCAAACAAAAATCGCCATTTTGAAATACTCGAGCGCGTCAGATTAAGATATATATGGTTCATTTATATACCCTAAACTTGCTGTCTCATAATCTGACGATTATCTGGAGGGATTCGCCTAATCTGACAATGGTAAGAATTTTTTTTTTGTATTTTTTCAAATCTTTTAACTGACGATATTCTAATACATTTATACATTTTTGTAATGTATCTAACGTAAATTTGATAGTTTCTTTGTAAATTAGTTTCACCACAAAACACACACTTTACTTTAATGTCACTCATAGTAACTTTTTTTTTTTAAATTTTAATTCACATGATAAACATCAAAATCGCAAAATAATTTCAGGCGTTACAAACAACTGAGCGATCAGCTGTCATGGCGTCATGGCAACAGAACCCACAGTTGGGACGGAGTGAGAGAGTCATAGATTGAGAAAGAGTGAGAGAGGAATAGAAACGCGGGAAGGGTATACCGGCATCATGTATGTACCTGCACGCATTAAACTTTATCGATTATTTTTCCTTACTTCAGCTTACGGAAATCGTCAGATTATATATTATTCGTGAACGTTGAATTATTGCCTTCAAAATAAAAAAAAATTTAGCCACGCTCGAGAAAGTCAAGATGACGTTTTTTTTTACAAGTTTGTAACCCACCTACTTCTTATTGTCAATCGAAAATTGTCAGATTAGTGGAATATACACTTTTTAGCATATAACTAACTAACCCTACCTTAATATGACGCGCTCGAGAATTTCAGATGATCAATTTTTTTACTAATCTGATCCTTTATCCTTGACGCGCGGCCACATATACGGGGCTATACTTGGTGGAGGTATTCAATGGGGTATATTAATCTGCCGCGCTTTGGTAAATCCCAAAATCCCTTCTTGGGCTCCCCTACTCAGCCCCGTCGGGAGGGGGGGGGGGGAACCCCCGGGCCTGGAATTTTCTAGGGGCCCGTAAAATTGAAAGCAATGAAGAGTGTATTTTTTTTTTAATATACTCTATATTCATCATCAACATACCTATTCCCACTTATTTTTAGGGGCCCGAAAATTTAAAATCATTCATGCTTCCGCAATCGGGCCCCTGTTTGCATGTTATCTACCAATCTATCAGTCACAAAATTGCCGATCTGAGCCCCTGATTATTATTGGCGTACATTTTTTTAATATTTAATGAAAAATTGGGCAACTCAGAACTATTGAAAGAAAGTTATAATAAATTATTTCGCTTTTCTTATTTAATTTAACGTAAATTTAAAATTTTTAAAGTCAAAATAAGGGGCCCGGCAACTTAAAACAAAACACAAATATTTATTTCGGTTTCTGTTTTTATAAAGTTTCTTTTCTTCTATTTTTGTTTCTGCTGGGAACAAAATTTTTGATTCGGTTTCGGGGGACCGGAAAATCCCACGCAAACGTTTTTCAATTTTGGTTTTCGTAATATTAATTAAATAATATTTTGAATAAGTTGTTTACTGAAGATTTGAAGGACATCAAATCACTTCAAAGTGTGTATATAACGAAATGTTGTACTGCCGCAATCACATTCTTTGGTGATGTTCAAAAGTGTTTAAACTTGCTTAGCAGCAGTGCACAACGTTGGGAAAATCTTAAGAAAAATGTGGCCGGATCTCTTCACACACTTTCCGATACAAGATGGTCAGCTAGAATTGAGGCAGTGAAACCATTTGCAAATCATCTGAAAAACCTTAGAACATCAATAGAAGCCTTAAGTGATATTAATTTAACTGCTGAAGCTCGAAGAGATGTAAATGGCGTTTTAAAATATATGCACACATTTGAATGCGTCCTGATGTCTTCGATTTGGTGCAAGGTTCTTAGCGCTATAAATGAAAGAAGTATCATTCTTCAAGCCAGAAATATGACTATTGACGTTGAAATTCGAAATCTCGACAACTTGATCTCCGATTTGAACATTATTCGAAACGGATGGAATATCAAATTTTATCTAAATGCAAAGCAGTTTCTACTGGATTGGGGGATGTTCCAGAATCGTTTCCATCGAACTGAAAAAGGCAATTAAAGAGACATTTTGTAGAACATCGAGGAGCCAGACTGCAAATTGAAACAGACACAGAAATAAATTTCAAGAGAAACACCTTTTACGTCATAGTTGATTCAATTATATCTCGAATTTCTCGTCGGTTCGATACGATGAAAAATTTGAATGCTACATTTTCATTTTTATTGCAGTTTTCAACAATGGACAAAATTAAGATTAAAAACTCCGATACAAGGGTTATTTAAAAGTATAACTCGCATGTGTCTCAAGAGTTGAAAGAAGAAATAATTCATCTGAAACACATTTATGAAGCCAATTTTGAAGCAGAACTTCCGCCATTGACTTTGTTCAATTCTATTTATTCCCAGAACTTGGAGACGATTTTCCCCAACATTTGTGTTGCTCTCTGTGTGTTTTCCACCATACCTGTAATCGTAGCTAGTGCCATACGTTCATTTAGCGTCCTTGCCAGAACAAAGAATTTTCATCGTTCGTGCTCATCACAAGATCGTGTTTCTGGACTTGCTACACTATGCTTCGAAGCACCTTTGGCAAGGAAATTGAATTTCGACGCAATTAGAAGTTGTTTTGCTGCTCAGAAAGCTAGGAAAGCTCGTTTGCAAAAATAAAATATTTCATTGAATGCAAACTAACTTTAATGAAAACATTGTGATAATATTTTAATATAAAGTAGTTTTTTTTAAAGACAAATTTCAAATACTTGTACTTCGCTCTATTTTATTTTCATAGTAGGTAATAGATCTACATGCTATTTTTTTTTTAATAGTTAATCGACCGTATTATCAGTTACTAATTGGAAAATGTGTTTTAAGTGAAAACTCTCTAATTAGAAATCTTATTTAAAAAATTGTCAAATATATATTTTTTTCTCTTTTCTTGTATTACTCATACATCTTGTTATTTATGTATTATTTATTATCTTTTGTATTTACCATATTTTTATATTGTTTATTTATGCATCATTATATGTATTTTTTGTTTATTTATTAATTAATGTATCTAATTATATATTCATTCTACTGTCTACTTATTTTTTCTATACATTTTTTTTGTTTGCTAATTTATATACATATATATATTTATTAACTTCCCATAGGAAGTTATTGTAATGGGTCCGATTTGACAAATTGAAAATTTTGACATTTCTCGACGTTTCAAGGTCCCTAGAGTCGAAATAAAAGATTTTTAGAAAGATGTCTGTGCGTGCGTGTGTACGTACGTCCGTACGTCCGTACGTTCGTGACGTTTTTTTCGTCGTCCATAGCTCAAGAACCAGAAGAGATATCGACTTGTTATACAGATAATAAGGCAGAAAGATGCAGAAAGGGCTCTCAAGAAAATTGCGTGGGTGGTTTTTTTACCATAGCAGTTTAAAAAAAAGGTGAACATTTTGGTTAAACCTAAATATCTCATGAACCAATGACGCTAGAGACTTGAATTAAATTTTATATTATATATTGTAACGTGATACAAAACAATTATATTTTTGGAAATAAATCCAATTAACGGTTTTTTTTATAAATCAAAAAAAACTGAAAAAAAAAAATTTGTCACCTCGAAAACTTTACGACTAAAATATGATTTCATCTCCAAAACAATTTTGTGCAATGAAGAATAATGTTTTTGACATCTGATAAAATTTTGAGAAAAATCGAATTGACAGTTTTTTTTTGCAAAAAATAAAAACCTAAAAAAAATTAATAAAAGTCGGTAAAAATTGATTTTCGACTCAAATATCTTTTCAAAACTTTGAGTTATTGGCTTTAAACTACTTTTATCTTTCAAA
Organism: Eupeodes latifasciatus; assembly: GCA_920104205.1. Taxonomy (NCBI): domain Eukaryota; kingdom Metazoa; phylum Arthropoda; class Insecta; order Diptera; family Syrphidae; genus Eupeodes; species Eupeodes latifasciatus. Next base: position 222,011,198 of record OV049924.1, read on the forward strand.
AATATTGTTGTCAACATTCAGTAAAATTTTGAAATAAATCGAATTGACAGTTTTTTTACAAAAAATTAAAAACCGAAAAAAAAATTAAAAAAAGTTGGTAAAAATTGATTTTCGACTCAAATATCTTTTCAAAAATTTGAGATAACGGCTTCTGACTAATTTTAACTTATAAGAAATATTTATTTCAACATTCGATAAAATTTTGAGAAAAATCGAATTGACAGTTTTTTTTACAAAAAATAAAAACCTAAAAAAAACAATACTAAAACTTGGTAAAAATTTACTTTCGACTCAAACAGCTTTTCAAAAATTACAAATATTGGCTTCAAACTTATTTTATTTCACAGAAAATATTGTTTCCGATATTCAGTAATTTTTTTTATAAAAATTCAACAGTCCGTTTTTTCATAAAAAAATAAAATCTACAAAAAATAGTACGCAAATTTGGTAAAAATTGATACATATAGACAAACTTTTAAGCAAGACAAATCGACAGACGGGATGGGAAGTTATCAGTGTGGGTCGCATCCCAGCCTCTTTTTTATTTATTTGTTTATGTATTTATTTGTTTATTTATTTATTTATTTATTAATTATTTATTTATTTATTTATTTACTTATTTATTTATTCATTTGTGTATTTATTTATTTTTGTTTGCCTATTTATTTACATATTTATTTTTCACTGATAAAATAAATCATCGGAAATTAGTTTCTATTAAATCTAAGCATAACCTATCTGTGATATAATTATAAACAAAATTCGAATGAAGGTTTTTTCTTTGCAATGTTTTCCTTCAAACTTATAAATATTAAGATATACTCATGCTGTTTAAAAACTAATTATTATTTTTCAGTAGTAAGATACAATTTGATATCATATCTCTGTGCTGTGCAATGACTTAAAAATATTGTAAACTCTGTAACTTTATCTTTGCTAATAAAATAAAAGGCACGAGTACGATAACTTTGGCGCCAAGATATAATAACGGTTTTTGGTAGAGGGGCTTAATACAAGCATTTTTTACTATGGGAGGGGGGTCTATCTCCCTCCGTTTAGGCGGTAGGGGCAATTTAAAAAAGTTATTATTTAAAATGGAAAAAAAAATTTAAATAATAACGGTGATACTTACAATTAAGTTGTATACATTTTTTTAAAGCCAACATTCTGTTCTATTAGCCAGTTTTTAAATCAAGTCAAAACTATGCGTAGTTTTTGAAAAATTTAATTTTAAACTCAAAATTTGAGTAAAAGAAATTAAAAAAAGGTTTAAAGTGTAACTTTTTCAATACTTCAAGATTATCTACCATTGTTTTTATTTCAGAATTTATTGCTCTTATTTGTTTTTGATCAAAAACTGAAAACTAGATGATTTTATGTCTTTTAGTTTTTGAGAAAATTGAAAATAAAAATTTAATTTTAAACTCAAAATTTGAGTAAAAAAAGGTTAAAAAAAGGTTTAAGGTGTAACTTTTTCAATACTTCAAGATTATCTACCATTGTTTTTATTTCAGAATTTATCGCTCTTATTTGTTTTTGATCAAATACTGAAAACTAGATGATTTTATGTCTTTTAGTTTTTGAGAAAATTGAAAATAAAAATTTAATTTTAAACTCAAAATTTGAGTAAAAAAAGTTAAAAAAAGGTTTAAAGTGTAATTTTTTCAATACTTCAAGATTATCTACCATTGTTTTTATTTCAGAATTTATTGCTCTTATTTGTTTTTGATCAAAAACTGAAAACTAGATGATTTTATGTCTTTTAGTTTTTGAGAAAATTGAAAATAACCACAACTACTATTTTAATTTAATTCTTTTTTTTTTGCTTGAGTGGTCTTATTTTGATAGTAATAATGGTATTTACGTATGCGTAATGCGTGTTTGGGTGTATGCAACAGTAAGGTGTGCGCGAGTTTGGGTGTGTGCAACAGTGGGATGTGTAAGGGGGGGCATGCTGCCCCCCTGCAACCCCCTGCTTGGGAACACTATAGGACTTGGGGTGGGTGCAAGTTGGAATGCGTGCAAGGTTGGGAGGGTGCAAGGTGCGGTGGGTGCAAGATGGGGTGCATGCAAAGTTTCTTTTGCATTTAAATAAGCTGGATTTAAGAAAAATTAATTTACCCTAGGTATATCTTAATCCATATTCGATTATTACTATCAAAATAAGACTACGTTAATACTTAAGCAAGGAAAAAGTAATTTAATTAAAATATTTTGTTTTGGTAATTTTCAATTTTCTTAAGAACTAGAAGACATCAAGTCATCTAGTTTTCAGTTTTTGATCAAAAACAAATAAGAGCAATGAATTATAAAAAAAAATAGTAGATAATCTGAAAGTTTTGAAAAATTACACTTTAAACCTTATTTTAACTTTTTTTATCACAAATTTTGACTTTAAAACAATTTTTTTCAAAAACTATGCATAGTTTTGACTTGATTTAAAAACAAGCTAATAGACAAAAGTGTTGGCTTTAAAAAAAGGTATAATACTTAATTATAAGTATTACCGTTATTTTTTAATTATTTTTTTCCATTTAATGTACATATTTTTTTAAACTGCCCCTACCGCCTAAACGGGGGGAGATAGACCCCCCTCCCATAGTAAAAAATGCTTTTTTTTAACTGTTCTATACAAATCCGTCATTAAACTTTGTCGCCAAAGTTATCGTACTCTCCCCAAATAAAATATCTATCTATCAGTTACTAACATGTCATTGGCAATATCGAATTGAATGTATGATTCTGTTCGGAATCTGATCTACTCGCATGTAGAATAATTTTCTATCCATCCTCCATTTCAACTAAACTGGACGATACTCGTGAGATTGATTTGATGATTAACACTTTTTTTCGATTCACTTTGCAAACAAAAAATTATTATTTCCGTCAATTCCAACCAATTTCATGCTATTCGTAAAAGAAATTAGAACGTACCATATCAGTAGGCATGAACTTTGAAAAAAATGGTAAAAAAGGGGGGGGCGAGATTTTTCCGTCCCGGGCCCGGAATCCCTCTCGACGGCCCTGCCCCTACTATTAGAAGTAGAGAGTGGATCAGATGATGATTCACAAATGGCTTCTTTTGATGCAGTTACCCCTGTGAAATGAAAAGTTTTCTGTACATTTCTTTCGTACTGGAAACTGATATTAGTGAGCTATTCTATTTTTTTTTATATTTTCACATTTATTTCTTATGTCTAAGGTGTATTTATTAGTAAGTTTATCTAATAATTTTATCTTTTTTGAGTTTAGGTTTGATAAGTTTTTATTTTTTCGTGTTGAGTTATTTCAATTAAATGTTCAGTTATTTCTTTATCATTTCGTACCCTGCTTATTTTATTTCAAATTTGTATTGTGTTAATAAAGCTAAGCGATATCGCTTTCACTCCATATTTAAGATACATGTTCATATTTTGTACTTCCCTGTCGCATATAAGAGGAAAAAACAAAAACTTGCTTCTTGACCTTCTATATAAATCGAAAACAATAAGATACGTAATTTGTATGCCTTTTTGGCTGGTAAATTAATTATTTCCCTGACTATACTAGGTGATTATTAGACTGCAAATAATACGCCTCCACGCTCCAACTGCATTCCCCACTTCGTGGCACTAGTCACAATACGGCATCTGGTTTCCCTAAAACTGATTGCTCATGATAGTACTGGTTTTCATATACAAACGCTATACCCAAGCTATGTTGACATCCTTTCATTTTCAATTTAATAAAAATTTATTCTTTTATGTCGAAAAATTAAGCACAGTGATCATAGACCGACTTTCAAAATTTGGACTAATTTACTTTTTAATACTGAAACAAAGCCAATATTGCACCTTAACCATGTAAACTAAGTCCAAATTGTTTTGACAATATAATCAACTTATTTTTATCAATTGAAAAAAAGAGGCTGGGATACGATCCACACTGATAATTTCCCATTACGTCTGTCGATTTGTCTTTTTTAAAACTTTAAAAAAATGTTTATAACAATATTTTGTGTGAACAAAATAAGTAATTTATTTTGCATATGATGAAATAGTTTGATTTCAAAATCTATTTTTGCCAACGAGATTTTTAGTCGAAAACCAATTTTTACCAATTTTAGTAGCATTTCTTGAAAGCTTTTATTTCTTACATACATTATGTAAAAAATACGGTTTGGATTTTTCTAAGCAAGTTAAGCACATGATGAAATCATTTTGAAGTTAATACCTTCATTTATTCACAAAATATCAAGAATCGTACATCAATTTTGTACTATTCTTTACTTCGGATTTTTATTAAAATTTTACTGAATGCCGAAAACAATATTTTATATTTTATTAAACACTTTTGCCTTATTTATAGCGAAAAAACTGTTAAATTTGTTAATGCCTTAACTAAATAAGTTTTAATATCATAAGCATATATTTGAGTAGCCTGATTTTTACTTTTGAAACGACGATATCACGTTTGATTAAAACTAAATTTAAATTAACCCATACTACTGATATTGTGAGTAAAATGTTGTGCTGAGTCTTGCATTTTGTTCCTACTCCTAAAAACAAACAATAATTGAAAACAAATTAAATGCTTAACACCCTATTACCTACACTAAGGAAACAGGCCATTGTACACGCATCTCCGAATTCGTCTTATAAGGAAATAGTATTAAACTTTAAATATTTGTTTATTACAGTATTTTTAGACCACTGTTTTATTTAATAGCCCTGTTCTTCCGCTGAGTAACCTTGAAATTAAAAGTTTATTTTTACAATGTCTCGACTCTTAATCCATCCTTCTAAGGTTTGTTTCTATTTCTGGATGACCACCGATGTCTTGATTGTTTTCACTGATTAAATTGGCAATTATATATTACAATAGATTTATTTTGCATGTGTAAGTGTCTTTTGCAATTGTAATGCAGAAACATGCACCAAGAAAACTACTTATTAGGATATTGTAATTGCTGTGATAATATGCGTTTGTTACATGCGTGTAGTTGGTTAAAACAAAATTGATATAAAACTGAAACTTTTGCATGAGCAAGTCATTTGCTGTTGAGTTAGGAGGCCAACACGTTTAATCTTTATTGCATTTCAAAGGTGATTAAAAAATCAGCAGATAACTAACTAAAACCTAATTTATTTTATTTTACTTAATTACCTTTATTAAAGCCCCGTTAAAATATGTACTATATTTGAATTTTAGCTCTGAGTACTAAAACAAACTTATTAAGATGTGTGATGATGATGCAGGTGCCCTCGTCATCGACAATGGATCTGGAATGTGCAAAGCTGGATTCGCTGGAGATGACGCTCCAAGAGCTGTGTTCCCTTCTATTGTTGGCAGACCAAGACATCAGGGTGTGATGGTCGGTATGGGGCAGAAAGATTCATATGTTGGAGACGAAGCTCAAAGTAAAAGAGGTATTCTGACTTTAAAGTACCCCATTGAGCACGGAATTATCACTAACTGGGATGATATGGAAAAAATTTGGCATCATACGTTTTATAATGAGCTACGTGTTGCTCCTGAGGAACATCCTGTTTTACTTACTGAAGCCCCTCTTAACCCAAAAGCAAATCGGGAGAAAATGACCCAAATTATGTTTGAAACATTTAATTCACCAGCCATGTACGTTGCCATTCAAGCAGTCCTGTCTTTATATGCTTCTGGTAGAACCACCGGAATTGTATTGGATTCGGGTGATGGAGTTTCACACACTGTACCAATCTACGAAGGTTTTGCCTTGCCTCATGCTATTCTTCGTTTAGATTTAGCTGGTCGGGATTTAACTGATTATTTGATGAAGATTCTTACTGAAAGGGGCTACTCGTTCACCACCACAGCTGAGCGTGAAATAGTCCGAGACATCAAAGAGAAATTGTGTTATGTTGCATTAGACTTTGAACAAGAAATGGCAACAGCTGCTGCTTCAACCTCTTTAGAAAAGTCTTATGAATTACCTGATGGTCAAGTTATAACAATTGGAAATGAAAGATTCCGCTGTCCAGAAGCGCTCTTCCAACCTTCATTCCTGGGAATGGAGTCTTGTGGCATTCATGAAACAGTTTATAATTCAATCATGAAGTGCGACGTTGATATCCGAAAAGACTTGTATGCCAATTCAGTTTTATCAGGTGGTACTACAATGTATCCAGGTAAAATTATTTTGTTGTGTATTTTCTAGATTTAATTAAATGATAAACGATTCCTCTAAAGGTATTGCGGACCGTATGCAAAAGGAAATTACTGCCCTAGCACCCTCAACAATTAAGATTAAGATTATTGCTCCACCAGAAAGGAAATATTCAGTATGGATTGGTGGTTCAATTTTGGCATCTTTATCTACTTTCCAGCAGATGTGGATTTCCAAACAAGAATACGATGAGTCAGGCCCTGGTATTGTTCACCGTAAATGCTTCTAACTTGTTTATATATAATATGTTATAAAATGGAAACGTATGCCATTTTGTTTACTTGTAATAGAAGGTGTGGCCTCATACTAGCCATAGCAAAATATTAAGAAAACTAATGTGCTGAATAAAAATCAAGAGCGCCAAGTTTTAATCTTTAAATTTGAAACTCAAACAAATATTATTAACTAACATTCTTTTATTTCGTATGTGTTAAGTAATTGATTTAATTCTGATCATTAAACATACTTAATTAAAGTCAGTAAAAAAGTTTTTCAGGTCTTTGATTTTGTCAACTATTTTTGTTTAGCAAAATATCTGATGCATTTCGATTTTATCAGAATCGATTCAACTGTAGTGTGGGAAAGATAGTTTTAAAGGTCCAAATAATTAATTCATGAAATTTGTTTGCTTGAAATCAACGCAGGACGTCATTTTAAACAACACGTCACAAGTCCCCAAAAATTTCATTACTGCCTTTTGTAAAATGGCGTTTTAAAGGGGGGGGGGAGGGTTTATTGATGAAGGAGGTGTAGATATATCAAACTAAAATATTCACTCTCAGACAACCGATGATTTTAAAGTTGATAGTTAGTAGTTCATTGTAGCTGGAACTGCCTTGTTTTGAACATCTTGGGATATTTCCTTTTCTATCAATTCGTTCGTATTTTGTTGAGTCAAATATTTTATGATTGGGTTCATGGATTGTGTCCTGGGGTTAATATCAGTTGATCCAACTATAGTAGTTTTCGCCTTGCTTGTAATTATTTCTTTTTCCCTGTTTATTGTCTTTCGAAACTTTGCCTTCAACCAATAGTGTTCATCTTATTTAAAGTAGTTTAGGGATAAAAGGTTTTCTTGCTTCAACCAAGGATTTTGGTAAGTCTTCGGCGATGGTGAATGTTGCCCCCGATTTTTTTCCCCAGTAATATACACCCCTATTATGTCGTAACTTACTTACTTACTTAAGGTGGCGCTACAGTCCTGTATGAACTAGGGCCTCACCCAACAAACTTCTCCATCTAGCTCGGTCCCCAGCTAGATGTCTCCAGTTTCGCGCTCCAAGTTGGGTGAGGTCACTTTTCACTTCGATGGCCCCATGCAAAACTATACTAAGTGCAAATATGCTATTTTTCAGGAGAGAGGTTCAAAGTTTTTTGAGTATAACTTTTTTCTTACTTGATAGATTTCTGAGTTGAATACATCAGTCATTATATTATTTGTATGCTTTTTTTTAATTAAACGTCGAATCAGTGTTAATGCGTCTTCTAGGTTAAATTGGAGTTGGTATGTTTATTAGTGTTCAGCTCTTACTTCAAATGATTCTATGTCATGTTAGTATTAAACTGCACGGAAAGAATATATTTGAAATCTATTAAAAGTTCCCTTAGTATGAAAGTGGACGCAACATATTAAGAACACGGGGCCCTAAGTGTTACTTAGAATTGTTTACTATGAAATTTTTGCACTTTCAATGTATAATTATAGAATATACAAACAATAAAAAGAACGATTAAAGATCAACTTTTTTATTTATAAAAAAAAAAGAGTTTCACATTGTTTGTAAAATGTAATTATGTTTAGTCATCATTTTCGGTATCTGATGGAGCTGGAACAGAAGATGCGGTTTTTAATGTCCTGTAGAATTCCTGTTAAATTGAAGGAATAAGATTTTGTTTGCAAAGCGAAATAAGGTCCAAATATTTTTCAGTGGAAAAGGCAATAGGTTCCTTGTAAACTCTATCAAACACTTCCTGCGGAAACTTTTTTGATCGGTTCTTGTTTCTATTTTTTGTTTTTGCAGCGTTTAATTCTATTATTTTGAATTCAACTTCAAACAAATATTTGTAGTTCATCACATAATGTTTGTCAGCATTGAAATAGGTATATTTCACGAATTTTACTTATTGTCAGTTTTTCGTTATCCGTATTTTTTATCCAATTCAGAGAATATGAAAAAGTTTTAAAATCTTTGAAATCATCTTGTATCATTTCTGTTACTTTATAAACCGGTTCTTTAGTTTTTGCATTCCTAATAATTGAATACCATTGGATTGGTGTGTAGACTATGTATTTTATTTTTCTGACTTTTTCAATTAATGCATGTACACTATCGCCCTCGTTTTGGGTGTGGCCTTTCTCTAAAAATCTATGAGTGACGTTTATCTTAAAGTTTTTGAATGCCCATCCAAAAAAACCGAACAAAACCTTGTTTTTATTTTGTGCACCACAATTGTCTGACCAAAAATGGAAATTTATTACACCTTTTGTCACGTATTCTTCAATTAATTTAAGAAGGCAGTTTGAAACCTCTACACATCCCTTTTTGGCTATGGTTTCATCCCAAACATAGCAATTGGCTTCATGAGAGGCAAGTTCATAAACCGTGAAATTATAAACTTGTAGTTTTCTTTTATAATAAAAGCAGCTTGCATTGGCAGTAGGAGTGGAAAGTATTTTTTCGAAGTCAAAACAAGCAGTAACAGTGGGTGATGAAGCTTGTGCAGCTGTTTTGTCTGCTTCTTTTAACTCTCGAGCTTTTTGTTTGTTGAACAAATGTTGATCATTTTCAAATTTTGAAGCTATTTTTTCTTCAGGAGTCATGTTTTCGTATTTCAAGCAGAAATCGCATTGATCTTTCTTTGGAACACAAAAACTTAAATTAAAGTTAAAGTTAAAGATGGCACGATACTGCCTTAATGTTACCTTATTTATTAAATCATTATCTCTAGATTCAAACCATTCTTCGTAAAGACGAAACATTTGTCCAACTGACTTAATTTCATTATTTAGGTATTTTTTGTTCGAATCCTTTCGGCAGTAATGTGATTCTACTAGCGGAAGTAACACAATGAGTTCCTTTACAAACATTATTGATGAGTTTTCTCTTAACTCATTTACTGGCCTAAAATGCTGCCCTCTTTTATCTGGACTTAGGATTATTCCATTACTCATGGCAATCTTTTCAAAAACTGTCCGGATCGTTTGAGCAGACATTGAAAACGTATTCAAAAACATTTTTTGACAAACTTGGACTTTGTGTTCACTATTATCTTGAATGAAAACTAAATTATACTTTCTAGTGCATGTCCTTTTTGAGTTCGTTTTTTATCTTTATTTTCAACAAGCCTTGACAAGAAGTCCCACTGCCTTGTTCTGCATCCAAGTTTATAAAAGCTTTTAAAAAGAATATACCTGGCCTCTTCTGAAATTTTACTTTCACATTTCATCCTGCAAGTGTCTCCACATCCTTTCAGCATACGTTTTTCTTCTCTTGAAACACCTTTTGAAGAAGTGAAAGGTTTTCCTGAATTTTTTAAACGTTTGGCTTGATTCCGTTTCCAAAGTTTTTGATTGATGGGCGCTTTCTTCCAGATTTGGTTTTCAGATTTTCGGGAATGTCGTACTGATGGTTATGATCAATAATATTCTTTTGAGGAGGTGACAAAATACTGTGTGCTGTCGTGGAAATGCTGGAGTCAGACGAATAAATCATTGTCTGGGCCATATTCGCTTCCACTATCTTGAAAGGGCTCTGTAAAATATAAAATAACAGCCCAGGATCAAGTTAATTTTCGATTTAAAGTTTTAAATAAAGAGACGACAACTTTTCTTAAAGAATTATAAATCAATTTCAATTTTCAGAATTCATTTTACATTCTTATATAGAGTTAGTTTTAAAGTTAACGAAAGTCAAATCAAGCAATATGTAATATTTAATTTCTATTTTCAATAAACATTGCAAATTGCACGAAAGATTTAATTTAGGGTGCAAAACAAAAGCAATGTATTTAATACTTTTTTAACATCCTCCGCCGCCAAGTTAATTAAGAACTTATTTCCAAAGGATACAAAATTTGAACTGGTCTTCGAAGTATTGAACCATTAGTAAATCTTACTTCACATGCGCGAACTTTTCCGTCTCGCCCTGGAAATATTTCTTGGATGATCGCTAACCGCCAGTGTCCTAGGTAAAGATAGATCTTCTTTTAGTACCACTTCTCCAGCTGCAAGGTAGGTCGATGCTGCTTGTCTCTCATGATGTAAAGAGCGTAACTGTTGAAGATATTCTCTAAACCAACGACGTTTAAATGTTGAAATATTCTGTAAACGTTGTGCCCATTCCGATCTGAGCGTATTTTGATTGATGGATTGAAAATTCTGTTCGGGTGTATAATCACCAGATATTCCATGAACACCAAGAAAATGGGCAGGTGTGAGGGGAGAACAATCCGAAGAATCATCACTGCAGTACGTAAGAGGTCATGAATTGACGACAGTTTCAACTTCAGTTAGAAGTGTCGTAAATTGATCGATGGATAAAGTTTACTTGAGAACAGCAGCCTTCAATGAGAATTTCACAACTCTTACTAAGCGCTCCCAGAATCCGCCCCAACAAGGTGCACGTTCGACGATAAATTTCCAGGTAATACGTTGATCAGTTAAGCAGCATTGAAAATCGGGATTTGATTTCAATTTAAGTTTATGGCTTAGTTCTGTAGATGCCTTTTTGAAAGTTTTGGCATTATCCGAATATATAATCCGCGGTACACCTCTTCGCGCAATAAAACGCCTTAATGCCAAAAGTCAACTCTCGGCTGTCAGATCCAAAACGACCTCTAAGTGCACTGCTCTGAATGCTGCACAAGTAAGTAGCATTATGTAGACCTTCCTCGATTGTTTAGCGCTATCAATAACATAAAGCGGACCAGCAAAATCCACACCAGTGATCTCGAAGGCCTTGTATGCAATATACGGTCTCTAGGAAGTGGAGCGAAGGGTTGTGATGCTCATTTTGCTTGAAGGACCTTGCACACAAAACAATTTTTAATAATATTTTTAAAAAGTTGCCTTACTTTAAGTATCCAGAATCTTGAGCGAAGCTTTGAAAGCACTGAATTCGTTCCCGCATGAAATAGCTTCTCGTGGGTGTCTCTTACAATCAGCTTCGTAATGTGCGTTGATTTGGGCAAAATATACGGATGAGCTTCTTTTGGACTTAATCCTGCAAACTGAAGACGCCCTCCAACTCGTAATAGTCCATCAGTGTCATCAAAAAAGGGATTAAGAGTTGCCAGATCAGAACTTGATGGAATAAATTTTTTATTAAAAAGTAACGTTAATTCATCTTTAAAATGTTGTCTCTGGACATATTTTATCCAGCATTTTTCCGCAGCTATAATTTCATTGGCCGTAACAAAGGTTGGAAACTTCTTTTTTGTCTTAAAGAAATTTAATGCACGGAAAAAGTAAGCGGTTATTCGGAGCAGATGCCTTCAAGTGCTAAAATTGTTTGGATTCATAGGTGGAGTAATATTATTTTTTAATTCAACTAAATAGGAGTTAGTTTCGATTTCTTCAGTCGCATATTAAGATGTCATCAATCTTGTAATACTGATATCGTTTTGTGGCCATGTTGATTGATTTTCTTTTAACCAATCCGGTCCAGACATCCAAACAGATGAATTTATTAGAGCGTGAGCGTTAATACCACTTGTGACTAGGTCAGCTGGGTTTTCTAGGCCTGGACAGTGCCTCCACTTTGAAACATCGCAAATGGATCTTATTTCACGGACTCTGTTTTCAATATATGGTTTCCAACGTTTACTGGAACCAGTGATCCAAAACCATGAAATTTTCGAATCTGTCCATAGATATGCATCATTAAATTCAACACGCAAGTTTTTCTGCAAATAATCTAATAAACGAGCTGCAACGAGACCAGCTGTTAACTCAATGGTAAGTTCGTTCTGAATTTTGTTGTTTAGAGGTGCTACTCTATGTTTGGCGCATAAGAAACGCACAAAAATATTTCCAACATTGTCATAGGATCTTGCATAGGCTACGGCTCCAAAAGCATATTGGCTCGCATCTGCAAAAATATGCATATCAAAGTTTTTCTTACCAAGAATCACATGACGTGGAAAGGCTATTTTCCGAAGATCGCTCACTTCATGGCAGTATTTTATCCAAATTTTCATCATGTCTTCAGGAAAGAGCTCGTCCCAATCCAGATGTTTACGCCAGATTGATTGAAAGAGGATTTTAAGACGAAATATCCAAGGACCTAGAAAACCAAGAGGGTCAAATATTTTTGCCATTACCTTGAGAACATTCCGTTTTGTGCCTTTTGGCTTCTCTGACTCCAAAAAATTCAAAAGTCCATCAACATTTACAGCCAATTCATCTGTGGAAACTATCCAACACAGACCTAGTACTTTTGAAGTTTGTGAATATCTTGATCTATTGGAATCTGACGGCGAACGGTAGAGTTGTTGGATTTCCATTTGCATACATTCATAGATGCACTTTTAAGAATGATGTTGGCTTCTTTTTGAATTTCCACGGCATCTATTTCTTCATCGACACTGCACACAAGATCGTCTACATAAACACTTTTGAGGAGAAGAGCGCACGTTCGGGGATATGTTTGTTCAGCTTCTTTAATCGCTTTTATAATTGTGACAGCCAAAACACCAGGGCTGCAAGTGACGCCAAATGTCACACGAGTCATTCGAAATACCTTTATGTCAGGAAGATTGTCAACGTTACTCAATTTATCCGAAAACCAAATAAATCTGTGACTATCGCGGTCTTTCGGGTGCTGCATTATCTGTAAAAAAGCCTTTTCTATATCTGCTGTTAATGCAATCTTACCAATTCTGAAATTAAGTAGAATCGTTATATAATATCAGGTAACAGATTATTGCCCACTTCCAGATGTTGGTTAAGCGAATATTGATTAGATGCATGAGCTGACGCATCAAAAACGATACGCAATTTCGTTGTTTCTTTGTCTTCTCTGTAGACTGGACGGTGAGGCATGTAAAACAAACGTTCGCCTTGGATTGGGTACGGTGCTGGTTCGGCTATGCCACTTGAGGGCATGTCATTAAGCGCATTGTCATACTCCAGAAGTTTTTGATTCACGCAAAGTTTTCTGACGAGGGCCTTGAAACGTTGTACGGCTCCTGGATAGTTGTCATCAAGTAAACCCATCTCTTTCCACGGGAGCAATGCTTCAAAGCGATCACCTAACCTGTGAACATTAAATTAGTTGTTAAAACAATTAACAGAACTTCGAGTTGCCAAAATTAACGAGCTTCTTCGTAGACGCATATACCTAGAGATGTGATGCTAGTTTTGGAAACTTCAGTTTGTGGCAATGGTCCTTGAATTGTCCAGCCAAATACAGTTTCTATAGCTGTTAGTTTATCGGTGATTCGCTTATATTTTTCCGTAGCAAATTTCCAGTAGTAATCAGCACCAATTAGGAGACTTATGCCTTCTTCTGGTATATTTCCTAAAGTACGAGAATCTGCTAGCGGTAAACCATTCAATGATGTTTCTAGCAATTGACTTGGGGGGGCAGCGAGGGCATCAATACAAATTTCGCGTACTTCAATCGCTTCGACAACGAATGTACGATTATTATATTGGCTGCGTAGGATTATTTTTACTTTATTGCATAACCGGTTTGGCTTAGGCTTATCACTTCCAAATGATATAATACTCAAATTGTGAGAACCGGTCGGTGACAAATTAATGCTGCGACCAACAGATGATTTCACAAAAGACTTTTGGCTCCCTCCATCCATGACAAATCGAATAAACAACTCTCTGTTAGAAATCCCGTTTCCAGCAAATGCACAAGCAGTCTGCAATAAAACACTACATGACTGTCCAATTGTTTGAGCAGTGTACAAATTAAATGTATTTTGACTCGACGATGGCATACTTAGCTGTTTCGATAATTGTGACGTAGGCTCAGCTGAGCCACCAATTCTAGCAATACCTTGTTTTGCTTCGTTAAATCTGGCTTTGAACAGAGGATCGCACATGCTTGTTGCGTGTCGACCCTTGCAAGAACTGCAAGTAACTCGTTTTACCTTACAGGTTTTAGAATTGTGTCCCTTTGTACAGCAACGAAAACACCTACCATCAGTGCGAAGTAATTCTTTTTTTTAGTTAGGTTCGGTAAACAATTACATTCGGTGGTTGCGTGATCTTTACCTTTACAAAAGCATCACAAAATATGTATTGCAGCGAAGGAACACCCAAAGACGTCAGAGATCGAGTTGCGGTTAGAACCGATGTATATAATCGTCTCAGCCCAACAGAATCTGCCTTAGAACTCACTGGTAGTGTTGATAAAAGCTGCTGCATTGTATGGTCGATTATTTTTTCGTGACCTCCGTACTCCTCTTTAAGCAACTCAATTGCAGAATTATAGTTGGCTTCCGTAGGCGTAAGGCCAGCTAATGTTTCTGCAGCTCTTCCATACAGTGACGTTTCTAAATAATTAAACTTATCGATGGTCGTTAGTGATGAATTTTCATGAATTAAGGTACGATACTGCTCCCAAAATGGAACCCAGTCTTTATAATCGCCTGAGAATCTTTTAGGAAATAATTTTTTCAACTTTACCGCATGTTGCATCGTATTAGGAACAACTGTAGAAGTTTCATGGACACGTGCTTCTGGAAGTGGACCCGTTTGCAGTAGCCGAATTTTTGACAATCTATGCTTCAACCACGTGATTACCCCTATTGCCTTATCGTTATAGTCAGCCACAGCTTCTGATTCCTTTATTAGTTATGACATCGTTGTTTGCTTTAAGTAAACTTTCATGCGAGGAGAGCAGACGGTCCAGAAATACCTCAAGCTCCTCCTCGATTTTATCAAGATTTTCTGCGTTGGCTTTAATTTCAGATTCTTCAGAAATTAAATATTCGTTTGCTGCCTTCACAAGTTTGGTCACTTGACCACGGTAGGATGAATGGCTTGCTAAATCCATTTAGGAATATGATAAAACGTTAAATGTTATTTTAAATGGAGAAATAAAGTTCGATAGTTTTGAAGCGTTTCTTTAATTAATTAAACTGTAAATGTCCCGGGTTTCGGCACCAAAATATAAAATAACAGCCCAGGAACAAGTTAATTTTCGATTTAAAGTTTTAAATAAAGAGACGACAACTTTTCTTAAAGAATTATAAATCAATTTTAATTTTCAGAATTCATTTTACATTCTTATATAGAGTAAGTTTTAAAGTTAACGAAAGTTAAATCAAGCAATATTCAATATTTAATTTCTATTTTCAATAAACATCGCAAATTGAACGAAAGATTTAATTTAGGGTGCAAACAAAAGCAATGTATTTAATACTTTTTTAACATAAAAAGAAGCAATTAGTTGAGAATACAAAGTTTTTTTTACCAAGTTACCTAACAAATCCAACTCGTCACAAAATTCAAGGGTATTTGGAGCTGCAGAGCAAGTCGGAACACCTATTCAAACATAATATTGTTTACTTTTTTTTATATATCATTGCCTTTTGAAAGATAATTTACTTGTATCCATGTCGTCAATTAACTTGAAATCACTGGATTCGTTCTCAGGACAGCTAATATTTTTATCTGCGTTAAATTTTATTCTTAACATTGTTTTCCAATATTAGATGTTATTACTTACTCGTTTGATTGGATTTTCTTGCTAGATTAAGCATTTTTCTCGCTCTAGATGCCATAATTTATTATTTGTTTGGAAAAACTTTATCACGTACTTAGGTCACGAACCCTCCCCTCGGGTTTCCACCTTGTAGTGGTGGGGAGGCTTACGCTTAAATTTTCAGCTGATCAGCTGTAGATTTTTATTTCTTAAGTCCTCAGCTGATCAGCTGAGATTTTTAGGCAAACTAAGAGAAACCCAAAAACGAAAAACCATGAACAGAACACAACAAAAGAACGAAAAACCAGCGGGAATATACGCTGAAACGTCGACAGAAGTCACGGATGCCGGCACGGGCTTTACCTCTCCAACAGTAGGAGGGGAGAAGTCGCCAGTGACAGACAAGAACGTACATAAGGACAAAACTACAGGGAGCACAGCAACGACCATTACACAGGAGGAAGAGGACCTTCTTCTCACTCCTTTTTCCAACCTCGGTGTGGAGGATGGAGCTAGCATCGGAACACTAGAGACCGACGACGACACATGTTCAGTTGCTAGCTCTACCATCTCACGATTGTCGACCACTTCAGTTTGGAGTAGAATCTCCAACTGTAAGAAGACAATCAAACGACTTGGGAAAAGGAAATGGGAGGAATTGACAGCAAACGAACAGATACGACTTTTCAACGCTCGTGCTTTCCTAAAGAACGACCCTCTTATGATAGGGGGGACATGTGCCCAAACATCAGGGGAGGCGGATTCCAAAGGAAACATTGGCGTGGGTGCGCTGATGGGACCGCCCAATCTGCCGGTTGATATAATTCAATCCAAGAAAGGAATGACCCCTTCAGTTGCACCCCGACTAGGGAGCAGACGCCGCGCCGCACAGTGGTTGGGTTTGTATGGGAGAGCGGAAAAAAGTCTGTAAAATCTAAACGGTTCAACGGATTTAAATAAAATTTGGCATACATGTTAAGATTAGTCTTGTACATATTTGGTCAAAATTTGGTTGAAAAAAAAAAAATTATAAACAAAGTTATTGACATTTTTCTAAAATTTGAGGGTTTTTGATTTTTGTATGGGAGAGCGGAAAAATGTTTGTAAAATCTGAACTATTAAACGAATTTTAATGAAATTTTTAAATCATTTTAAGATTAGTCTTATACATGCTTGATCAAAATTTGGTCAAGAAAAAATTATTAGAAAAAAAGTTATTGGCATTTTTCTAAAATTTGAGGATTTTTGATTTTTGTATGGGAGAGCGGAAAAAAGTCTGTAAAATCTGAACTTCTAAACGAATTTTAATGAAATTTTAAACACATGTTGAGATTAGTCTTATACATGCTTGGTCAAAATTTGGTCAAGAAAAAATTATTAGAAAAAAAGTTATTGACATTTTTCTAAAATTTGAGGCTTTTGATGTTATATTTAAATAAAAGTTTTTTTTTAGTAAAATCTTAACTTTTTATTTTGAACAAAATATTATTACTAACTATGTATATTATAAAATTAAATAAATAAATAGATAAATACATACAAAAAATAAATAAAAAACAATTATGAAGTAGTAATTTTATGACGCTAAAATGAGGTTTTTAGCGTCTGCGCTGATTGGAAGTATTTTCTTTTTTGCCTGTGGCCTTAAACCTGTTATTATTGGATCTGAGGATATGAGTATGTGATGCATCACATCTTCATTCGTCGCAATTCGGCTGCATTTTCTCGAATGAAATCTGCGGTAGGCTTTATAATCCTTATTTCGGCATTCTTGGGCTTCCTCGGAGAGCGATCCAACAGGAAATGCACAGCTTTTAATTATTTCTTCTCCATGGATCAAAATCTTATGTACGGTTGCTGGCATATTGTACCATTTATATTTCTCAACAAACAGTTCAGCAGTTTCCCACATGTAAGCTGCACTTTTTTTTAAATCTAATTTTTCATTCGACGTTATTACTTCAAGGACAACAGCAAACCGCCGAATTAGGGATTCACTAACTCCAGTGATTTCTGAAGTCATGGTTGGATTTGCAAAAAATCTTCTGGAGGTGTTGCCGTCATTACTTGTCCCCGTACCTTGTTTTACAAGATCGACAATGATGCCCAGTTTTTCACGAAACTCCTGCTGAATTTTCTTCTTCTGAGCATCTCTAATATGGCGGGTCTCATTGTATATTTCTAATTTCGTCCCTCTTATACCTTTTAGCTCGATCACAGCATTCGTCAAAACTCTTTCGTGGTCTTCCCATATTAGTTGACGTTTCGGCCAATACACTTTGGGTTAGTTCTACTTCGAAAACTCCTTCGAGCCAATGAGTGTATTTTTTTTCAAAATGACTTTTTTTTCTATGAACTGCGTTCCATCGACTCAAAAAATGAGGCACAAAACGTTTATTTAATTCTGACAGCACAGTTTCTATTTGCTCAGAAATTAAGTTGGGGTATTCCCTTTCAAAATATGGTAGAAGATTTTGAACATCATGTCCATTAGTAATAAGTTCACTACACAACACCGAATAAGGAATTTCGATTGAATGCATTTTAATGTATTGAATTCACTATTCACTATATGTATATTTGTTATTATATTTCACTTCACTTTCACTTATTGATTGATCAGAGTAAAATTTTTTTTTAAACACCTTGCACAAATGGTCAATAACTCAATACTGACTTTTTTTTAATTTAATCCTTTATATATATAGATTTAAGTAAGAGATTTTATTCTAATAAGTCAGGTAATAAAAAATTACGCAATACACAACCAAAACAAAGCAATAAAACTTTAAAAATAACACCTTTTTTATTTCTACCTGCCCTACTTTTAGCAAAAAACTAAAAAAATAAAGGATTATCCCTAATCCTTTTCTTTATTTTTTTTAAGCTCTATCATATAATTTAAAATATCATAAAACTTTATTGCTTTTCGTGTGTTCTTTCCAAGAAAATTGAGTTCAAAGTTGAAAAAATTTTCCGGGCAGAAATAAATGGTTTCGCAAAAATCGAAATTCTCAGACCTGTGTCAATGTATTAATTTTGTTTTATTTTTAAAATAAAGTTTGACATTTTTTCTTAAAATAATGGGCTTAACCAGTTCATTCTGACAATTAATAACGAAGAAATCAAACTTTTTGGTAAACACCACCGTCAAAACGCAGTTTTTTGAAATCCGATTCAGTGAAACATTTTTGATCATAACTTCCACATCTGCACGTATCTGCAGCTGATTTTTTCTGTGCTTTTACATAAATGCATGGAGCATATGCTGGCATACTTACTTTCTTGGAGTCTTTTGGAGCTTTTTTTTGAAATCAAAAAGTTTAAAAAAAACACATTTTTTCCTAGTACTTAAGCTTCAGACTACTTATAGAAGGTATCTTTTATAAATAATCATTTTTTTTTTTTATTTTAGATAATCGAAAATAGACCAATTAAATTATTTAAGAAGCTAGAGAATTTATTTAAAGGAACTTCGGAAAAAAACATCTCAAAATTTGTTGAAAATACGGTTCGCGATTTGAGTAAAATTATTTTTCAACTTTGAGGGCTTGTAAATCAGAACATACAATATATATGTTGAAAAATACTTTTAAATCATACGCTCGGGTTATATAAGAGTACTTAAACATAAAATTTAAAAGGATAAATATAACTTCTTAAAAAGACTTTTTTCCGCTCTCGCACCACTGTGCGCCGTTGCAAACTTCGAAGCCATCTACACCCGCCAAATCCAGTACGGGGCCATGTGCAACAACGGGCTTTGAGGATGGTAAGACGGTCTCGAAGGAGAAGAATCTGGAGGTTGCTTGTGAAAGCAGTACAAGGGGCCATGTCCCCGAATGCAGCTCTAGCATAACCCCTTCACCTTCGTCAAGCAGCGGTGTCATGGACGTTACTTCACTAAGTACTAGGACGACAAAAACGGTGATCGAGAAAAAGACTACCAAAACTCTCACCGTAGACAGAATACTTCATAGGAGAATACGAAACACTGAACGGACAATTCGACGCCTATCCAACAAAGATCCGAACTCCTTAACGGCAAGGGATAAGAAAGTGCTCAAAAACGCTACAAGCAACCTTAAGCCACTGACAGCAACGAATAAAAACAAAAATATAGGGACTAAGAACCTGATGAAGGAGGAGGAGATGGTGGGCCATGTGCCTCCCCTGGACCCTGATTCAGTGGCAAAAACGTCCAAGAGAACAAGGCAGGATGACACACTTTCGCCCATGAAAAGATCACCCCTGCAGAAAAGAAAAAAGACTTTGGCTACAGAAGAGACGTTGGAGGCGCGCAAATTTGCCATTGCGGATTTCGGTAATCCCTCAAGAAAACTCTCAGAAGACCAATGGCAATTATAGGAAATGAGAATCCTGGATGAGGTTAACGATGCTATCGTTAATGGCAGGCCACCACCACTCTTTGGGAACCTCAGAACCATCCATGGGTTCAAAGTTCTGACGTGCGAGGACGTCAATACTCTCGCTTTCCTGCAGGACTTCGTCAAAAGAACGGAAGCCCCCCGGTCCAACGCTGATCTCCGTTTAATCGGTCCGAATGAAATCAGCGACTTCGTCAAACCTAAGGCCAAAATGACGATGAAAGGTCCCGCGATACCCCGAGATCGCGAAGAACGATATCTTCAATCTCTAAACACGGAACAGCTAAGTGAAAGCTGGAAAGTAATAGAGATGGGAGAAAGAACGGAGGAAGGTACAGAAGTGGTGGTGCAACTTAGCCACACATCTATACCCCTTTTGCGGAAAATTGGCTTCAAAGTACGCATCGGCATAAACCGGTGCAAACTGCTGCTTATAACCAATAAGACAAAACAAGTAAGAAATAAAATATGAACATGAAATTAATACAAATTAATCTTCATCACAGTAAAGCCGCCAGCTCCAATCTTGTCTACATCTTGGGAAGTAGACAAATTGACATTGCCCTGATTCAAGAACCCTGGATTTCAGGTGGCAGAATTAGAGGACTACATAAGGTACATCAGACTTTATACTATACAAAGCCACACAAGTAGCAAATAGTAATATCAGATCCTGTATTTTAGCCAGGAAGAAGTTTAATCTCTTTCTTTTAGCAAATTACAGTGATCCAGACCAGTGTCCTGTGAAACTAGAAAGGAAGGGACTCCCACCACTGATCCTGACAGCGTGCTATATGCCGCATGACGGACCAGAAGGGCCTACCGCTAACATCACAAGCCAGCTTGTAGAGAAAGCTGCCTCTGAGAGATGGGACGTGGTACTAGGCTGTGATACAAACTCACATCATACCCAATGATGGGGTAGTACCGACATCAACAACAGAGGTGAGTCTCTTTTTGAATTTATACTAGACCATAATCTCTTAGTAGCAAACAGGGGTAACGAACCCACTTTTGTAACTAAAAATAGAAAAGAAGTGCTTGACGCTACCCTAAGCAATAAAGCAAGCACAATAGTAATAGATCAATGGAATGTTCTTAAAGAGGAATCATTCTCAGACCATAAACTGATAGGCTTCTTGATACAAAATGAAGCAGCAACTCCGAAACCCTTTAGGAATTTCAGGAAAACAAACTGGAATGTATTTTGCAGGGAAGTAGGGCAGGGGATTCAAAACCCGGACAAACTTCTAATTCAAGAACCCTGCGACATAGATATTGCGTCAGAAAAACTCAGAGTTGTTCTGAATCACGCTTTAGAAAAAAGCTGTCCCATCAATCATATGGGAAAAGGTAGGAAAAAAACACCTTGGTGGACCACGGAGATAGGCAACTTAAGAAAAGAAACTAGAAGACTTTTCAATGTCGCCAAAAGAACTAGGAAAGAAGCTGATTGGGAACATTATAAGACCAGTCAACGTATTTTTAAGGTCGAAACACAACGTTCAAAACGTAGCTCATGGATGGCCTTCTGCGACAAAATAGAAAGTACAAATGTATCAGCAAAACTCAGGAAAATTCTGACCAAGGATTCAGTCACTCTAGGATCTCTCAAAAAACCTACAGGCAGCTGGACTGAATCCGGTGGCGAAACGCTTGAGCTCCTTGTGATTACTCACTTTCCTGGCTGCGTAGCTGATATCCGCAGTCCAGAAACAGAGTCTCATACAGAAACCCTAGTACCATCGGATATTATAACGAAAGAAAGGATAAAATGGGCCATTCACTCCTTTTCCCCGTACAAATGGTCTAGACGGAGTCTTCCCTATGGTGCTTCAGAAGTGCATAAACCTTATCATCCTACACCTAGCTAGTATTTTCAATAATAGCCTTAAATGGGGGTTTTTTCTCTTATCGTGCCGTGAGGTAAAGGTAGTTTTCATCCCTAAGGCTGGTAAACCTAGCCATACGGAGGCCAAAGACTATAGACCCATTAGTCTAACATCGTTTATTTTGAAAACTTTTGAAAGGCTAATTGATATACACATCCGAAGCACCCTGAAACCGGACTGTATATCGGAATTTCAACATGCCTACATTAAAGGAAAAAGCGTTGAAACAGCATTGCACAGTGTTGTCAGCGTCATAGAAAAATCACTGAATGCCAAGGAATACACCCTTGCAACGTTCTTGGATATTGAGAGAGCCTTTAATAACGTGAAGAACGAAACAGTGAAGCAAGCCTTGGACGACCACAAAGTCGAAAAAGCAATAACACAGTGGATAATGTGTATGCTCAGAAAGAGACAAATTAACTCTGAGCTAGCGGAAGAAAGGGTGAGAGTAACCACATCCAGGGGCACCCCTCAGGGTGGAGTTCTCTCACCGCTAATTTGGGTTGTTGTCATGAACGGCATACTCTCTAAATTGAAATCAAGTGGAGTAAGGATAATAGCCTACGCTGATGATCTTGCATTACTAGCGACTGGCAAGTTCCTACCCACTATCAGTGAACAAACTGAATACGCCCTCTCGTTGGCAAGCAAATGGACTAGGAACTGTGGGCTGACAGTCAATCCAGCTAAAACAGAACTAGTGCTATTTACTAACAAGCGCAAAATACCTGATTTTAAAATTCCTTCAATTGAAGGCTGCCCTCTTTAAATCTCTGCCCTCTTAAAATCTCTGATCACGCAAAGTATCTCGGTGTGATCTTAGATAAAAACTAAACTGGGGCCTGAACACCAAAGATAGATTCAAAAAGGCATCGATTGCCTTTTACTCCTGCAATAGAATTTTCGGGAAAACCTGGGGAACAAACCCTAAAATTATCAGATGGATGTATTCGGCAATAATTAGACCAATACTAACCTATGGTAATTTGGTATGGTGGAAAGCTTTAGAAAGGAGCACGAACCTGAAAACTTTGACAAAAGTTCAAAGACTTGCGTGCACTGGCATTACGGGAGCAATGAGATCCACTCCAACTGCGGGACTGGAAGTTATACTCAATCTAATTCCCCTAGACCTCTTTGCTCAAGAATCTGCGGCCAAAAGTGCCCTGAGATTTAGTCAAACTAAAGTCTGGATAAACAGTTCCATAGGACATGCCCAGATCCTTCATAAAGTTATGGGTCATAGTACTACAACAGACTATAAAATACCCGAACTTGATTTTCATTAAACCATTCCAGGCTGCCATCCCAAGCAGAGAGGAATGGATAGATAATATACCATACTCCAGTGAGTCGTCAATAGCTATCTATACTGATGGCTCTAAAATGGACACTGGTGTAGGGGCAGGCTTCTATTCTGAATCTCTCGAGTTAACCGCCTCGCTTAGGCTTCCAAACTACAGTAGCGTCTTCCAAGCGGAGGTCCTGGCAGTGACAACAGCTGCTAAAAAGGTATCAATGATGGCGATACCACGAGCTGATATCACCTTTTACATTGATAGCCAAGCGGCAATAAAAGCGATTACTGCAACTGAGGTAAAATCAAAGCTTGTTTCATGCTGCCGCGAAGAGTTTAAGGTTCTTGGCGCACAGCACAACATTAGACTCTGCTGGGTCCCAGGCCACAGCGATATACTAGGCAACGAGAAAGCCGATGAATTAGCAAGATTAGGGTCAATGCTTGACGTAAGCCAAGCTCAGCTAGTTAGCACCCCTACCTGTTATTTAAAACAGGAAATCTCAAAAAGAAATGAAAGGTGGAACCTTCTTGACACCTGCGGCACTATAAGAAAGATCTGGCCCTGTTTTAACAAACAAAGAACGGAAAGAATTATGCAGCTACACAAGGGATCACTTCGATCTCTTGTAAGCATAATCACCGGACATAATCTGTTAGGTTTTCATATGAAAAAGATGAGAATCAGTTCAGATGATCTATGCAGAGGATGCGGTGACGAGGAGGTGCATGAAGACACTTCGCACTTTCTGTGTCACTGTCCCGCACTCTGCCATCAAAGGAAGAAACTGCTTGGCAACTTTTTCTTTGAGGATTTAAAAGAACTCTAGTACGCCAGGTACTAACATTCTGAACTTCGTTAAAGCCTCTAAATGGCTTGACTAACTGAACACATAGGTTTTTTCTTATTAGCTTGAGTAGCAATACTCACAATGGATCACAATGGATCTGTATTGATCAACTGTCAGCCCCTCAACCTAACCTAACCTAGGTCACAAACAAGAATGTGCAAAATTCCTTTAGACATAAACATTGTAACGGTACTAACAATATGATATAAAACAAAAAGAGACAATATGAATCATACTAACAACTACTTAGGTGCAATCATCGATCTCTTTTGCACACACAAAAGAATACCACGTGCCACTTGAGTGCATTTGACTTTTGAAAATTCCAGGCAAAAAAATACTATGTCAACATAGTATACAAGTTGCAAATGAAAATTTGCATAATAAAAATACTAAGAGCAGTTTAAATGATAATGCTTGGAAAAAGTACTAAAAAAGGGTTGTATACTAAGTGTTATTTAAGCTATAATTTCAAGGTTTTTTGTCGGATTTCCATGAAAAAAAAATGAAAAATAGAAGTCGATACGGCGGTTTACATGACATAAATAACTCAAAACTATACTAAGTTAACTTAGTATAGTTTTGCATGGGGCCATCGACTTGTGCGCGCCACCTGATTCGCGGCCTTCCTTTACTGCGCTGTCCTGTGGGTGTGGATTCGAAGACTTTCCAGGCTGGAGCATTGGTTTCCATGCGCTCTGCGTGACCCAGCTATCTTAGTCGTTGGACTTTTACCCTTCTGGCTAAGTCTACGTCGCTGTACAACCCGTACAGCTCGTCGTTCCATCTTCTCCTTTACTCACCTTCGATGCATACGGGACCGTAGATCACACGAAGAACTTGTCATAGTCCATGCTTCTGCACCGTATACCAGGACGGGGATGATGAGGGTCTTATATAGCGCCACTTTGGTCCTTCGAAAGAGGGCTTTGCCACTCAATTGCTTTCTTAGCCCAAAGAAACAGCGGTTAGCAAGAGTTATTCTTCTTCTACCTGAGCGTCGAACTTGTCGAGTTGTAGAAGCTGAGTAAGGTCAATGATTCTCGGGAATTATTTCTCCAGAAGAGTCCTGAAACCAAAGGTCGCTCGCCCCTCCCCTTCCCAATCCTTTACCCCCCCCCCCCCTCCGATAGCTCTGTGCTATTATGCTGGCTGATGTCTTCTTATCTCCTGACTGTATGGTGTATAACTGTCTGTCATGCCTAGTTTCCTTCCTGGGAAGCTTATGGCTTAATTGCTGTTCGTCTCTCCTTTTCCAAAACATATCCTTCCCTTAAACTTCCCAATTGGGCTGGATCTAAGGTGTTATACGACCCGTGCCGATGATCAGCCAGGCTGAGGGCCCAATTAAAAAACTAGCTCAGTCGCTAACGGAGTATCCGGATACCTGGCGACCTCCGGATTAACTAGCCTTATCTGTATACACGGATCTCTGTACAGATGGACCACCCCTTATCCGCTACTCGTGGGATTCTAATGAAACAAACAAAACAAACAAAACAAGCAAAACAAAATCAAAAGACCGTACCGGCCAGCAGTACGACGGCAAAGTTGTCTGCTGCTCATCCCTCTTCCACTGGTGCTGACATGGCTGTGGACACTCACAGCCCTGTTGTCGCCAGTGGAATATCGGATAATCAGGTAATATTACCTTCTTCCTGTAGTGAGGCAGTTGTGAAGAATGGCTCCTCTACTACCACAGAGAGTAAACCTCTCAACTCTTCTACACCGCGAGTCGGAGGTAGTAGGGCTATGGTGCCAGGTCCTTCTACCTCCAAAGCAAATAATCCCAAAGAAGGTCCTGGGGGAGATGGGCGTAAGCTCAGACCCTCCAAGGCCTACTACAGGGACATGCGTAATGCTAAGAGGATTCTCCAGACGTTTGGTGAACAACTAGGCGCTGGAGGAAACTCTCAGCATGACGCCAAGATAAAATGGGCCAAGAATTTCCTGGCCAAAAATAATTCGAAGACCAGCCAAGATTCAACGTCGAAGCGACAAAGGTCTATGGAAGGTAGTGTTTCACTACCTAAACGCCCAAAGTGCTAAACACCAGCACTTCTCTTGACCCTCGCAAGGCAAAAATGTCCTTCAGTGACGTTCTGAAGGACAAAATGGTAGTCGCGATTATCGACAGAAGTGATGTAGATGTACGATCTCTGCCGAGAACTGGACATTGGCCAAAGGACAGCTGGCCTTCAGTTTTGTCGAGATCATGTCTGACAATCCGGGACCACCGCCCATCACAAAAGATGGCGGTTGGCATCAGGGACACATCAAGTTGATGGTCTGTGATGATCAGAGGTCGTGCGACCTACTGACGCTGGCGGTCAGCCGACTTGGAGAGGTCTGGCCTGGCCTTCCTACTCACAACTGGAAGGTTGTGAAATTGGAGGATCCAAAGGGACCCTACAAGGTTGCAATTGTAATCATCAATGCAGAGTCCCTTTCTCCTCTAGCGCAATCAAAAGGTGTGATTAGGTTCGGGTTCGATGAAATTACGCTGAGGGTCTACAAAAAAGATGGGGTCGAGACACAAACCCTTCCCCCTCCCCCACCCACACAAGCGGAAACTGCTGCTGAGGAACCTGGTGCATCGGTCACACTTTCTTCATTGGAAGACGATGCATCTCAGGTATCCCCAGTAACAGAGGAAGCTCCTAACACCGACCAAGGTTTTTCCGCAATGGAGGCCGAGGTCTACGACAGCAGAGATGAGGACATTCTTTTAGAATCGTCCTCTGATATGGATGACTCCGACATTACTGTGTTGGAAGCTGATCGGGAGTGCAGTAGCAAAAATGCTGCGGTTACTCCAGATTAACCTCCAACACTCCATAAAGGCTTCGGCCTCCCTTCTTCTTCGCCTATTCAGCAGCGATGAAGATATTGTCCTGATTCAAGAACCCTGGATTGTTAAATCCATTGTTCGAGGAATCAGGACTCCCAAATACTGCGTGCTGTATGCATCAGGTGAGGATGAACCCAGATCTTGCATATTAGCAAAACGCAGCCTAAATGTATATTTACTCCCTAATTTCAGCGATCGAGATATCATATAAAGAATCACTGAAGATATATAAAAAAGAACTGAGGAAAACCAAACGATCGTCCTGGAGAAACTTCTGCAGCAACGTGGAAGATTGCTCCGAAGCATCCGGGATGCGCAAAATCCTCTCCAAAAATCCAATCATGCCAAGCTGCTTGAAAAACGCCTCTGGCCTCTGGACCAATTCAAGCGAAGAATCGCTCAACTTGCTACTAGACGTTCACTTTCCTGGTAGCTCTAATATTATTAATAACATTGCACATACAGTGACGTTTCTAAATAATTAAACTTATCGATGGTCGTTAGTGATGAATTTTCATGAATTAAGGTACGATACTGCTCCCAAAATGGAACCCAGTCTTTATAATCGCCTGAGAATCTTTTAGGAAATAATTTTTTCAACTTTACCGCATGTTGCATCGTATTAGGAACAACTGTGGAAGTTTCATGGACACGTGCTTCTGGAAGTGGACCCGTTTGCAGTAGCCGAATTTTTGACAATCTATGCTTCAACCGCGTGATTACCCCTATTGCCTTATCGTTATAGTCAGCCACAGCTTCTGATTCCTTTACGTAGTCTTCGGGTTTAATCAAAGTTATGACATCGTTGTTTGCTTTAAGTAAACTTTCATGCGAGGAGAGCAGACGGTCCAGAAATACCTCAAGCTCCTCCTCGATTTTATCAAGATTTTCTGCGTTGGCTTTAATTTCAGATTCTTCAGAAATTAAATATTCGTTTGCTGCCTTCACAAGTTTGGTCACTTGACCACGGTAGGATGAACAGCTTGCTAAATCCATTTAGGAATATGATAAAACGTTAAATGTTATTTTAAATGGAGAAATATAGTTCGATAGTTTTGAAGCGTTTCTTTAATTAATTAAACTGTAAATGTCCCGGGTTTCGGCACCAAAATATAAAATAACAGCCCAGGAACAAGTTAATTTTCGATTTAAAGTTTTAAATAAAGAGACGACAACTTTTCTTAAAGAATTATAAATCAATTTTAATTTTCAGAATTCATTTTACATTCTTATATAGAGTAAGTTTTAAAGTTAACAAAAGTTAAATCAAGCAATATTCAATATTTAATTTCTATTTTCAATAAACATCGCAAATTGAACGAAAGATTTAATTTAGGGTGCAAACAAAAGCAATGTATTTAATACTTTTTTAACATAAAAAGAAGCAATTAGTTGAGAATACAAAGTTTTTTTTACCAAGTTACCTAACAAATCCAACTCGTCACAAAATTCAAGGGTATTTGGAGCTGCAGAGCAAGTCGGAACACCTATTCAAACATAATATTGTTTACTTTTTTTTATATATCATTGCCTTTTGAAAGATAATTTACTTGTATCCATGTCGTCAATTAACTTGAAATCACTGGATTCGTTCTCAGGACAGCTAATATTTTCATCTGCGTTAAATTTTTTTTCTTAACATTGTTTTCCAATATTAGATGTTATTACTTACTCGTTTGATTGGATTTTCTTGCTAGATTAAGCATTTTTCTCGCTCTAGATGCCATAATTTATTATTTGTTTGGAAAAACTTTATCACTTACTTAGGTCACGAACCCTCCCCTCGGGTTTCCACCTTGTAGTGGTGGGGAGGCTTACGCTTAAATTTTCAGCTGATCAGCTGTAGATTTTTATTTCTTAAGTCCTCAGCTGATCAGCTGAGATTTTTAGGCAAACTAAGAGAAACCCAAAAACGAAAAACCATGAACAGAACACAACAAAAGAACGAAAAACCAGCGGGAATATACGCTGAAACGTCGACAGAAGTCACGGATGCCGGCGCGGGCTTTACCTCTCCAACAGTAGGAGGGGAGAAGTCGCCAGTGACAGACAAGAACGTACATAAAGACAAAACTACAGGGAGCACAGCAACGACCATTACACAGGAGGAAGAGGACCTTCTTCTCACTCCTTTTTCCAACCTCGGTGTGGAGGATGGAGCTAGCATCGGAACACTAGAGACCGACGACGACACATGTTCAGTTGCTAGCTCTACCATCTCACGATTGTCGACCACTTCAGTTTGGAGTAGAATCTCCAACTGTAAGAAGACAATCAAACGACTTGGGAAAAGGAAATGGGAGGAATTGACAGCAAACGAACAGATACGACTTTTCAACGCTCGTGCTTTCCTAAAGAACGACCCTCTTATGATAGGGGGGACATGTGCCCAAACATCAGGGGAGGCGGATTCCAAAGGAAACATTGGCGTGGGTGCGCTGATGGGACCGCCCAATCTGCCGGTTGATATAATTCAATCCAAGAAAGGAATGACCCCTTCAGTTGCACCCCGACTAGGGAGCAGACGCCGTTGCAAACTTCGAAGCCATCTACACCCGCCAAATCCAGTACGGGTCCATGTGCAACAACGGGCTTGGAGGATGGTTAGACGGTCTCGAAGGAGAAGAATCTGGAGGTTGCTTGTGAAAGCAGTACAAGGGGCCATGTCCCCGAATGCAGCTCTAGCATAACCCCTTCACCTTCGTCAAGCAGCGGTGTCATGGACGTTACTTCACTAAGTACTAGGACGACAAAAACGGTGATCGAGAAAAAGACTACCAAAACTCTCACCGTAGACAGAATACTTCATAGGAGAATACGAAACACTGAACGGACAATTCGACGCCTATCCAACAAAGATCCGAACTCCTTAACGGCAAGGGATAAGATAGTGCTCAAAAACGCTACAAGCAACCTTAAGACACTGACAGCAACGAATAAAAACAAAAATATAGGGACTAAGAACCTGATGAAGGAGAAGGAGATGGTGGGCCATGTGCCTCCCCTGGACCCTGATTCAGTGGCAAAAACGTCCAAGAGAACAAGGCAGGATGACACACTTTCGCCCACGAAAAGATCACCCCTGCAGAAAAGAAAAAAGACTTTGGCTACAGAAGAGACGTTGGAGGCGCGCAAATTTGCCATTGCCGATTTCGGTAATCCCTCAAGAAAACTCTCAGAAGACCAATGGCAATTATAGGAAATGAGAATCCTGGATGAGGTTAACGATGCTATCGTTAATGGCAGGCCACCACCACTCTTTGGGAACCTCAGAACCATCCATGGGTTCAAAGTTCTGACGTGCGAGGACGTCAATACTCTCGCTTTCCTGCAGGACTTCGTCAAAAGAACGGAAGCCCCCCGGTCCAACGCTGATGTCCGTTTAATCGGTCCGAATGAAATCAGCGACTTCGTCAAACCTAAGGCCAAAATGACGATGAAAGGTCCCGCGATACCCCGAGATCGCGTAGAACGATATCTTCAATCTCTAAACACGGAACAGCTAAGTGAAAGCTGGAAAGTAATAGAGATGGGAGAAAGAACGGAGGAAGTTACAGAAGTGGTGGTGCAACTTAGCCACAAATCTATACCCCTTTTGCGGAAAATTGGCTTCAAAGTACGCATCGGCATAAACCGGTGCAAACTGCGGCTTATAACCAATAAGACAAAACAAGTA
Source organism: Eupeodes latifasciatus (assembly GCA_920104205.1). NCBI lineage: Eukaryota > Metazoa > Arthropoda > Insecta > Diptera > Syrphidae > Eupeodes > Eupeodes latifasciatus. The sequence continues at coordinate 222,042,002 of OV049924.1, forward strand.
AGAAATAAAATATGAACATGAAATTAATACAAATTAATCTTCATCACAGTAAAGCCGCCAGCTCCAATCTTGTCTACATCTTGGGAAGTAGACAAATTGACATTGCCCTGATTCAAGAACCCTGGATTTCAGGTGGCAGAATTAGAGGACTACATACATCAGACCTTATACTATACAAAGCCACACAAGTAGCAAATAGTAATATCAGATCCTGTATTTTAGCCAGGAAGAAGTTTAATCTCTTTCTTTTAGCAAATTACAGTGATCCAGACCAGTGTCCTGTGAAACTAGAAAGGAAGGGACTCCCACCACTGATCCTGACAGCGTGCTATATGCCGCATGACGGACCAGAAGGGCCTACCGCTAACATCACAAGCCAGCTTGTAGAGAAAGCTGCCTCTGAGAGATGGGACGTGGTACTAGGCTGTGATACAAACTCACATCATACCCAATGATGGGGTAGTACCGACATCAACAACAGAGGTGAGTCTCTTTTTGAATTTATACTAGACCATAATCTCTTAGTAGCAAACAGGGGTAACGAACCCACTTTTGTAACTAAAAATAGAAAAGAAGTGCTTGACGCTACCCTAAGCAATAACTCAAGCACAATAGTAATAGATCAATGGAATGTTCTTAAAGAGGAATCATTCTCAGACCATAAACTGATAGGCTTCTTGATACAAAATGAAGCAGCAACTCCAAAACCCTTTAGGAATTTCAGGAAAACAAACTGGAATGTATTTTGCAGGGAAGTAGGGCAGGGGATTCAAAACCCGGACACACTTCTAATTCAAGAACCCTGCGACATAGATATTGCGTCAGAAAAACTCAGAGTTGTTCTGAATCACGCTTTAGAAAAAAGCTGTCCCATCAATCATATGGGAAAAGGTAGGAAAAAACCACCTTGGTGGACCACGGAGATAGGCAACTTAAGAAAAGAAACTAGAAGACTTTTCAATGTCGCCAAAAGAACTAGGAAAGAAGCTGATTGGGAACATTATAAGACCAGTCAACGTATTTTTAAGGTCGAAACACAACGTTCAAAACGTAGCTCATGGATGGCCTTCTGCGACAAAATAGAAAGTACAAATGTATCAGCAAAACTCAGGAAAATTCTGACTAAGGATTCAGTCACTCTAGGATCTCTCAAAAAACCTACAGGCAGCTGGACTGAATCCGGTGGCGAAACGCTTGAGCTCCTTGTGATTACTCACTTTCCTGGCTGCGTAGCTGATATCCGCAGTTCAGAAACAGAGTCTCATACAGAAACCCTAGTACCATCGGATATTATAACGGAAGAAAGGATAAAATGGGCCATTCACTCCTTTTCCCCGTACAAATCCCCTGGTCTAGACGGAGTCTTCCCTATGATGCTTCAGAAGTGCATAAACCTTATCATCCCACACCTAGCTAGTATTTTCAATAATAGCCTTAAATGGGGGTATTTTCCCTTATCGTGGCGTGAGGTAAAGGTAGTTTTCGTCCCTAAGGCTGGTAAACCTAGCCATACGGAGGCCAAAGACTATAGACCCATTAGTCTTACATCGTTTATTTTGAAAACTTTTGAAAGGCTAATTGATATACACATCCGAAGCACCCTGAAACCGGACTGTATATCGGAATTTCAACATGCCTACATTAAAGGAAAAAGCGTTGAAACAGCATTGCACAGTGTTGTCAGCGTCATAGAAAAATCACTGAATGCCAAGGAATACACCCTTGCAACGTTCTTGGATATTGAGAGAGCCTTTAATAACGTGAAGAACGAAACAGTGAAGCAAGCCTTTGACGACCACAAAGTCGAAAAAGCAATAACACAGTGGATAATGTGTATGCTCAGAAAGAGACAAATTAACTCTGAGCTAGCGGAAGAAAGGGTGAGAGTAACCACATCCAGGGGCACCCCTCAGGGTGGAGTTCTCTCACCGCTAATTTGGGTTGTTGTCATGAACGGCATACTCTCTAAATTGAAATCAAGTAGAGTAAGGATAATAGCCTACGCTGATGATCTTGCATTACTAGCGACTGGCAAGTTCCTACCCACTATCAGTGAACAAACTGAATACGCCCTCTCGTTGGCAAGCAAATGGACTAGGAACTGTGGGCTGACAGTCAATCCAGCTAAAACAGAACTAGTGCTATTTACTAACAAGCGCAAAATACCTGATTTTAAAATTCCTTCAATTGAAGGCTGCCCTCTTTAAATCTCTGCCCTCTTAAAATCTCTGATCACGCAAAGTATCTCGGTGTGATCTTAGATAAAAACTAAACTGGGGCCTGAACACCAAAGATAGATTCAAAAAGGCATCGATTGCCTTTTACTCCTGCAATAGAATTTTCGGGAAAACCTGGGGAACAAACCCTAAAATTATCAGATGGATGTATTCGGCAATAATTAGACCAATACTAACCTATGGTAATTTGGTATGGTGGAAAGCTTTAGAAAGGAGCACGAACCTGAAAACTTTGACAAAAGTTCAAAGACTTGCGTGCACTGGCATTACGGGAGCAATGAGATCCACTCCAACTGCGGGACTGGAAGTTATACTCAATCTAATTCCCCTAGACCTCCTTGCTCAAGAATCTGCGCCAAAAGTGCCCTGAGATTTAGTCAAACTAAAGTCTGGATAAACAGTTCCATAGGACATGCCCAGATCCTTCATAAAGTTATGGGTCATAGTACTACAACAGACTATAAAATACCCGAACTTGATTTTCATTAAACCATTCCAGGCTGCCATCCCAAGTAGAGAGGAATGGATAGATAATATACCATACTCCAGTGAGTCGTCAATAGCTATCTATACTGATGGCTCTAAAATGGACACTGGTGTAGGGGCAGGCTTCTATTCTGAATCTCTCGAGTTAACCGCCTCGCTTAGGCTTCCAAACTACAGTAGCGTCTTCCAAGCGGAGGTCCTGGCAGTGACAACAGCTGCTAAAAAGGTATCAATGATGGCGATACCACGAGCTGATATCACCTTTTACATTGATAGCCAAGCGGCAATAAAAGCGATTACTGCAACTGAGGTAAAATCAAAGATTGTTTCATGCTGCCGCGAAGAGTTTAAGGTTCTTGGCGCACAGCACAACATTAGACTCTGCTGGGTCCCAGGCCACAGCGATATACTAGGCAACGAGAAAGCCGATGAATTAGCAAGATTAGGGTCAATGCTTGACGTAAGCCAAGCTCAGCTAGTTAGCACCCCTACCTGTTATTTAAAACAGGAAATCTCAAAAAGAAATGAAAGGTGGAACCTTCTTGACACCTGCGGCACTATAAGAAAGATCTGGCCCTGTTTTAACAAACAAAGAACGGAAAGAATTATGCAGCTACACAAGGGATCACTTCGATCTCTTGTAAGCATAATCACCGGACATAATCTGTTAGGTTTTCATATGAAAAAGATGAGAATCAGTTCAGATGATCTATGCAGAGGATGCGGTGACGAGGAGGTGCATGAAGACACTTCGCACTTTCTGTGTCACTGTCCCGCACTCTCCCATCAAAGGAAGAAACTGCTTGGCAACTTTTTCTTTGAGGATTTAAAAGAACTCTCTAGTACGCCAGGTACTAACATTCTGAACTTCGTTAAAGCCTCTAAATGGCTTGACTAACTGAACACATAGGTTTTTTCTTATTAGCTTGAGTAGCAATACTCACAATGGATCACAATGGATCTGTATTGATCAACTGTCAGCCCCTCAACCTAACCTAACCTAGGTCACAAACAAGAATGTGCAAAATTCCTTCAGACATAAACATTGTAACGGTACTAACAATATGATATAAGACAAAAAGAGACAATATGAATCATACTAACAACTACTTAGGTGCAATCATCGATCTCTTTTGCACACACAAAAGAATACCACGTGCCACTTGAGTGCATTTGACTTTTGAAAATTCCAGGCAAAAAAATACTATGTCAACATAGTATACAAGTTGCAAATGAAAATTTGCATAATAAAAATACTAAGAGCAGTTTAAATGATAATGCTTGGAAAAAGTACTAAAAAAGGGTTGTATACTAAGTGTTATTTAAGTTATAATTTCAAGGTTTTTTGTCGGATTTCCATGAAAAAAAAATGAAAAATAGAAGTCGATACTGCGGTTTACATGACATAAATAACTCAAAACTTTACTAAGTTAACTTAGTATAGTTTTGCATGGGGCCATCGACTTGTGCGCGCCACCTGATTCGCGGCCTTCCTTTACTGCGCTGTCCTGTGGGTGTGGATTCGAAGACTTTCCAGGCTGGAGCATTGGTTTCCATGCGCTCTGCGTGACCCAGCTATCTTAGTCGTTGGACTTTTACCCTTCTGGCTAAGTCTACGTCGCTGTACAACCCGTACAGCTCGTCGTTCCATCTTCTCCTTCACTCACCTTCGATGCATACGGGACCGTAGATCACACGAAGAACTTGTCATAGTCCATGCTTCTTCACCGTATAGCAGGACGAGGATGATGAGGGTCTTATATAGCGCCACTTTGGTCCTTCGAAAGAGGGCTTTGCCACTCAATTGCTTTCTTAGCCCAAAGAAACAGCGGTTAGCAAGAGTTATTCTTCTTCTACCTGAGCGTCGAACTTGTCGAGTTGTAGAAGCTGAGTAAGGTCAATGATTCTCGGGAATTATTTCTCCAGAAGAGTCCTGAAACCAAAGGTCGCTCGCCCCTCCCCTTCCCAATCCTTTACCCCCCCCCCCTCCGATAGCTCTGTGCTATTATGCTGGCTGATGTCTTCTTATCTCCTGACTGTATGGTGTATAACTGTCTGTCATGCCTAGTTTCCTTCCTGGGAAGCTTATGGCTTAATTGCTGTTCGTCTCTCCTTTTCCAAAACATATCCTTCCCTTAAACTTCCCAATTGGGCTGGATCTAAGGTGTTATACGACCCGTGCCGATGATCAGCCAGGCTGAGGGCCCAATTAAAAAACTAGCTCAGTCGCTAACGGAGTATCCGGATACCTGGCGACCTCCGGATTAACTAGCCTTATCTGTATACACGGATCTCTGTACAGATGGACCACCCCTTATCCGCTACTCGTGGGATTCTAATGAAACAAACAAAACAAACAAAACAAGCAAAACAAAATCAAAAGACCGTACCGGCCAGCAGTACGACGGCAAAGTTGTCTGCTGCTCATCCCTCTTCCACTGGTGCTGACATGGCTGTGGACACTCACAGCCCTGTTGTCGCCAGTGGAATATCGGATAATCAGGTAATATTACCTTCTTCCTGTAGTGAGGCAGTTGTGAAGAACGGCTCCTCTACTACCACAGAGAGGAAACCTCTCAACTCTTCTACACCGCGAGTCGGAGGTAGTAGGGCTATGGTGCCAGGTCCTTCTACCTCCAAAGCAAATAATCCCAAAGAAGGTCCTGGGGGAGATGGGCGTAAGCTCAGACCCTCCAAGGCCTACTACAGGGACATGCGTAATGCTAAGAGGATTCTCCAGACGTTTGGTGAACAACTAGGCGCTGGAGGAAACTCTCAGCATGACGCCAAGATAAAATGGGCCAAGAATTTCCTGGCCAAAAATAATTTGAAGACCAGCCAAGATTCAACGTCGAAGCGACAAAGGTCTATGGAAGGTAGTGTTTCACTACCTAAACGCCCCAAAGTGCTAAACACCAGCACTTCTCTTGACCCTCGCAAGGCAAAAATGTCCTTCAGTGACGTTCTGAAGGACAAAATGGTAGTCGCGATTATCGACAGAAGTGATGTAGATGTACGATCTCTGCCGAGAACTGGATATTGGCCAAAGGACAGCTGGCCTTCAGTTTTGTCGAGATCATGTCTGACAATCCGGGACCACCGCCCATCACAAAAGATGGCGGTTGGCATCAGGGACACATCAAGTTGATGGTCTGTGATGATCAGAGGTCGTGCGACCTACTGACGCTGGCGGTCAGCCGACTTGGAAAGGTCTGGCCTGGTGCTAAGCTGGAGGTTGTAGCAAAGGAGGATATTCCTTGCAGACCAAGAGCTCGCATCACGGTTCCGGCCATATTCAAGGAAGCAGACCACGTATTCAAGGTAATCCGGCTCTCCAATCCAACCCTTCCTACTCACAACTGGAAGGTTGTGAAATTGGAGGATCCAAAGGGACCCTACAAGGTTGCAATTGTAATCATCAATGCAGAGTCCCTTTCTCCTCTGGCGCAATCAAAAGGTGTGATTAGGTTCGGGTTCGATGAAATTACGCTGAGGTTCTACAAAAAAGATGGGGTCGAGACACAAACCCTTCCCCCTCCCCCACCCACACAAGCGGAAACTGCTGCTGAGGAACCTGGTGCATCGGTCACACTTTCTTCATTGGAAGACGATGCATCTCAGGTATCCCCAGTAACAGAGGAAGCTCCTAACACCGACCAAGGTTTTTCCGCAATGGAGGCCGAGGTCTACGACAGCAGAGATGAGGACATTCTTTTAGAATCGTCCTCTGATATGGATGACTCCGACATTACTGTGTTGGAGGCTGATCGGGAGTGCAGTAGCAAAAATGCTGCGGTTACTCCAGATTAACCTCCAACACTCCATAAAGGCTTCGGCCTCCCTTCTTCTTCGCCTATTCAGCAGCGATGAAGATATTGTCCTGATTCAAGAACCCTGGATTGTTAAATCCATTGTTCGAGGAATCAGGACTCCCAAATACTGCGTGCTGTATGCATCAGGTGAGGATGAACCCAGATCTAGCATATTAGCAAAACGCAGCCTAAATGTATATTTACTCCCTAATTTCAGCGATCGAGATATCATATAAAGAATCACTGAAGATATATAAAAAAGAACTGAGGAAAACCAAACGATCGTCCTGGAGAAACTTCTGCAGCAACGTGGAAGATTGCTCCGAAGCATCCAGGATGCGCAAAATCCTCTCCAAAAATCCAATCATGCCAAGCTGCTTGAAAAACGCCTCTGGCCTCTGGACCAATTCAAGCGAAGAATCGCTCAACTTGCTACTAGACGTTCACTTTCCTGGTAGCTCTAATATTATTAATAACATTGCACATACAGTGACGTTTCTAAATAATTAAACTTATCGATGGTCGTTAGTGATGAATTTTCATGAATTAAGGTACGATACTGCTCCCAAAATGGAACCCAGTCTTTATAATCGCCTGAGAATCTTTTAGGAAATAATTTTTTCAACTTTACCGCATGTTGCATCGTATTAGGAACAACTGTAGAAGTTTCATGGACACGTGCTTCTGGAAGTGGACCCGTTTGCAGTAGCCGAATTTTTGACAATCTATGCTTCAACCGCGTGATTACCCCTATTCCCTTATCGTTATAGTCAGCCACAGCTTCTGATTCCTTTACGTAGTCTTCGGGTTTAATCAAAGTTATGACATCGTTGTTTGCTTTAAGTAAACTTTCATGCGAGGAGAGCAGACGGTCCAGAAATACCTCAAGCTCCTCCTCGATTTTATCAAGATTTTCTGCGTTGGCTTTAATTTCAGATTCTTCAGAAATTAAATATTCGTTTGCTGCCTTCACAAGTTTGGTCACTTGACCACGGTAGGATGAACAGCTTGCTAAATCCATTTAGGAATATGATAAAACGTTAAATGTTATTTTAAATGGAGAAATATAGTTCGATAGTTTTGAAGCGTTTCTTTAATTAATTAAACTGTAAATGTCCCGGGTTTCGGCACCAAAATATAAAATAACAGCCCAGGAACAAGTTAATTTTCGATTTAAAGTTTTAAATAAAGAGACGACAACTTTTCTTAAAGAATTATAAATCAATTTTAATTTTCAGAATTCATTTTACATTCTTATATAGAGTAAGTTTTAAAGTTAACGAAAGTTAAATCAAGCAATATTCAATATTTAATTTCTATTTTCAATAAACATCGCAAATTGAACGAAAGATTTAATTTAGGGTGCAAACAAAAGCAATGTATTTAATACTTTTTTAACATAAAAAGAAGCAATTAGTTGAGAATACAAAGTTTTTTTTACCAAGTTACCTAACAAATCCAACTCGTCACAAAATTCAAGTGTATTTGGAGCTGCAGAGCAAGTCGGAACACCTATTCAAACATAATATTGTTTACTTTTTTTTATATATCATTGCCTTTTGAAAGATAATTTACTTGTATCCATGTCGTCAATTAACTTGAAATCACTGGATTCGTTCTCAGGACAGCTAATATTTTCATCTGCGTTAAATTTTATTCTTAACATTGTTTTCCAATATTAGATGTTATTACTTACTCGTTTGATTGGATTTTCTTGCTAGATTAAGCATTTTTCTCGCTCTAGATGCCATAATTTATTATTTGTTTGGAAAAACTTTATCACTTACTTAGGTCACGAACCCTCCCCTCGGGTTTCCACCTTGTAGTGGTGGGGAGGCTTACGCTTAAATTTTCAGCTGATCAGCTGTAGATTTTTATTTCTTAAGTCCTCAGCTGATCAGCTGAGATTTTTAGGCAAACTAAGAGAAACCCAAAAACGAAAAACCATGAACAGAACACAACAAAAGAACGAAAAACCAGCGGGAATATACGCTGAAACGTCGACAGAAGTCACGGATGCCGGCGCGGGCTTTACCTCTCCAACAGTAGGAGGGGAGAAGTCGCCAGTGACAGACAAGAACGTACATAAGGACAAAACTACAGGGAGCACAGCAACGACCATTACACAGGAGGAAGAGGACCTTCTTCTCACTCCTTTTTCCAACCTCGGTGTGGAGGATGGAGCTAGCATCGGAACACTAGAGACCGACGACGACACATGTTCAGTTGCTAGCTCTACCATCTCACGATTGTCGACCACTTCAGTTTGGAGTAGAATCTCCAACTGTAAGAAGACAATCAAACGACTTGGGAAAAGGAAATGGGAGGAATTGACAGCAAACGAACAGATACGACTTTTCAACGCTCGTGCTTTCCTAAAGAACGACCCTCTTATGATAGGGGGGACATGTGCCCAAACATCAGGGGAGGCGGATTCCAAAGGAAACATTGGCGTGGGTGCGCTGATGGGACCGCCCAATCTGCCGGTTGATATAATTCAATCCAAGAAAGGAATGACCCCTTCAGTTGCACCCCGACTAGGGAGCAGACGCCGTTGCAAACTTCGAAGCCATCTACACCCGCCAAATCCAGTACGGGTCCATGTGCAACAACGGGCTTGGAGGATGGTAAGACGGTCTCGAAGGAGAAGAATCTGGAGGTTGCTTGTGAAAGCAGTACAAGGGGCCATGTCCCCGAATGCAGCTCTAGCATAACCCCTTCACCTTCGTCAAGCAGCGGTGTCATGGACGTTACTTCACTAAGTACTAGGACGACAAAAACGGTGATCGAGAAAAAGACTACCAAAACTCTCACCGTAGACAGAATACTTCATAGGAGAATACGAAACACTGAACGGACAATTCGACGCCTATCCAACAAAGATCCGAACTCCTTAACGGCAAGGGATAAGATAGTGCTCAAAAACGCTACAAGCAACCTTAAGACACTGACAGCAACGAATAAAAACAAAAATATAGGGACTAAGAACCTGATGAAGGAGAAGGAGATGGTGGGCCATGTGCCTCCCCTGGACCCTGATTCAGTGGCAAAAACGTCCAAGAGAACAAGGCAGGATGACACACTTTCGCCCACGAAAAGATCACCCCTGCAGAAAAGAAAAAAGACTTTGGCTACAGAAGAGACGTTGGAGGCGCGCAAATTTGCCATTGCGGATTTCGGTAATCCCTCAAGAAAACTCTCAGAAGACCAATGGCAATTATAGGAAATGAGAATCCTGGATGAGGTTAACGATGCTATCGTTAATGGCAGGCCACCACCACTCTTTGGGAACCTCAGAACCATCCATGGGTTCAAAGTTCTGACGTGCGAGGACGTCAATACTCTCGCTTTCCTGCAGGACTTCGTCAAAAGAACGGAAGCCCCCCGGGCCAACGCTGATGTCCGTTTAATCGGTCCGAATGAAATCAGCGACTTCGTCAAACCTAAGGCCAAAATGACGATGAAAGGTCCCGCGATACCCCGAGATCGCGTAGAACGATATCTTCAATCTCTAAACACGGAACAGCTAAGTGAAAGCTGGAAAGTAATAGAGATGGGAGAAAGAACGGAGGAAGTTACAGAAGTGGTGGTGCAACTTAGCCACAAATCTATACCCCTTTTGCGGAAAATTGGCTTCAAAGTACGCATCGGCATAAACCGGTGCAAACTGCGGCTTATAACCAATAAGACAAAACAAGTAAGAAATAAAATATGAACATGAAATTAATACAAATTAATCTTCATCACAGTAAAGCCGCCAGCTCCAATCTTGTCTACATCTTGGGAAGTAGACAAATTGACATTGCCCTGATTCAAGAACCCTGGATTTCAGGTGGCAGAATTAGAGGACTACATACATCAGACCTTATACTATACAAAGCCACACAAGTAGCAAATAGTAATATCAGATCCTGTATTTTAGCCAGGAAGAAGTTTAATCTCTTTCTTTTAGCAAATTACAGTGATCCAGACCAGTGTCCTGTGAAACTAGAAAGGAAGGGACTCCCACCACTGATCCTGACAGCGTGCTATATGCCGCATGACGGACCAGAAGGGCCTACCGCTAACATCACAAGCCAGCTTGTAGAGAAAGCTGCCTCTGAGAGATGGGACGTGGTACTAGGCTGTGATACAAACTCACATCATACCCAATGATGGGGTAGTACCGACATCAACAACAGAGGTGAGTCTCTTTTTGAATTTATACTAGACCATAATCTCTTAGTAGCAAACAGGGGTAACGAACCCACTTTTGTAACTAAAAATAGAAAAGAAGTGCTTGACGCTACCCTAAGCAATAACTCAAGCACAATAGTAATAGATCAATGGAATGTTCTTAAAGAGGAATCATTCTCAGACCATAAACTGATAGGCTTCTTGATACAAAATGAAGCAGCAACTCCAAAACCCTTTAGGAATTTCAGGAAAACAAACTGGAATGTATTTTGCAGGGAAGTAGGGCAGGGGATTCAAAACCCGGACACACTTCTAATTCAAGAACCCTGCGACATAGATATTGCGTCAGAAAAACTCAGAGTTGTTCTGAATCACGCTTTAGAAAAAAGCTGTCCCATCAATCATATGGGAAAAGGTAGGAAAAAACCACCTTGGTGGACCACGGAGATAGGCAACTTAAGAAAAGAAACTAGAAGACTTTTCAATGTCGCCAAAAGAACTAGGAAAGAAGCTGATTGGGAACATTATAAGACCAGTCAACGTATTTTTAAGGTCGAAACACAACGTTCAAAACGTAGCTCATGGATGGCCTTCTGCGACAAAATAGAAAGTACAAATGTATCAGCAAAACTCAGGAAAATTCTGACTAAGGATTCAGTCACTCTAGGATCTCTCAAAAAACCTACAGGCAGCTGGACTGAATCCGGTGGCGAAACGCTTGAGCTCCTTGTGATTACTCACTTTCCTGGCTGCGTAGCTGATATCCGCAGTTCAGAAACAGAGTCTCATACAGAAACCCTAGTATCATCGGATATTATAACGGAAGAAAGGATAAAATGGGCCATTCACTCCTTTTCCCCGTACAAATCCCCTGGTCTAGACGGAGTCTTCCCTATGATGCTTCAGAAGTGCATAAACCTTATCATCCCACACCTAGCTAGTATTTTCAATAATAGCCTTAAATGGGGGTATTTTCCCTTATCGTGGCGTGAGGTAAAGGTAGTTTTCATCCCTAAGGCTGGTAAACCTAGCCATACGGAGGCCAAAGACTATAGACCCATTAGTCTAACATCGTTTATTTTGAAAACTTTTGAAAGGCTAATTGATATACACATCCGAAGCACCCTGAAACCGGACTGTATATCGGAATTTCAACATGCCTACATTAAAGGAAAAAGCGTTGAAACAGCATTGCACAGTGTTGTCAGCGTCATAGAAAAATCACTGAATGCCAAGGAATACACCCTTGCAACGTTCTTGGATATTGAGAGAGCCTTTAATAACGTGAAGAACGAAACAGTGAAGCAAGCCTTGGACGACCACAAAGTCGAAAAAGCAATAACACAGTGGATAATGTGTATGCTCAGAAAGAGACAAATTAACTCTGAGCTAGAGGAAGAAAGGGTGAGAGTAACCACATCCAGGGGCACCCCTCAGGGTGGAGTTCTCTCACCGCTAATTTGGGTTGTTGTCATGAACGGCATACTCTCTAAATTGAAATCAAGTAGAGTAAGGATAATAGCCTACGCTGATGATCTTGCATTACTAGCGACTGGCAAGTTCCTACCCACTATCAGTGAACAAACTGAATACGCCCTCTCGTTGGCAAGCAAATGGACTAGGAACTGTGGGCTGACAGTCAATCCAGCTAAAACAGAACTAGTGCTATTTACTAACAAGCGCAAAATACCTGATTTTAAAATTCCTTCAATTGAAGGCTGCCCTCTTTAAATCTCTGCCCTCTTAAAATCTCTGATCACGCAAAGTATCTCGGTGTGATCTTAGATAAAAACTAAACTGGGGCCTGAACACCAAAGATAGATTCAAAAAGGCATCGATTGCCTTTTACTCCTGCAATAGAATTTTCGGGAAAACCTGGGGAACAAACCCTAAAATTATCAGATGGATGTATTCGGCAATAATTAGACCAATACTAACCTATGGTAATTTGGTATGGTGGAAAGCTTTAGAAAGGAGCACGAACCTGAAAACTTTGACAAAAGTTCAAAGACTTGCGTGCACTGGCATTACGGGAGCAATGAGATCCACTCCAACTGGGGGACTGGAAGTTATACTCAATCTAATTCCCCTAGACCTCCTTGCTCAAGAATCTGCGGCCAAAAGTGCCCTGAGATTTAGTCAAACTAAAGTCTGGATAAACAGTTCCATAGGACATGCCCAGATCCTTCATAAAGTTATGGGTCATAGTACTACAACAGACTATAAAATACCCGAACTTGATTTTCATTAAACCATTCCAGGCTGCCATCCCAAGTAGAGAGGAATGGATAGATAATATACCATACTCCAGTGAGTCGTCAATAGCTATCTATACTGATGGCTCTAAAATGGACACTGGTGTAGGGGCAGGCTTCTATTCTGAATCTCTCGAGTTAACCGCCTCGCTTAGTCTTCCAAACTACAGTAGCGTCTTCCAAGCGGAGGTCCTGGCAGTGACAACAGCTGCTAAAAAGGTATCAATGATGGCGATACCACGAGCTGATATCACCTTTTACATTGATAGCCAAGCGGCAATAAAAGCGATTACTGCAACTGAGGTAAAATCAAAGATTGTTTCATGCTGCCGCGAAGAGTTTAAGGTTCTTGGTGCACAGCACAACATTAGACTCTGCTGGGTCCCAGGCCACAGCGATATACTAGGCAACGAGAAAGCCGATGAATTAGCAAGATTAGGGTCAATGCTTGACGTAAGCCAAGCTCAGCTAGTTAGCACCCCTACCTGTTATTTAAAACAGGAAAAGAAATGAAAGGTGGAACCTTCTTGACACCTGCGGCACTATAAGAAAGATCTGGCCCTGTTTTAACAAACAAAGAACGGAAAGAATTATGCAGCTACACAAGGGATCACTTCGATCTCTTGTAAGCATAATCACCGGACATAATCTGTTAGGTTTTCATATGAAAAAGATGAGAATCAGTTCAGATGATCTATGCAGAGGATGCGGTGACGAGGAGGTGCATGAAGACACTTCGCACTTTCTGTGTCACTGTCCCGCACTCTCCCATCAAAGGAAGAAACTGCTTGGCAACTTTTTCTTTGAGGATTTAAAAGAACTCTCTAGTACGCCAGGTACTAACATTCTGAACTTCGTCAAAGCCTCTAAATGGCTTGACTAACTGAAGAACACATAGGTTTTTTCTTATTAGCTTGAGTAGCAATACTCACAATGGATCACAATGGATCTGTATTGATCAACTGTCAGCCCCTCAACCTAACCTAACCTAGGTCACAAACAAGAATGTGCAAAATTCCTTCAGACATAAACATTGTAACGGTACTAACAATATGATATAAGACAAAAAGAGACAGTATGAATCATACTAACAGCTACTTAGGTGCAATCTTCGATCTCTTTTGCACACACAAAAGAATACCACGTGCCACTTGAGTGCATTTGACTTTTGAAAATTCCAGGCAAAAACATACTATGTCAACATAGTATTCAAGTTGCAAATGGAAATTTGCATAATAAAAATACTAAGAGCAGTTTAAATGATAATGCTTGGAAAAAGTACTAAAAAAGGGTTATATACTAAGTGTTATTTAAGCTATAATTTCAAGGTTTTTTGTCGGATTTCCATGAAAAAAAAATGAAAAATAGAAGTCGATACGGCGGTTTACATGACATAAATAACTCAAAACTATACTAAGTTAACTTAGTATAGTTTTGCATGGGGCCATCGACTTGTGCGCTCCACCTGATTCGCGGCCTTCCTCTACTGCGCTGTCCTGTGGGTGTGGATTCGAAGACTTTCCAGGCTGGAGCATTGGTTTCCATGCGCTCTGCGTGACCCAGCTATCTTAGTCGTTGGACTTTTACCCTTCTGGCTAAGTCTACGTCGCTGTACAACCCGTACAGCTCGTCGTTCCATCTTCTCCTTCACTCACCTTCGATGCATACGGGACCGTAGATCACACGAAGAACTTGTCATAGTCCATGCTTCTGCACCGTATACCAGGACGGGGATGATGAGGGTCTTATATAGCGCCACTTTGGTCCTTCGAAAGAGGGCTTTGCCACTCAATTGCTTTCTTAGCCCAAAGAAACAGCGGTTAGCAAGAGTTATTCTTCTTCTACCTGAGCGTCGAACTTGTCGAGTTGTAGAAGCTGAGTAAGGTCAATGATTCTCGGGAATTATTTCTCCAGAAGAGTCCTGAAACCAAAGGTCGCTCGCCCCTCCCCTTCCCAATCCTTTACCCCCCCCCCCCCCCTCCGATAGCTCTGTGCTATTATGCTGGCTGATGTCTTCTTATCTCCTGACTGTATGGTGTATAACTGTCTGTCATGCCTAGTTTCCTTCCTGGGACGCTTATGGCTTAATTGCTGTTCGTCTCTCCTTTTCCAAAACATATCCTTCCCTTAAACTTCCCAATTGGGCTGGATCTAAGGTGTTATACGACCCGTGCCGATGATCAGCCAGGCTGAGGGCCCAATTAAAAAACTAGCTCAGTCGCTAACGGAGTATCCGGATACCTGGCGACCTCCGGATTAACTAGCCTTATCTGTATACACGGATCTCTGTACAGATGGACCACCCCTTATCCGCTACTCGTGGGATTCTAATGAAACAAACAAAACAAGCAAAACAAAATCAAAAGACCGTACCGGCCAGCAGTACGACGGCAAAGTTGTCTGCTGCTCATCCCTCTTCCACTGGTGCTGACATGGCTGTGGACACTCACAGCCCTGTTGTCGCCAGTGGAATATCGGATAATCAGGTAATATTACCTTCTTCATGTAGTGAGGCAGTTGTGAGGAACGGCTCCTCTACTACCACAGAGAGTAAACCTCTCAACTCTTCTACACCGCGAGTCGGAGGTAGTAGGGCTATGGTGCCAGGTCCTTCTACCTCCAAAGCAAATAATCCCAAAGAAGGTCCTGGGGGAGATGGGCGTAAGCTCAGACCCTCCAAGGCCTACTACAGGGACATGCGTAATGCTAAGAGGATTCTCCAGACGTTTGGTGAACAACTAGGTGCTGGAGGAAACTCTCAGCATGACGCCAAGATAAAATGGGCCAAGAATTTCCTGGCCAAAAATAATTTGAAGACCAGCCAAGACTCAACGTCGAAGCGACAAAGGTCTATGGAAGGTAGTGTTTCACTACCTAAACGCCCAAAGTGCTAAACACCAGCACTTCTCTTGACCCTCGCAAGGCAAAAATGTCCTTCAGTGACGTTCTGAAGGACAAAATGGTAGTCGCGATTATCGACAGAAGTGATGTAGATGTACGATCTCTGCCGAGAACTGGACATTGGCCAAAGGACAGCTGGCCTTCAGTTTTGTCGAGATCATGTCTGACAATCCGGGACCACCGCCCATCACAAAAGATGGTGGTTGGCATCAGGGACACATCAAGTTGATGGTCTGTGATGATCAGAGGTCGTGCGACCTACTGACGCTGGCGGTCAGCCGACTTGGAGAGGTCTGGCCTGGCGCTAAGCTGGAGGTTGTAGCAAAGGAGGATATTCCTTGCAGACCAAGAGCTCGCATCACGGTTCCGGCCATATTCAAGGAAGCAGACCACGTATTCAAGGTAATCCGGCTCTCCAATCCAACCCTTCCTACTCACAACTGGAAGGTTGTGAAATTGGAGGATCCAAAGGGACCCTACAAGGGTGCAATTGTAATCATCAATGCAGAGTCCCTTTCTCCTCTGGCGCAATCAAAAGGTGTGATTAGGTTCGGGTTCGATGAAATTACGCTGAGGGTCTACAAAAAAGATGGGGTCGAGGCACAAACCCTTCCCCCTCCCCCACCCACACAAGCGGAAACTGCTGCTGAGGAACCTGGTGCATCGGTCACACTTTCTTCATTGGAAGACGATGCATCTCAGGTATCCCCAGTAACAGAGGAAGCTCCTAACACCGACCAAGGTTTTTCCGCAATGGAGGCCGAGGTCTACGACAGCGGAGATGAGGACATTCTTTTAGAATCGTCCTCTGATATGGATGACTCCGACATTACTGTGTTGGAGGCTGATCGGGAGTGCAGTAGCAAAAATGCTGCGGTTACTCCAGATTAACCTCCAACACTCCATAAAGGCTTCGGCCTCCCTTCTTCTTCGCCTATTCAGCAGCGATGAAGATATTGTCCTGATTCAAGAACCCTGGATTGTTAAATCCATTGTTCGAGGAATCAGGACTCCCAAATACTGCGTGCTGTATGCATCAGGTGAGGATGAACCCAGATCTTGCATATTAGCAAAACGCAGCCTAAATGTATATTTACTCCCTAATTTCAGCGATCGAGATATCATATAAAGAATCACTGAAGATATATAAAAAAGAACTGAGGAAAACCAAACGATCGTCCTGGAGAAACTTCTGCAGCAACGTGGAAGATTGCTCCGAAGCATCCAGGATGCGCAAAATCCTCTCCAAAAATCCAATCATGCCAAGCTGCTTGAAAAACGCCTCTGGCCTCTGGACCAATTCAAGCGAAGAATCGCTCAACTTGCTACTAGACGTTCACTTTCCTGGTAGCTCTAATATTATTAATAACATTGCACATACAGTGACGTTTCTAAATAATTAAACTTATCGATGGTCGTTAGTGATGAATTTTCATGAATTAAGGTACGATACTGCTCCCAAAATGGAACCCAGTCTTTATAATCGCCTGAGAATCTTTTAGGAAATAATTTTTTCAACTTTACCGCATGTTGCATCGTATTAGGAACAACTGTAGAAGTTTCATGGACACGTGCTTCTGGAAGTGGACCCGTTTGCAGTAGCCGAATTTTTGACAATCTATGCTTCAACCGCGTGATTACCCCTATTGCCTTATCGTTATAGTCAGCCACAGCTTCTGATTCCTTTACGTAGTCTTCGGGTTTAATCAAAGTTATGACATCGTTGTTTGCTTTAAGTAAACTTTCATGCGAGGAGAGCAGACGGTCCAGAAATACCTCAAGCTCCTCCTCGATTTTATCAAGATTTTCTGCGTTGGCTTTAATTTCAGATTCTTCAGAAATTAAATATTCGTTTGCTGCCTTCACAAGTTTGGTCACTTGACCACGGTAGGATGAACAGCTTGCTAAATCCATTTAGGAATATGATAAAACGTTAAATGTTATTTTAAATGGAGAAATATAGTTCGATAGTTTTGAAGCGTTTCTTTAATTAATTAAACTGTAAATGTCCCGGGTTTCGGCACCAAAATATAAAATAACAGCCCAGGAACAAGTTAATTTTCGATTTAAAGTTTTAAATAAAGAGACGACAACTTTTCTTAAAGAATTATAAATCAATTTTAATTTTCAGAATTCATTTTACATTCTTATATAGAGTAAGTTTTAAAGTTAACAAAAGTTAAATCAAGCAATATTCAATATTTAATTTCTATTTTCAATAAACATCGCAAATTGAACGAAAGATTTAATTTAGGGTGCAAACAAAAGCAATGTATTTAATACTTTTTTAACATAAAAAGAAGCAATTAGTTGAGAATACAAAGTTTTTTTTACCAAGTTACCTAACAAATCCAACTCGTCACAAAATTCAAGGGTATTTGGAGCTGCAGAGCAAGTCGGAACACCCATTCAAACATAATATTGTTTACTTTTTTTATATATCATTGCCTTTTGAAAGATAATTTACTTGTATCCATGTCGTCAATTAACTTGAAATCACTGGATTCGTTCTCAGGACAGCTAATATTTTCATCTGCGTTAAATTTTTTTTCTTAACATTGTTTTCCAATATTAGATGTTATTACTTACTCGTTTGATTGGATTTTCTTGCTAGATTAAGCATTTTTCTCGCTCTAGATGCCATAATTTATTATTTGTTTGGAAAAACTTTATCACTTACTTAGGTCACGAACCCTCCCCTCGGGTTTCCACCTTGTAGTGGTGGGGAGGCTTACGCTTAAATTTTCAGCTGATCAGCTGTAGATTTTTATTTCTTAAGTCCTCAGCTGATCAGCTGAGATTTTTAGGCAAACTAAGAGAAACCCAAAAACGAAAAACCATGAACAGAACACAACAAAAGAACGAAAAACCAGCGGGAATATACGCTGAAACGTCGACAGAAGTCACGGATGCCGGCGCGGGCTTTACCTCTCCAACAGTAGGAGGGGAGAAGTCGCCAGTGACAGACAAGAACGTACATAAAGACAAAACTACAGGGAGCACAGCAACGACCATTACACAGGAGGAAGAGGACCTTCTTCTCACTCCTTTTTCCAACCTCGGTGTGGAGGATGGAGCTAGCATCGGAACACTAGAGACCGACGACGACACATGTTCAGTTGCTAGCTCTACCATCTCACGATTGTCGACCACTTCAGTTTGGAGTAGAATCTCCAACTGTAAGAAGACAATCAAACGACTTGGGAAAAGGAAATGGGAGGAATTGACAGCAAACGAACAGATACGACTTTTCAACGCTCGTGCTTTCCTAAAGAACGACCCTCTTATGATAGGGGGGACATGTGCCCAAACATCAGGGGAGGCGGATTCCAAAGGAAACATTGGCGTGGGTGCGCTGATGGGACCGCCCAATCTGCCGGTTGATATAATTCAATCCAAGAAAGGAATGACCCCTTCAGTTGCACCCCGACTAGGGAGCAGACGCCGTTGCAAACTTCGAAGCCATCTACACCCGCCAAATCCAGTACGGGTCCATGTGCAACAACGGGCTTGGAGGATGGTAAGACGGTCTCGAAGGAGAAGAATCTGGAGGTTGCTTGTGAAAGCAGTACAAGGGGCCATGTCCCCGAATGCAGCTCTAGCATAACCCCTTCACCTTCGTCAAGCAGCGGTGTCATGGACGTTACTTCACTAAGTACTAGGACGACAAAAACGGTGATCGAGAAAAAGACTACCAAAACTCTCACCGTAGACAGAATACTTCATAGGAGAATACGAAACACTGAACGGACAATTCGACGCCTATCCAACAAAGATCCGAACTCCTTAACGGCAAGGGATAAGATAGTGCTCAAAAACGCTACAAGCAACCTTAAGACACTGACAGCAACGAATAAAAACAAAAATATAGGGACTAAGAACCTGATGAAGGAGAAGGAGATGGTGGGCCATGTGCCTCCCCTGGACCCTGATTCAGTGGCAAAAACGTCCAAGAGAACAAGGCAGGATGACACACTTTCGCCCACGAAAAGATCACCCCTGCAGAAAAGAAAAAAGACTTTGGCTACAGAAGAGACGTTGGAGGCGCGCAAATTTGCCATTGCGGATTTCGGTAATCCCTCAAGAAAACTCTCAGAAGACCAATGGCAATTATAGGAAATGAGAATCCTGGATGAGGTTAACGATGCTATCGTTAATGGCAGGCCACCACCACTCTTTGGGAACCTCAGAACCATCCATGGGTTCAAAGTTCTGACGTGCGAGGACGTCAATACTCTCGCTTTCCTGCAGGACTTCGTCAAAAGAACGGAAGCCCCCCGGTCCAACGCTGATCTCCGTTTAATCGGTCCGAATGAAATCAGCGACTTCGTCAAACCTAAGGCCAAAATGACGATGAAAGGTCCCGCGATACCCCGAGATCGCGTAGAACGATATCTTCAATCTCTAAACACGGAACAGCTAAGTGAAAGCTGGAAAGTAATAGAGATGGGAGAAAGAACGGAGGAAGTTACAGAAGTGGTGGTGCAACTTAGCCACAAATCTATACCCCTTTTGCGGAAAATTGGCTTCAAAGTACGCATCGGCATAAACCGGTGCAAACTGCGGCTTATAACCAATAAGACAAAACAAGTAAGAAATAAAATATGAACATGAAATTAATACAAATTAATCTTCATCACAGTAAAGCCGCCAGCTCCAATCTTGTCTACATCTTGGGAAGTAGACAAATTGACATTGCCCTGATTCAAGAACCCTGGATTTCAGGTGGCAGAATTAGAGGACTACATACATCAGACCTTATACTATACAAAGCCACACAAGTAGCAAATAGTAATATCAGATCCTGTATTTTAGCCAGGAAGAAGTTTAATCTCTTTCTTTTAGCAAATTACAGTGATCCAGACCAGTGTCCTGTGAAACTAGAAAGGAAGGGACTCCCACCACTGATCCTGACAGCGTGCTATATGCCGCATGACGGACCAGAAGGGCCTACCGCTAACATCACAAGCCAGCTTGTAGAGAAAGCTGCCTCTGAGAGATGGGACGTGGTACTAGGCTGTGATACAAACTCACATCATACCCAATGATGGGGTAGTACCGACATCAACAACAGAGGTGAGTCTCTTTTTGAATTTATACTAGACCATAATCTCTTAGTAGCAAACAGGGGTAACGAACCCACTTTTGTAACTAAAAATAGAAAAGAAGTGCTTGACGCTACCCTAAGCAATAACTCAAGCACAATAGTAATAGATCAATGGAATGTTCTTAAAGAGGAATCATTCTCAGACCATAAACTGATAGGCTTCTTGATACAAAATGAAGCAGCAACTCCAAAACCCTTTAGGAATTTCAGGAAAACAAACTGGAATGTATTTTGCAGGGAAGTAGGGCAGGGGATTCAAAACCCGGACACACTTCTAATTCAAGAACCCTGCGACATAGATATTGCGTCAGAAAAACTCAGAGTTGTTCTGAATCACGCTTTAGAAAAAAGCTGTCCCATCAATCATATGGGAAAAGGTAGGAAAAAACCACCTTGGTGGACCACGGAGATAGGCAACTTAAGAAAAGAAACTAGAAGACTTTTCAATGTCGCCAAAAGAACTAGGAAAGAAGCTGATTGGGAACATTATAAGACCAGTCAACGTATTTTTAAGGTCGAAACACAACGTTCAAAACGTAGCTCATGGATGGCCTTCTGCGACAAAATAGAAAGTACAAATGTATCAGCAAAACTCAGGAAAATTCTGACCAAGGATTCAGTCACTCTAGGATCTCTCAAAAAACCTACAGGCAGCTGGACTGAATCCGGTGGCGAAACGCTTGAGCTCCTTGTGATTACTCACTTTCCTGGCTGCGTAGCTGATATCCGCAGTCCAGAAACAGAGTCTCATACAGAAACCCTAGTACCATCGGATATTATAACGAAAGAAAGGATAAAATGGGCCATTCACTCCTTTTCCCCGTACAAATGGTCTAGACGGAGTCTTCCCTATGATGCTTCAGAAGTGCATAAACCTTATCATCCTACACCTAGCTAGTATTTTCAATAATAGCCTTAAATGGGGGTTTTTTCTCTTATCGTGCCGTGAGGTAAAGGTAGTTTTCATCCCTAAGGCTGGTAAACCTAGCCATACGGAGGCCAAAGACTATAGACCCATTAGTCTAACATCGTTTATTTTGAAAACTTTTGAAAGGCTAATTGATATACACATCCGAAGCACCCTGAAACCGGACTGTATATCGGAATTTCAACATGCCTACATTAAAGGAAAAAGCGTTGAAACAGCATTGCACAGTGTTGTCAGCGTCATAGAAAAATCACTGAATGCCAAGGAATACACCCTTGCAACGTTCTTGGATATTGAGAGAGCCTTTAATAACGTGAAGAACGAAACAGTGAAGCAAGCCTTGGACGACCACAAAGTCGAAAAAGCAATAACACAGTGGATAATGTGTATGCTCAGAAAGAGACAAATTAACTCTGAGCTAGAGGAAGAAAGGGTGAGAGTAACCACATCCAGGGGCACCCCTCAGGGTGGAGTTCTCTCACCGCTAATTTGGGTTGTTGTCATGAACGGCATACTCTCTAAATTGAAATCAAGTAGAGTAAGGATAATAGCCTACGCTGATGATCTTGCATTACTAGCGACTGGCAAGTTCCTACCCACTATCAGTGAACAAACTGAATACGCCCTCTCGTTGGCAAGCAAATGGACTAGGAACTGTGGGCTGACAGTCAATCCAGCTAAAACAGAACTAGTGCTATTTACTAACAAGCGCAAAATACCTGATTTTAAAATTCCTTCAATTGAAGGCTGCCCTCTTTAAATCTCTGCCCTCTTAAAATCTCTGATCACGCAAAGTATCTCGGTGTGATCTTAGATAAAAACTAAACTGGGGCCTGAACACCAAAGATAGATTCAAAAAGGCATCGATTGCCTTTTACTCCTGCAATAGAATTTTCGGGAAAACCTGGGGAACAAACCCTAAAATTATCAGATGGATGTATTCGGCAATAATTAGACCAATACTAACCTATGGTAATTTGGTATGGTGGAAAGCTTTAGAAAGGAGCACGAACCTGAAAACTTTGACAAAAGTTCAAAGACTTGCGTGCACTGGCATTACGGGAGCAATGAGATCCACTCCAACTGGGGGACTGGAAGTTATACTCAATCTAATTCCCCTAGACCTCCTTGCTCAAGAATCTGCGGCCAAAAGTGCCCTGAGATTTAGTCAAACTAAAGTCTGGATAAACAGTTCCATAGGACATGCCCAGATCCTTCATAAAGTTATGGGTCATAGTACTACAACAGACTATAAAATACCCGAACTTGATTTTCATTAAACCATTCCAGGCTGCCATCCCAAGTAGAGAGGAATGGATAGATAATATACCATACTCCAGTGAGTCGTCAATAGCTATCTATACTGATGGCTCTAAAATGGACACTGGTGTAGGGGCAGGCTTCTATTCTGAATCTCTCGAGTTAACCGCCTCGCTTAGGCTTCCAAACTACAGTAGCGTCTTCCAAGCGGAGGTCCTGGCAGTGACAACAGCTGCTAAAAAGGTATCAATGATGGCGATACCACGAGCTGATATCACCTTTTACATTGATAGCCAAGCGGCAATAAAAGCGATTACTGCAACTGAGGTAAAATCAAAGATTGTTTCATGCTGCCGCGAAGAGTTTAAGGTTCTTGGTGCACAGCACAACATTAGACTCTGCTGGGTCCCAGGCCACAGCGATATACTAGGCAACGAGAAAGCCGATGAATTAGCAAGATTAGGGTCAATGCTTGACGTAAGCCAAGCTCAGCTAGTTAGCACCCCTACCTGTTATTTAAAACAGGAAAAGAAATGAAAGGTGGAACCTTCTTGACACCTGCGGCACTATAAGAAAGATCTGGCCCTGTTTTAACAAACAAAGAACGGAAAGAATTATGCAGCTACACAAGGGATCACTTCGATCTCTTGTAAGCATAATCACCGGACATAATCTGTTAGGTTTTCATATGAAAAAGATGAGAATCAGTTTAGATGATCTATGCAGAGGATGCGGTGACGAGGAGGTGCATGAAGACACTTCGCACTTTCTGTGTCACTGTCCCGCACTCTCCCATCAAAGGAAGAAACTGCTTGGCAACTTTTTCTTTGAGGATTTAAAAGAACTCTCTAGTACGCCAGGTACTAACATTCTGAACTTCGTCAAAGCCTCTAAATGGCTTGACTAACTGAAGAACACATAGGTTTTTTCTTATTAGCTTGAGTAGCAATACTCACAATGGATCACAATGGATCTGTATTGATCAACTGTCAGCCCCTCAACCTAACCTAACCTAGGTCACAAACAAGAATGTGCAAAATTCCTTCAGACATAAACATTGTAACGGTACTAACAATATGATATAAGACAAAAAGAGACAGTATGAATCATACTAACAGCTACTTAGGTGCAATCTTCGATCTCTTTTGCACACACAAAAGAATACCACGTGCCACTTGAGTGCATTTGACTTTTGAAAATTCCAGGCAAAAACATACTATGTCAACATAGTATTCAAGTTGCAAATGGAAATTTGCATAATAAAAATACTAAGAGCAGTTTAAATGATAATGCTTGGAAAAAGTACTAAAAAAGGGTTATATACTAAGTGTTATTTAAGCTATAATTTCAAGGTTTTTTGTCGGATTTCCATGAAAAAAAAATGAAAAATAGAAGTCGATACGGCGGTTTACATGACATAAATAACTCAAAACTATACTAAGTTAACTTAGTATAGTTTTGCATGGGGCCATCGACTTGTGCGCTCCACCTGATTCGCGGCCTTCCTCTACTGCGCTGTCCTGTGGGTGTGGATTCGAAGACTTTCCAGGCTGGAGCATTGGTTTCCATGCGCTCTGCGTGACCCAGCTATCTTAGTCGTTGGACTTTTACCCTTCTGGCTAAGTCTACGTCGCTGTACAACCCGTACAGCTCGTCGTTCCATCTTCTCCTTCACTCACCTTCGATGCATACGGGACCGTAGATCACACGAAGAACTTGTCATAGTCCATGCTTCTGCACCGTATACCAGGACGGGGATGATGAGGGTCTTATATAGCGCCACTTTGGTCCTTCGAAAGAGGGCTTTGCCACTCAATTGCTTTCTTAGCCCAAAGAAACAGCGGTTAGCAAGAGTTATTCTTCTTCTACCTGAGCGTCGAACTTGTCGAGTTGTAGAAGCTGAGTAAGGTCAATGATTCTCGGGAATTATTTCTCCAGAAGAGTCCTGAAACGAAAGGTCGCTCGCCCCTCCCCTTCCCAATCCTTTACCCCCCCCTCCGTCAGCTCTGTGCTATTATGCTGGCTGATGTCTTCTTATCTCCTGACTGTATGGTGTATAACTGTCTGTCATGCCTAGTTTCCTTCCTGGGACGCTTATGGCTTAATTGCTGTTCGTCTCTCCTTTTCCAAAACATATCCTTCCCTTAAACTTCCCAATTGGGCTGGATCTAAGGTGTTATACGACCCGTGCCGATGATCAGCCAGGCTGAGGGCCCAATTAAAAAACTAGCTCAGTCGCTAACGGAGTATCCGGATACCTGGCGACCTCCGGATTAACTAGCCTTATCTGTATACACGGATCTCTGTACAGATGGACCACCCCTTATCCGCTACTCGTGGGATTCTAATGAAACAAACAAAACAAGCAAAACAAAATCAAAAGACCGTACCGGCCAGCAGTACGACGGCAAAGTTGTCTGCTGCTCATCCCTCTTCCACTGGTGCTGACATGGCTGTGGACACTCACAGCCCTGTTGTCGCCAGTGGAATATCGGATAATCAGGTAATATTACCTTCTTCATGTAGTGAGGCAGTTGTGAAGAACGGCTCCTCTACTACCACAGAGAGTAAACCTCTCAACTCTTCTACACCGCGAGTCGGAGGTAGTAGGGCTATGGTGCCAGGTCCTTCTACCTCCAAAGCAAATAATCCCAAAGAAGATCCTGGGGGAGATGGGCGTAAGCTCAGACCCTCCAAGGCCTACTACAGGGACATGCGTAATGCTAAGAGGATTCTCCAGACGTTTGGTGAACAACTAGGTGCTGGAGGAAACTCTCAGCATGACGCCAAGATAAAATGGGCCAAGAATTTCCTGGCCAAAAATAATTTGAAGACCAGCCAAGACTCAACGTCGAAGCGACAAAGGTCTATGGAAGGTAGTGTTTCACTACCTAAACGCCCAAAGTGCTAAACACCAGCACTTCTCTTGACCCTCGCAAGGCAAAAATGTCCTTCAGTGACGTTCTGAAGGACAAAATGGTAGTCGCGATTATCGACAGAAGTGATGTAGATGTACGATCTCTGCCGAGAACTGGACATTGGCCAAAGGACAGCTGGCCTTCAGTTTTGTCGAGATCATGTCTGACAATCCGGGACCACCGCCCATCACAAAAGATGGTGGTTGGCATCAGGGACACATCAAGTTGATGGTCTGTGATGATCAGAGGTCGTGCGACCTACTGACGCTGGCGGTCAGCCGACTTGGAGAGGTCTGGCCTGGCGCTAAGCTGGAGGTTGTAGCAAAGGAGGATATTCCTTGCAGACCAAGAGCTCGCATCACGGTTCCGGCCATATTCAAGGAAGCAGACCACGTATTCAAGGTAATCCGGCTCTCCAATCCAACCCTTCCTACTCACAACTGGAAGGTTGTGAAATTGGAGGATCCAAAGGGACCCTACAAGGGTGCAATTGTAATCATCAATGCAGAGTCCCTTTCTCCTCTGGCGCAATCAAAAGGTGTGATTAGGTTCGGGTTCGATGAAATTACGCTGAGGGTCTACAAAAAAGATGGGGTCGAGGCACAAACCCTTCCCCCTCCCCCACCCACACAAGCGGAAACTGCTGCTGAGGAACCTGGTGCATCGGTCACACTTTCTTCATTGGAAGACGATGCATCTCAGGTATCCCCAGTAACAGAGGAAGCTCCTAACACCGACCAAGGTTTTTCCGCAATGGAGGCCGAGGTCTACGACAGCGGAGATGAGGACATTCTTTTAGAATCGTCCTCTGATATGGATGACTCCGACATTACTGTGTTGGAGGCTGATCGGGAGTGCAGTAG
This sequence comes from Eupeodes latifasciatus, assembly GCA_920104205.1. Lineage (NCBI taxonomy): Eukaryota > Metazoa > Arthropoda > Insecta > Diptera > Syrphidae > Eupeodes > Eupeodes latifasciatus. The sequence goes on from OV049924.1 coordinate 222,068,945, forward strand.
CAAAAATGCTGCGGTTACTCCAGATTAACCTCCAACACTCCATAAAGGCTTCGGCCTCCCTTCTTCTTCGCCTATTCAGCAGCGATGAAGATATTGTCCTGATTCAAGAACCCTGGATTGTTAAATCCATTGTTCGAGGAATCAGGACTCCCAAATACTGCGTGCTGTATGCATCAGGTGAGGATGAACCCAGATCTTGCATATTAGCAAAACGCAGCCTAAATGTATATTTACTCCCTAATTTCAGCGATCGAGATATCATATAAAGAATCACTGAAGATATATAAAAAAGAACTGAGGAAAACCAAACGATCGTCCTGGAGAAACTTCTGCAGCAACGTGGAAGATTGCTCCGAAGCATCCAGGATGCGCAAAATCCTCTCCAAAAATCCAATCATGCCAAGCTGCTTGAAAAACGCCTCTGGCCTCTGGACCAATTCAAGCGAAGAATCGCTCAACTTGCTACTAGACGTTCACTTTCCTGGTAGCTCTAATATTATTAATAACATTGCACATACAGTGACGTTTCTAAATAATTAAACTTATCGATGGTCGTTAGTGATGAATTTTCATGAATTAAGGTACGATACTGCTCCCAAAATGGAACCCAGTCTTTATAATCGCCTGAGAATCTTTTAGGAAATAATTTTTTCAACTTTACCGCATGTTGCATCGTATTAGGAACAACTGTAGAAGTTTCATGGACACGTGCTTCTGGAAGTGGACCCGTTTGCAGTAGCCGAATTTTTGACAATCTATGCTTCAACCGCGTGATTACCCCTATTGCCTTATCGTTATAGTCAGCCACAGCTTCTGATTCCTTTACGTAGTCTTCGGGTTTAATCAAAGTTATGACATCGTTGTTTGCTTTAAGTAAACTTTCATGCGAGGAGAGCAGACGGTCCAGAAATACCTCAAGCTCCTCCTCGATTTTATCAAGATTTTCTGCGTTGGCTTTAATTTCAGATTCTTCAGAAATTAAATATTCGTTTGCTGCCTTCACAAGTTTGGTCACTTGACCACGGTAGGATGAACAGCTTGCTAAATCCATTTAGGAATATGATAAAACGTTAAATGTTATTTTAAATGGAGAAATATAGTTCGATAGTTTTGAAGCGTTTCTTTAATTAATTAAACTGTAAATGTCCCGGGTTTCGGCACCAAAATATAAAATAACAGCCCAGGAACAAGTTAATTTTCGATTTAAAGTTTTAAATAAAGAGACGACAACTTTTCTTAAAGAATTATAAATCAATTTTAATTTTCAGAATTCATTTTACATTCTTATATAGAGTAAGTTTTAAAGTTAACAAAAGTTAAATCAAGCAATATTCAATATTTAATTTCTATTTTCAATAAACATCGCAAATTGAACGAAAGATTTAATTTAGGGTGCAAACAAAAGCAATGTATTTAATACTTTTTTAACATAAAAAGAAGCAATTAGTTGAGAATACAAAGTTTTTTTTACCAAGTTACCTAACAAATCCAACTCGTCACAAAATTCAAGGGTATTTGGAGCTGCAGAGCAAGTCGGAACACCTATTCAAACATAATATTGTTTACTTTTTTTTATATATCATTGCCTTTTGAAAGATAATTTACTTGTATCCATGTCGTCAATTAACTTGAAATCACTGGATTCGTTCTCAGGACAGCTAATATTTTCATCTGCGTTAAATTTTTTTTCTTAACATTGTTTTCCAATATTAGATGTTATTACTTACTCGTTTGATTGGATTTTCTTGCTAGATTAAGCATTTTTCTCGCTCTAGATGCCATAATTTATTATTTGTTTGGAAAAACTTTATCACTTACTTAGGTCACGAACCCTCCCCTCGGGTTTCCACCTTGTAGTGGTGGGGAGGCTTACGCTTAAATTTTCAGCTGATCAGCTGTAGATTTTTATTTCTTAAGTCCTCAGCTGATCAGCTGAGATTTTTAGGCAAACTAAGAGAAACCCAAAAACGAAAAACCATGAACAGAACACAACAAAAGAACGAAAAACCAGCGGGAATATACGCTGAAACGTCGACAGAAGTCACGGATGCCGGCGCGGGCTTTACCTCTCCAACAGTAGGAGGGGAGAAGTCGCCAGTGACAGACAAGAACGTACATAAAGACAAAACTACAGGGAGCACAGCAACGACCATTACACAGGAGGAAGAGGACCTTCTTCTCACTCCTTTTTCCAACCTCGGTGTGGAGGATGGAGCTAGCATCGGAACACTAGAGACCGACGACGACACATGTTCAGTTGCTAGCTCTACCATCTCACGATTGTCGACCACTTCAGTTTGGAGTAGAATCTCCAACTGTAAGAAGACAATCAAACGACTTGGGAAAAGGAAATGGGAGGAATTGACAGCAAACGAACAGATACGACTTTTCAACGCTCGTGCTTTCCTAAAGAACGACCCTCTTATGATAGGGGGGACATGTGCCCAAACATCAGGGGAGGCGGATTCCAAAGGAAACATTGGCGTGGGTGCGCTGATGGGACCGCCCAATCTGCCGGTTGATATAATTCAATCCAAGAAAGGAATGACCCCTTCAGTTGCACCCCGACTAGGGAGCAGACGCCGTTGCAAACTTCGAAGCCATCTACACCCGCCAAATCCAGTACGGGTCCATGTGCAACAACGGGCTTGGAGGATGGTAAGACGGTCTCGAAGGAGAAGAATCTGGAGGTTGCTTGTGAAAGCAGTACAAGGGGCCATGTCCCCGAATGCAGCTCTAGCATAACCCCTTCACCTTCGTCAAGCAGCGGTGTCATGGACGTTACTTCACTAAGTACTAGGACGACAAAAACGGTGATCGAGAAAAAGACTACCAAAACTCTCACCGTAGACAGAATACTTCATAGGAGAATACGAAACACTGAACGGACAATTCGACGCCTATCCAACAAAGATCCGAACTCCTTAACGGCAAGGGATAAGATAGTGCTCAAAAACGCTACAAGCAACCTTAAGACACTGACAGCAACGAATAAAAACAAAAATATAGAGACTAAGAACCTGATGAAGGAGAAGGAGATGGTGGGCCATGTGCCTCCCCTGGACCCTGATTCAGTGGCAAAAACGTCCAAGAGAACAAGGCAGGATGACACACTTTCGCCCACGAAAAGATCACCCCTGCAGAAAAGAAAAAAGACTTTGGCTACAGAAGAGACGTTGGAGGCGCGCAAATTTGCCATTGCGGATTTCGGTAATCCCTCAAGAAAACTCTCAGAAGACCAATGGCAATTATAGGAAATGAGAATCCTGGATGAGGTTAACGATGCTATCGTTAATGGCAGGTCACCACCACTCTTTGGGAACCTCAGAACCATCCATGGGTTCAAAGTTCTGACGTGCGAGGACGTCAATACTCTCGCTTTCCTGCAGGACTTCGTCAAAAGAACGGAAGCCCCCCGGTCCAACGCTGATCTCCGTTTAATCGGTCCGAATTAAATCAGCGACTTCGTCAAACCTAAGGCCAAAATGACGATGAAAGGTCCCGCGATACCCCGAGATCGCGTAGAACGATATCTTCAATCTCTAAACACGGAACAGCTAAGTGAAAGCTGGAAAGTAATAGAGATGGGAGAAAGAACGGAGGAAGGTACAGAAGTGGTGGTGCAACTTAGCCACAAATCTATACCCCTTTTGCGGAAAATTGGCTTCAAAGTACGCATCGGCATAAACCGGTGCAAACTGCGGCTTATAACCAATAAGACAAAACAAGTAAGAAATAAAATATGAACATGAAATTAATACAAATTAATCTTCATCACAGTAAAGCCGCCAGCTCCAATCTTGTCTACATCTTGGGAAGTAGACAAATTGACATTGCCCTGATTCAAGAACCCTGGATTTCAGGGGGCAGAATTAGAGGACTACATACATCAGACCTTATACTATACAAAGCCACAAAAGTAGCAAATAGTAATATCAGATCCTGTATTTTAGCCAGGAAGAAGTTTAATCTCTTTCTTTTAGCAAATTACAGTGATCCAGACCAGTGTCCTGTGAAACTAGAAAGGAAGGGACTCCCACCACTGATCCTGACAGCGTGCTATATGCCGCATGACGGACCAGAAGGGCCTACCGCTAACATCACAAGCCAGCTTGTAGAGAAAGCTGCCTCTGAGAGATGGGACGTGGTACTAGGCTGTGATACAAACTCACATCATACCCAATGATGGGGTAGTACCGACATCAACAACAGAGGTGAGTCTCTTTTTGAATTTATACTAGACCATAATCTCTTAGTAGCAAACAGGGGTAACGAACCCACTTTTGTAACTAAAAATAGAAAAGAAGTGCTTGACGCTACCCTAAGCAATAACTCAAGCACAATAGTAATAGATCAATGGAATGTTCTTAAAGAGGAATCATTCTCAGACCATAAACTGATAGGCTTCTTGATACAAAATGAAGCAGCAACTCCAAAACCCTTTAGGAATTTCAGGAAAACAAACTGGAATGTATTTTGCAGGGAAGTAGGGCAGGGGATTCAAAACCCGGACACACTTCTAATTCAAGAACCCTGCGACATAGATATTGCGTCAGAAAAACTCAGAGTTGTTCTGAATCACGCTTTAGAAAAAAGCTGTCCCATCAATCATATGGGAAAAGGTAGGAAAAAACCACCTTGGTGGACCACGGAGATAGGCAACTTAAGAAAAGAAACTAGAAGACTTTTCAATGTCGCCAAAAGAACTAGGAAAGAAGCTGATTGGGAACATTATAAGACCAGTCAACGTATTTTTAAGGTCGAAACACAACGTTCAAAACGTAGCTCATGGATGGCCTTCTGCGACAAAATAGAAAGTACAAATGTATCAGCAAAACTCAGGAAAATTCTGACTAAGGATTCAGTCACTCTAGGATCTCTCAAAAAACCTACAGGCAGCTGGACTGAATCCGGTGGCGAAACGCTTGAGCTCCTTGTGATTACTCACTTTCCTGGCTGCGTAGCTGATATCCGCAGTTCAGAAACAGAGTCTCATACAGAAACCCTAGTACCATCGGATATTATAACGGAAGAAAGGATAAAATGGGCCATTCACTCCTTTTCCCCGTACAAATCCCCTGGTCTAGACGGAGTCTTCCCTATGATGCTTCAGAAGTGCATAAACCTTATCATCCCACACCTAGCTAGTATTTTCAATACATAAACATTGTAACGGTACTAACAATATGATATAAGACAAAAAGAGACAGTATGAATCATACTAACAGCTACTTAGGTGCAATCTTCGATCTCTTTTGCACACACAAAAGAATACCACGTGCCACTTGAGTGCATTTGACTTTTGAAAATTCCAGGCAAAAACATACTATGTCAACATAGTATTCAAGTTGCAAATGGAAATTTGCATAATAAAAATACTAAGAGCAGTTTAAATGATAATGCTTGGAAAAAGTACTAAAAAAGGGTTATATACTAAGTGTTATTTAAGCTATAATTTCAAGGGTTTTTGTCGGATTTCCATGAAAAAAAAATGAAATATAGAAGTCGATACGGCGGTTTACATAACATAAATAACTCAAAACTATACTAAGTTAACTTAGTATAGTTTTGCATGGGGCCATCGACTTGTGCGCTCCACCTGATTCGCGGCCTTCCTCTACTGCGCTGTCCTGTGGGTGTGGATTCGAAGACTTTCCAGGCTGGAGCATTGGTTTCCATGCGCTCTGCGTGACCCAGCTATCTTAGTCGTTGGACTTTTACCCTTCTGGCTAAGTCTACGTCGCTGTACAACCCGTACAGCTCGTCTTTCCATCTTCTCCTTCACTCACCTTCGATGCATACGGGACCGTAGATCACACGAAGAACTTGTCATAGTCCATGCTTCTGCACCGTATAGCAGGACGGGGATGATGAGGGTCTTATATAGCGCCACTTTGGTCCTTCGAAAGAGGGCTTTGCCACTCAATTGCTTTCTTAGCCCAAAGAAACAGCGGTTAGCAAGAGTTATTCTTCTTCTACCTGAGCGTCGAACTTGTCGAGTTGTAGAAGCTGAGTAAGGTCAATGATTCTCGGGAATTATTTCTCCAGAAGAGTCCTGAAACCAAAGGTCGCTCGCCCCTCCCCTTCCCAATCCTTTACCCCCCCCCTCCGTCAGCTCTGTGCTATTATGCTGGCTGATGTCTTCTTATCTCCTGACTGTATGGTGTATAACTGTCTGTCATGCCTAGTTTCCTTCCTGGGACGCTTATGGCTTAATTGCTGTTCGTCTCTCCTTTTCCAAAACATATCCTTCCCTTAAACTTCCCAATTGGGCTGGATCTAAGGTGTTATACGACCCGTGCCGATGATCAGCCAGGCTGAGGGCCCAATTAAAAAACTAGCTCAGTCGCTAACGGAGTATCCGGATACCTGGCGACCTCCGGATTAACTAGCCTTATCTGTATACACGGATCTCTGTACAGATGGACCACCCCTTATCCGCTACTCGTGGGATTCTAATGAAACAAACAAAACAAGCAAAACAAAATCAAAAGACCGTACCGGCCAGCAGTACGACGGCAAAGTTGTCTGCTGCTCATCCCTCTTCCACTGGTGCTGACATGGCTGTGGACACTCACAGCCCTGTTGTCGCCAGTGGAATATCGGATAATCAGGTAATATTACCTTCTTCATGTAGTGAGGCAGTTGTGAAGAACGGCTCCTCTACTACCACAGAGAGTAAACCTCTCAACTCTTCTACACCGCGAGTCGGAGGTAGTAGGGCTATGGTGCCAGGTCCTTCTACCTCCAAAGCAAATAATCCCAAAGAAGGTCCTGGGGGAGATGGGCGTAAGCTCAGACCCTCCAAGGCCTACTACAGGGACATGCGTAATGCTAAGAGGATTCTCCAGACGTTTGGTGAACAACTAGGTGCTGGAGGAAACTCTCAGCATGACGCCAAGATAAAATGGGCCAAGAATTTCCTGGCCAAAAATAATTTGAAGACCAGCCAAGACTCAACGTCGAAGCGACAAAGGTCTATGGAAGGTAGTGTTTCACTACCTAAACGCCCAAAGTGCTAAACACCAGCACTTCTCTTGACCCTCGCAAGGCAAAAATGTCCTTCAGTGACGTTCTGAAGGACAAAATGGTAGTCGCGATTATCGACAGAAGTGATGTAGATGTACGATCTCTGCCGAGAACTGGACATTGGCCAAAGGACAGCTGGCCTTCAGTTTTGTCGAGATCATGTCTGACAATCCGGGACCACCGCCCATCACAAAAGATGGTGGTTGGCATCAGGGACACATCAAGTTGATGGTCTGTGATGATCAGAGGTCGTGCGACCTACTGACGCTGGCGGTCAGCCGACTTGGAGAGGTCTGGCCTGGCGCTAAGCTGGAGGTTGTAGCAAAGGAGGATATTCCTTGCAGACCAAGAGCTCGCATCACGGTTCCGGCCATATTCAAGGAAGCAGACCACGTATTCAAGGTAATCCGGCTCTCCAATCCAACCCTTCCTACTCACAACTGGAAGGTTGTGAAATTGGAGGATCCAAAGGGACCCTACAAGGGTGCAATTGTAATCATCAATGCAGAGTCCCTTTCTCCTCTGGCGCAATCAAAAGGTGTGATTAGGTTCGGGTTCGATGAAATTACGCTGAGGGTCTACAAAAAAGATGGGGTCGAGGCACAAACCCTTCCCCCTCCCCCACCCACACAAGCGGAAACTGCTGCTGAGGAACCTGGTGCATCGGTCACACTTTCTTCATTGGAAGACGATGCATCTCAGGTATCCCCAGTAACAGAGGAAGCTCCTAACACCGACCAAGGTTTTTCCGCAATGGAGGCCGAGGTCTACGACAGCGGAGATGAGGACATTCTTTTAGAATCGTCCTCTGATATGGATGACTCCGACATTACTGTGTTGGAGGCTGATCGGGAGTGCAGTAGCAAAAATGCTGCGGTTACTCCAGATTAACCTCCAACACTCCATAAAGGCTTCGGCCTCCCTTCTTCTTCGCCTATTCAGCAGCGATGAAGATATTGTCCTGATTCAAGAACCCTGGATTGTTAAATCCATTGTTCGAGGAATCAGGACTCCCAAATACTGCGTGCTGTATGCATCAGGTGAGGATGAACCCAGATCTTGCATATTAGCAAAACGCAGCCTAAATGTATATTTACTCCCTAATTTCAGCGATCGAGATATCATATAAAGAATCACTGAAGATATATAAAAAAGAACTGAGGAAAACCAAACGATCGTCCTGGAGAAACTTCTGCAGCAACGTGGAAGATTGCTCCGAAGCATCCAGGATGCGCAAAATCCTCTCCAAAAATCCAATCATGCCAAGCTGCTTGAAAAACGCCTCTGGCCTCTGGACCAATTCAAGCGAAGAATCGCTCAACTTGCTACTAGACGTTCACTTTCCTGGTAGCTCTAATATTATTAATAACATTGCACATACAGTGACGTTTCTAAATAATTAAACTTATCGATGGTCGTTAGTGATGAATTTTCATGAATTAAGGTACGATACTGCTCCCAAAATGGAACCCAGTCTTTATAATCGCCTGAGAATCTTTTAGGAAATAATTTTTTCAACTTTACCGCATGTTGCATCGTATTAGGAACAACTGTAGAAGTTTCATGGACACGTGCTTCTGGAAGTGGACCCGTTTGCAGTAGCCGAATTTTTGACAATCTATGCTTCAACCGCGTGATTACCCCTATTGCCTTATCGTTATAGTCAGCCACAGCTTCTGATTCCTTTACGTAGTCTTCGGGTTTAATCAAAGTTATGACATCGTTGTTTGCTTTAAGTAAACTTTCATGCGAGGAGAGCAGACGGTCCAGAAATACCTCAAGCTCCTCCTCGATTTTATCAAGATTTTCTGCGTTGGCTTTAATTTCAGATTCTTCAGAAATTAAATATTCGTTTGCTGCCTTCACAAGTTTGGTCACTTGACCACGGTAGGATGAACAGCTTGCTAAATCCATTTAGGAATATGATAAAACGTTAAATGTTATTTTAAATGGAGAAATATAGTTCGATAGTTTTGAAGCGTTTCTTTAATTAATTAAACTGTAAATGTCCCGGGTTTCGGCACCAAAATATAAAATAACAGCCCAGGAACAAGTTAATTTTCGATTTAAAGTTTTAAATAAAGAGACGACAACTTTTCTTAAAGAATTATAAATCAATTTTAATTTTCAGAATTCATTTTACATTCTTATATAGAGTAAGTTTTAAAGTTAACAAAAGTTAAATCAAGCAATATTCAATATTTAATTTCTATTTTCAATAAACATCGCAAATTGAACGAAAGATTTAATTTAGGGTGCAAACAAAAGCAATGTATTTAATACTTTTTTAACATAAAAAGAAGCAATTAGTTGAGAATACAAAGTTTTTTTTACCAAGTTACCTAACAAATCCAACTCGTCACAAAATTCAAGGGTATTTGGAGCTGCAGAGCAAGTCGGAACACCTATTCAAACATAATATTGTTTACTTTTTTTTATATATCATTGCCTTTTGAAAGATAATTTACTTGTATCCATGTCGTCAATTAACTTGAAATCACTGGATTCGTTCTCAGGACAGCTAATATTTTCATCTGCGTTAAATTTTTTTTCTTAACATTGTTTTCCAATATTAGATGTTATTACTTACTCGTTTGATTGGATTTTCTTGCTAGATTAAGCATTTTTCTCGCTCTAGATGCCATAATTTATTATTTGTTTGGAAAAACTTTATCACTTACTTAGGTCACGAACCCTCCCCTCGGGTTTCCACCTTGTAGTGGTGGGGAGGCTTACGCTTAAATTTTCAGCTGATCAGCTGTAGATTTTTATTTCTTAAGTCCTCAGCTGATCAGCTGAGATTTTTAGGCAAACTAAGAGAAACCCAAAAACGAAAAACCATGAACAGAACACAACAAAAGAACGAAAAACCAGCGGGAATATACGCTGAAACGTCGACAGAAGTCACGGATGCCGGCGCGGGCTTTACCTCTCCAACAGTAGGAGGGGAGAAGTCGCCAGTGACAGACAAGAACGTACATAAAGACAAAACTACAGGGAGCACAGCAACGACCATTACACAGGAGGAAGAGGACCTTCTTCTCACTCCTTTTTCCAACCTCGGTGTGGAGGATGGAGCTAGCATCGGAACACTAGAGACCGACGACGACACATGTTCAGTTGCTAGCTCTACCATCTCACGATTGTCGACCACTTCAGTTTGGAGTAGAATCTCCAACTGTAAGAAGACAATCAAACGACTTGGGAAAAGGAAATGGGAGGAATTGACAGCAAACGAACAGATACGACTTTTCAACGCTCGTGCTTTCCTAAAGAACGACCCTCTTATGATAGGGGGGACATGTGCCCAAACATCAGGGGAGGCGGATTCCAAAGGAAACATTGGCGTGGGTGCGCTGATGGGACCGCCCAATCTGCCGGTTGATATAATTCAATCCAAGAAAGGAATGACCCCTTCAGTTGCACCCCGACTAGGGAGCAGACGCCGTTGCAAACTTCGAAGCCATCTACACCCGCCAAATCCAGTACGGGTCCATGTGCAACAACGGGCTTGGAGGATGGTAAGACGGTCTCGAAGGAGAAGAATCTGGAGGTTGCTTGTGAAAGCAGTACAAGGGGCCATGTCCCCGAATGCAGCTCTAGCATAACCCCTTCACCTTCGTCAAGCAGCGGTGTCATGGACGTTACTTCACTAAGTACTAGGACGACAAAAACGGTGATCGAGAAAAAGACTACCAAAACTCTCACCGTAGACAGAATACTTCATAGGAGAATACGAAACACTGAACGGACAATTCGACGCCTATCCAACAAAGATCCGAACTCCTTAACGGCAAGGGATAAGATAGTGCTCAAAAACGCTACAAGCAACCTTAAGACACTGACAGCAACGAATAAAAACAAAAATATAGAGACTAAGAACCTGATGAAGGAGAAGGAGATGGTGGGCCATGTGCCTCCCCTGGACCCTGATTCAGTGGCAAAAACGTCCAAGAGAACAAGGCAGGATGACACACTTTCGCCCACGAAAAGATCACCCCTGCAGAAAAGAAAAAAGACTTTGGCTACAGAAGAGACGTTGGAGGCGCGCAAATTTGCCATTGCGGATTTCGGTAATCCCTCAAGAAAACTCTCAGAAGACCAATGGCAATTATAGGAAATGAGAATCCTGGATGAGGTTAACGATGCTATCGTTAATGGCAGGCCACCACCACTCTTTGGGAACCTCAGAACCATCCATGGGTTCAAAGTTCTGACGTGCGAGGACGTCAATACTCTCGCTTTCCTGCAGGACTTCGTCAAAAGAACGGAAGCCCCCCGGTCCAACGCTGATCTCCGTTTAATCGGTCCGAATTAAATCAGCGACTTCGTCAAACCTAAGGCCAAAATGACGATGAAAGGTCCCGCGATACCCCGAGATCGCGTAGAACGATATCTTCAATCTCTAAACACGGAACAGCTAAGTGAAAGCTGGAAAGTAATAGAGATGGGAGAAAGAACGGAGGAAGGTACAGAAGTGGTGGTGCAACTTAGCCACAAATCTATACCCCTTTTGCGGAAAATTGGCTTCAAAGTACGCATCGGCATAAACCGGTGCAAACTGCGGCTTATAACCAATAAGACAAAACAAGTAAGAAATAAAATATGAACATGAAATTAATACAAATTAATCTTCATCACAGTAAAGCCGCCAGCTCCAATCTTGTCTACATCTTGGGAAGTAGACAAATTGACATTGCCCTGATTCAAGAACCCTGGATTTCAGGTGGCAGAATTAGAGGACTACATACATCAGACCTTATACTATACAAAGCCACACAAGTAGCAAATAGTAATATCAGATCCTGTATTTTAGCCAGGAAGAAGTTTAATCTCTTTCTTTTAGCAAATTACAGTGATCCAGACCAGTGTCCTGTGAAACTAGAAAGGAAGGGACTCCCACCACTGATCCTGACAGCGTGCTATATGCCGCATGACGGACCAGAAGGGCCTACCGCTAACATCACAAGCCAGCTTGTAGAGAAAGCTGCCTCTGAGAGATGGGACGTGGTACTAGGCTGTGATACAAACTCACATCATACCCAATGATGGGGTAGTACCGACATCAACAACAGAGGTGAGTCTCTTTTTGAATTTATACTAGACCATAATCTCTTAGTAGCAAACAGGGGTAACGAACCCACTTTTGTAACTAAAAATAGAAAAGAAGTGCTTGACGCTACCCTAAGCAATAACTCAAGCACAATAGTAATAGATCAATGGAATGTTCTTAAAGAGGAATCATTCTCAGACCATAAACTGATAGGCTTCTTGATACAAAATGAAGCAGCAACTCCAAAACCCTTTAGGAATTTCAGGAAAACAAACTGGAATGTATTTTGCAGGGAAGTAGGGCAGGGGATTCAAAACCCGGACACACTTCTAATTCAAGAACCCTGCGACATAGATATTGCGTCAGAAAAACTCAGAGTTGTTCTGAATCACGCTTTAGAAAAAAGCTGTCCCATCAATCATATGGGAAAAGGTAGGAAAAAACCACCTTGGTGGACCACGGAGATAGGCAACTTAAGAAAAGAAACTAGAAGACTTTTCAATGTCGCCAAAAGAACTAGGAAAGAAGCTGATTGGGAACATTATAAGACCAGTCAACGTATTTTTAAGGTCGAAACACAACGTTCAAAACGTAGCTCATGGATGGCCTTCTGCGACAAAATAGAAAGTACAAATGTATCAGCAAAACTCAGGAAAATTCTGACTAAGGATTCAGTCACTCTAGGATCTCTCAAAAAACCTACAGGCAGCTGGACTGAATCCGGTGGCGAAACGCTTGAGCTCCTTGTGATTACTCACTTTCCTGGCTGCGTAGCTGATATCCGCAGTTCAGAAACAGAGTCTCATACAGAAACCCTAGTATCATCGGATATTATAACGGAAGAAAGGATAAAATGGGCCATTCACTCCTTTTCCCCGTACAAATCCCCTGGTCTAGACGGAGTCTTCCCTATGATGCTTCAGAAGTGCATAAACCTTATCATCCCACACCTAGCTAGTATTTTCAATAATAGCCTTAAATGGGGGTATTTTCCCTTATCGTGGCGTGAGGTAAAGGTAGTTTTCATCCCTAAGGCTGGTAAACCTAGCCATACGGAGGCCAAATACTATAGACCCATTAGTCTAACATCGTTTATTTTGAAAACTTTTGAAAGGCTAATTGATATACACATCCGAAGCACCCTGAAACCGGACTGTATATCGGAATTTCAACATGCCTACATTAAAGGAAAAAGCGTTGAAACAGCATTGCACAGTGTTGTCAGCGTCATAGAAAAATCACTGAATGCCAAGGAATACACCCTTGCAACGTTCTTGGATATTGAGAGAGCCTTTAATAACGTGAAGAACGAAACAGTGAAGCAAGCCTTGGACGACCACAAAGTCGAAAAAGCAATAACACAGTGGATAATGTGTATGCTCAGAAAGAGACAAATTAACTCTGAGCTAGCGGAAGAAAGGGTGAGAGTAACCACATCCAGGGGCACCCCTCAGGGTGGAGTTCTCTCACCGCTAATTTGGGTTGTTATCATGAACGGCATACTCTCTAAATTGAAATCAAGTGGAGTAAGGATAATAGCCTACGCTGATGATCTTGCATTACTAGCGACTGGCAAGTTCCTACCCACTATCAGTGAACAAACTGAATACGCCCTCTCGTTGGCAAGCAAATGGACTAGGAACTGTGGGCTGACAGTCAATCCAGCTAAAACAGAACTAGTGCTATTTACTAACAAGCGCAAAATACCTGATTTTAAAATTCCTTTAATTGAAGGCTGCCCTCTTTAAATCTCTGCCCTCTTAAAATCTCTGATCACGCAAAGTATCTCGGTGTGATCTTAGATAAAAACTAAACTGGGGCCTGAACACCAAAGATAGATTCAAAAAGGCATCGATTGCCTTTTACTCCTGCAATAGAATTTTCGGGAAAACCTGGGGAACAAACCCTAAAATTATCAGATGGATGTATTCGGCAATAATTAGACCAATACTAACCTATGGTAATTTGGTATGGTGGAAAGCTTTAGAAAGGAGCACGAACCTGAAAACTTTGACAAAAGTTCAAAGACTTGCGTGCACTGGCATTACGGGAGCAATGAGATCCACTCCAACTGCGGGACTGGAAGTTATACTCAATCTAATTCCCCTAGACCTCCTTGCTCAAGAATCTGCGGCCAAAAGTGCCCTGAGATTTAGTCAAACTAAAGTCTGGATAAACAGTTCCATAGGACATGCCCAGATCCTTCATAAAGTTATGGGTCATAGTACTACAACAGACTATAAAATACCCGAACTTGATTTTCATTAAACCATTCCAGGCTGCCATCCCAAGCAGAGAGGAATGGATAGATAATATACCATACTCCAGTGAGTCGTCAATAGCTATCTATACTGATGGCTCTAAAATGGACACTGGTGTAGGGGCAGGCTTCTATTCTGAATCTCTCGAGTTAACCGCCTCGCTTAGGCTTCCAAACTACAGTAGCGTCTTCCAAGTGGAGGTCCTGGCAGTGACAACAGCTGCTAAAAAGGTATCAATGATGGCGATACCACGAGCTGATATCACCTTTTACATTGATAGCCAAGCGGCAATAAAAGCGATTACTGCAACTGAGGTAAAATCAAAGCTTGTTTCATGCTGCCGCGAAGAGTTTACGGTTCTTGGCGCACAGCACAACATTAGACTCTGCTGGGTCCCAGGCCACAGCGATATACTAGGCAACGAGAAAGCCGATGAATTAGCAAGATTAGGGTCAATGCTTGACGTAAGCCAAGCTCAGCTAGTTAGCACCCCTACCTGTTATTTAAAACAGGAAATCTCAAAAAGAAATGAAAGGTGGAACCTTCTTGACACCTGCGGCACTATAAGAAAGATCTGGCCCTGTTTTAACAAACAAAGAACGGAAAGAATTATGCAGCTACACAAGGGATCACTTCGATCTCTTGTAAGCATAATCACCGGACATAATCTGTTAGGTTTTCATATGAAAAAGATGAGAATCAGTTCAGATGATCTATGCAGAGGATGCGGTGACGAGGAGGTGCATGAAGACACTTCGCACTTTCTGTGTCACTGTCCCGCACTCTCCCATCAAAGGAAGAAACTGCTTGGCAACTTTTTCTTTGAGGATTTAAAAGAACTCTCTAGTACGCCAGGTACTAACATTCTGAACTTCGTCAAAGCCTCTAAATGGCTTGACTAACTGAACACAGGTTTTTTCTTATTAGCTTGAGTAGCAATACTCACAATGGATCACAATGGATCTGTATTGATCAACTGTCAGCCCCTCAACCTAACCTAACCTAGGTCACAAACAAGAATGTGCAAAATTCCTTCAGACATAAACATTGTAACGGTACTAACAATATGATATAAGACAAAAAGAGACAGTATGAATCATACTAACAGCTACTTAGGTGCAATCTTCGATCTCTTTTGCACACACAAAAGAATACCACGTGCCACTTGAGTGCATTTGACTTTTGAAAATTCCAGGCAAAAAAATACTATGTCAACATAGTATACAAGTTGCAAATGGAAATTTACATAATAAAAATACTAAGAGCAGTTTAAATGATAATGCTTGGAAAAAGTACTAAAAAAGGGTTATATACTAAGTGTTATTTAAGCTATAATTTCAAGTTTTTTTGTCGGATTTCCATGAAAAAAAAATGAAAAATAGAAGTCGATACGGCGGTTTACATGACATAAATAACTCAAAACTATACTAAGTTAACTTAGTATAGTTTTGCATGGGGCCATCGACTTGTGCGCGCCACCTGATTCGCGGCCTTCCTCTACTGCGCTGTCCTGTGGGTGTGGATTCGAAGACTTTCCAGGCTGGAGCATTGGTTTCCATGCGCTCTGCGTGACCCAGCTATCTTAGTCGTTGGACTTTTACCCTTCTGGCTAAGTCTACGTCGCTGTACAACCCGTACAGCTCGTCGTTCCATCTTCTCCTTCACTCACCTTCGATGCATACGGGACCGTATATCACACGAAGAATTTGTCATAGTCCATGCTTCTGCACCGTATAGCAGGACGGGGATGATGAGGGTCTTATATAGCGCCACTTTGGTCCTTCGAAAGAGGGCTTTGCCACTCAATTGCTTTCTTAGCCCAAAGAAACAGCGGTTAGCAAGAGTTATTCTTCTTCTACCTGAGCGTCGAACTTGTCGAGTTGTAGAAGCTGAGTAAGGTCAATGATTCTCGGGAATTATTTCTCCAGAAGAGTCCTGAAACCAAAGGTCGCTCGCCCCTCCCCTTCCCAATCCTTTACCCCCCCTTCGACAGCTCTGTGCTATTATGCTGGCTGATGTCTTCTTATCTCCTGACTGTATGGTGTATAACTGTCTGTCATGCCTATTTTCCTTCCTGGGACGCTTATGGCTTAATTTCTGTTCGTCTCTCCTTTTCCAAAACATATCCTTCCCTTAAACTTCCCAATTGGGCTGGATCTAAGGTGTTATACGACCCGTGCCGATGATCAGCCAGGCTGAGGGCCCAATTAAAAAACTAGCTCAGTCGCTAACGGAGTATCCGGATACCTGGCGACCTCCGGATTAACTAGCCTTATCTGTATACACGGATCTCTGTACAGATGGACCACCCCTTATCCGCTACTCGTGGGATTCTAATGAAACAAACAAAACAAGCAAAACAAAATCAAAAGACCGTACCGGCCAGCAGTACGACGGCAAAGTTGTCTGCTGCTCATCCCTCTTCCACTGGTGCTGACATGGCTGTGGACACTCACAGCCCTGTTGTCGCCAGTGGAATATCGGATAATCAGGTAATATTACCTTCTTCATGTAGTGAGGCAGTTGTGAAGAACGGCTCCTCTACTACCACAGAGAGTAAACCTCTCAACTCTTCTACACCGCGAGTCGGAGGTAGTAGGGCTATGGTGCCAGGTCCTTCTACCTCCAAAGCAAATAATCCCAAAGAAGGTCCTGGGGGAGATGGGCGTAAGCTCAGACCCTCCAAGGCCTACTACAGGGACATGCGTAATGCTAAGAGGATTCTCCAGACGTTTGGTGAACAACTAGGTGCTGGAGGAAACTCTCAGCATGACGCCAAGATAAAATGGGCCAAGAATTTCCTGGCCAAAAATAATTTGAAGACCAGCCAAGACTCAACGTCGAAGCGACAAAGGTCTATGGAAGGTAGTGTTTCACTACCTAAACGCCCCAAAGTGCTAAACACCAGCACTTCTCTTGACCCTCGCAAGGCAAAAATGTCCTTCAGTGACGTTCTGAAGGACAAAATGGTAGTCGCGATTATCGACAGAAGTGATGTAGATGTACGATCTCTGCCGAGAACTGGACATTGGCCAAAGGACAGCTGGCCTTCAGTTTTGTCGAGATCATGTCTGACAATCCGGGACCACCGCCCATCACAAAAGATGGCGGTTGGCATCAGGGACACATCAAGTTGATGGTCTGTGATGATCAGAGGTCGTGCGACCTACTGACGCTGGCGGTCAGCCGACTTGGAGAGGTCTGGCCTGGCGCTAAGCTGGAGGTTGTAGCAAAGGAGGATATTCCTTGCAGACCAAGAGCTCGCATCACGGTTCCGGCCATATTCAAGGAAGCAGACCACGTATTCAAGGTAATCCGGCTCTCCAATCCAACCCTTCCTACTCACAACTGGAAGGTTGTGAAATTGGAGGATCCAAAGGGACCCTACAAGGGTGCAATTGTAATCATCAATGCAGAGTCCCTTTCTCCTCTGGCGCAATCAAAAGGTGTGATTAGGTTCGGGTTCGATGAAATTACGCTGAGGGTCTACAAAAAAGATGGGGTCGAGGCACAAACCCTTCCCCCTCCCCCACCCACACAAGCGGAAACTGCTGCTGAGGAACCTGGTGCATCGGTCACACTTTCTTCATTGGAAGACGATGCATCTCAGGTATCCCCAGTAACAGAGGAAGCTCCTAACACCGACCAAGGTTTTTTCTCAATGGAGGCCGAGGTCTACGACAGCGGAGATGAGGACATCGTCCTCTGATATGGTTGACTTCGACATTACTGTGTTGGAGGCTGATCGGGAGTGCAGTAGCAAAAATGCTGCGGTTACTCCAGATTAACCTCCAACACTCCATAAAGGCTTCGGCCTCCCTTCTTCTTCGCCTATCCAGCAGCGATGAAGATATTGTCCTGATTCAAGAACCCTGGATTGTTAAATCCATTGTTCGAGGAATCAGGACTCCCAAATACTGCGTGCTGTATGCATCAGGTGAGGATGAACCCAGATCTTGCATATTAGCAAAACGCAGCCTAAATGTATATTTACTCCCTAATTTCAGCGATCGAGATATCATATAAAGAATCACTGAAGATATATAAAAAAGAACTGAGGAAAACCAAACGATCGTCCTGGAGAAACTTCTGCAGCAACGTGGAAGATTGCTCCGAAGCATCCAGGATGCGCAAAATCCTCTCCAAAAATCCAATCATGCCAAGCTGCTTGAAAAACGCCTCTGGCCTCTGGACCAATTCAAGCGAAGAATCGCTCAACTTGCTACTAGACGTTCACTTTCCTGGTAGCTCTAATATTATTAATAACATTGCACTTTAATAATGGTGACAATACTTTACAACCCCCACAAGGTCTAGTCACTAGGGAAAAACTCAAATGGGCTATTAACAGCTTTAAACCATATAAATCTGCTGGTCTGGATGGTGTAATTCCAGCCGAACTGCAAGAAAATGCAAGTTTTCTAATACCCATCCTAGAAAACATCTTCAAGGGATGCCTTAATTTGGCATACATCCCGATGTCTTGGAGACATGTTAAAGTTGTTTTTATTCCAAAAGCTGGAAAATCCAGTCACGTAAACCCTAAAGACCTTAGACCTATCAGCTTATCATCATTCCCTCTCAAAACTTTTGAGCGTTTGATCGATATTCACTTAAGGGCAAGTATTGATAAGTCCCTCCTTTCAAAGGCTCAACATGCCTACAACAAAGGGAAATCAGTTGAAACGGCTCTACACAGTATAGTACGTACAATCGAATATTCCCTCCATCATAAAGAGTACACCTTAGTTGCCTTTTTAGACAAAGAAGGTGCATTTAACAATGTCGACACATCTGCAATTGCACGTGTATTGACATTTTTGAAGGTAGATTAGTCGATCAGCGAATTGATTAATCAGATGCTGATAAGCAGGATTATCAATTCAAAACTGGGCGATTTTACTACACAAAGGGGTGTCAGCAGAGGTACGCCACAAGGTGGTGTCCTATCCCCTCTCCTCTGGAATTTAGTAATAAATGAATTACTAACTACTCTAGAAAGAGAGGGATACAGAGTGTTTGCCTATGCGGACGATGTTGCTATTGCAGTAACGGTTAAACATCCCAATATACTAAAAGAACTCTTACAAAACGCTTTAAATAAGCTCACCAGATGGGCTAATCGGTGTGGACTAGGCGTTAACCCACAAAAAACCGACCTTGTCCTCTTCACAAGGAAATACAAAGTCCCACACATTGACCCTCCCCTCATAAACGGTGTACCACTTAAATTCTCTGAACAAGCAAAATACTTGGGTCTCATTTTAGATAAGAAATTAAGTTGGAAACCTAATATTCAAGAGAGAATAAACAAGGCCACAGTAGCCCTGTTCTCCTGTAAAAAGGCTATTGGTAATAAATGGGGCCTAAAGCCCCGCATTACACACTGGCTATACATCTCGGTCATAAGACCGATCCTTACTTATGGAGTAGTGGTATGGTAGACGGCGCTAGATACAGCGACAAATCGCGATAAACTCAGCAAAGTCCAACGAACAGCCTGCCTGTGTATGGGAGGAGCACTTCGCTCCACCCCCTCCGCTTCACTAGATGTTCTGTTCCATCTAATACCGCTGGACATTTTCAGCAAGCAAACGGCCGCTAATACTGCCATACGGCTTCAGGCCTCCTCTCTGTGGATCAATAATGGAATTGGCCACACCACTATTTTGAACTCGTTCAGAACTATAAACAGTAATATTGACTACACCATACCCCATCCTCAGTTTAATAACTATAGCTTCAAAGTGACTATACCTCCCAGGTCTTCTTGGGAGAATACATCATTTTTGAACGATGGTCCTATAAACTTTTATACAGACGGATCAAAAACGGAGGATGGGGTTGGTGGAGGCGTATACTCAGATAGACTAAATTTAAGTCTCTCCTTTCGTCTACCCGATCATTGTAGCGTGTTCCAAGCTGAAATCCTGGCTATAAAAGAAGTCCTATCCTGGCTTAGAGAAAACGTTATATCAACTAATGATATACGCATCTTCTCGGATAGCCAAGCCGCGTTAAAGTCCCTAGACTCAGTCTCCACAAATTCATTAACAGCCCTAAATTGTCGATCATCTCTTACGACATCATAGAGACATTCCAGGAAATTGCAAAGCTGACGAACTTGCAAAAAGCGGAACAACTTTACCTCTGCTGGCTCACAATGCTAGCATAGGTATCCCCTTAGCTACATGTAAGCTCATGCTAAAGCCATAGAGAAACCATAGAGAAAACAAACTCCAGGTGGAATAACACCACCACTTGTGTCGCAACTAAACTAATTTGGCCTATTCTTAGCGCCAGGCGATCAAAACAATTAATCTCTCTGAGTAGATTGCACATTAGCTACGTTATAGGTGTCCTGACTGGGTACTGCTTAATAGGAAGGCATGCTATTCGACTCGGAGTCCCTGCAAATGATTTTTGTAGGAGTTGCATGGACGAAGAAGAAGAAGAGACAATCTCTCATCTTCTGTGCACATGCCCTGCCTTATCACAAAGACGTAGAATCCACCTTGGAGACTACTACTTTAACGATACCAGTGATCTAAAGAATTCAGACATTACTTGTCTCCTACGCTTCATTCGAAGCTCCAATTGGTTCAACGAGTTAAGCTGATTAACCGATCCATGTGGTATCACAACGGACCATACTTTGGTCTAAGTGTGTTGGACGTCCCAACCAACAGCCACTTTAACCTAACCTAACCTAAGAGTTATTCTTCGTTTGATCTCAGCGCTGGTGTTGTTTTCTGCGTTAATAGCGGATGCCTAGGTAGACGAAGTCCTCAACTACCTCAAAGTAACGTCTGTAGATGGAGACGTTTTGACCGAGACGTCGGTATTGTAGGTCCTTTCTTGACGACAGCATGTACTTTGTTTTGCCCTCATTAACCGTTAAACCCATTTTTGCCGCCTCTGTCTCAATACTCACAAAACGCTGAGTACTTCCGATTATGTCAATGTCATCAGCATATGCTAGTAATTGGACAGACTTTTGAAATAAAGTGCCTCTAGTGTTGACGTGTGAGCTCTCCACTATTCTTTCAAGTACGATGTTGAAAAAATCGCATAACAGCGCACCTTGTCTAAAACCTTTTTTGACATCGAAAGGTTCTGTTAAGTTGTTTCCAACCTTTATGGAGCAGCGCGAATTCTCCATGATCATCCTGCACAAACGGACGAGTTTGTCAGGGATACCAAAACTAGACATGGCTCTATACAGCTCGTCCCTGTAGATGTAGATACTGTCATATGCGGCCTTGAAATCGATGAAAAGATGGTGGGTATCGATTTGATGTTCTTGGGTTTTTTTCCAGGATCTGCCGTAATGTGAATATTTGATCGACTGTGGACTTTCCTGGTCTTAAACCACACTGGTAAGCAAGGCCGGATTTAGAGGTACAGAGGCCTCAGGCCAATAAAGGAGCGGAGGCCCCTCGCCCCAAATTATTTTCAAAATAAAGTAAACCATTTTTTTCACTAGAGTTTTTCAATAAATAATTTATTGTGAAACCAAGTAGATTCCTTTAGTATTGAACAAACAAATATAAATATAAACGGAAAAAAGAATTTCTTGCATGCATTAAAGTTCGTGACTAATTGATGGCATTTAATTGTGTCGTGTCACAATAATGATTAATTGCTTATCAAACTGCATACCTGACTGCATAAAGAAATATGAAACAAATTACCAATTAGTCAATAATAATTGATTTTTTCAAGAATTGAAGAACACAGATTCTTCATATATAGCAATTAATTTTTAGACACGGAATCGAATACCCAACCTCCGAGGTTGCGGGCAAGTACCACCCCACTCAGCCATTAAGCGATTGGGGTACTCCCTCAAGATGGGTAGTGAATTGGAAGTGCTTCTTATCAGGGCCATTTGAGATTTTGATATTTCACTGATTGCCTGATTGGAGTGAACAAATATAGATCAATGATTTCTGTTATTTAAGATTAATATAATTAAATAATCATGTATGTACAAAGTACCTACTGTAGGCTGTAGGTAAAGGTAAAAGAGCAAAAAAATACATATCAAAGGAAAAGATGTTTACTAGTGTTTACTAGTTGGAATTTGAAACAAACATTTTCCGAAGTCTCTATTGTGGAGGCCCCCCGTTTATGGAGGCCCAGGGACTTCCGCCCCGGTTGCACTCCCCTCAATCCGGCCCTGCTGGTAAGGACCTATCAGGTTGTTGACGATGGGCGTTAGACGTTCACATATTACGGCAGAGAAGATTTTGTAAGCGATGTTAAGTGGACTGATTCCTCTATAGTTGGTGCAGTTTAGAGGGTCTCCTTTTTTCAGAATCGGGCAAACAATACTGAGAATCCATTCATCGGGCATGTTTTCTTCCGACCATATCTTACAGATAAGTTGGTGCATGCTCCTAACCAACTTATCTCCAGCTGCTTTAAAGAGCTCGGCATTCAAGCCATTCGCTCCAGCGGCTTTGTTAGACTTCATCTTAGATATGGCAATCTTTACTTCGTCTAAGTCGGGAGGACGGGATTGTTGGCTTTCGTCGACTATGTTGAATGGATCATCCTGCCTAACAGCAGAATTCGGTTTGTCATCGCCGTTATACAGCCTGCAGAAGTGGTCCTTCCATATCCTCAGCATTGACAGCATTGTCTCCACTATGATGTTTCCACTTTCGTCTTTGCAGCCATCTGTTCTAGGTTTATGTACTTGTGAATTTCGTTTCACCTGTTCATAAGACTTTCGAAATTCATTTCTGCTTTTAAACCTCTCAACATCTTCGACCGCACGCTTCTCATGCTCTCTCTTTTTCCTTCTGAGAAGTCGGTGTTCCTCTCGCCTCTTCTGCTCGTAAGGCTCATGACCAGCTCTCGTCCTTTTATGCAGCGCCGCTTTGTGTGTCTGTTGTTCGGCTGGATTTGCCTACCGACATTCCTTATCAAACCAGGGGTTCCTTGTTGGTGGTTGCTTGAAACCCAGCACGTCAGAGGCGGCTTCTCTGATTGCATCTTGGCAATAATGCCACTGGTTTTTGATACATTGTGTTGGTGGCAGAGGACTTCTATAGAGGTTACTTGTAACACGGTAGGAGAAGGATTTGGCGATCTCTTGCGATTGTAGCCCTTCGACGTTGTACCTTCTCCCAGCATCTCCCTGTTTTGTCTTGGGTCTGGAAACCCGAAGTGCTACCTTAGCTACAATGAGGTAGTGGTCCGAGTCGATGTTAGCTCCTCGGAAAGTTCGGACATCCATGATGCTGGAAGCGTGCCTGGCGTCGATCGCAATATGGTCAATCTAATTGACGGTAGATTGATCTGGAGAACTCCAAGTTCCTTTGTGGATGTTGAGGTGTGGAAAAAGCCTACTGGCTACTGTTAAGTAACACAAAAACACCCGACCATATATTACCACACATACATTTTAAATAAATGTTGACACGATGGGAAATAATGCCTTTATCATTTCCCATATACTATTTTTATTCTATTTTTTGTTATCCAAATTTGTAACTTTCCCACAACTCATATTCCACCCAAATCCCTCAGCAGCAGCGTGGAGACCAGACGAAATATGATCTTTAAAAAAAGTTCAATGTTTTGCCTCACACGCTGATATTTAATACATATTTATGTAGACTGACCACTTTTAAGTTTGCCTTTTGCAAACCTTTGGTCAGTCGAATCACTCATCATTGTTATTCACAAGAGAACACTCTTTAATTTGTTAAATAAAAATTATTTGTTACCATAATTATTTTTTGTTTTGAAAATTTTATTTGTGTAAACAATTGGCGACCGTGACAGGACTTACTAAATAAAGTTAAGTGGCCTGTAGTTAATTAAACAAAATAATTGTGCTTATAAAAAGTGAAGTGAGTCGAGAAAAGTGAAAAATAAAAAAAACTGTATTTTAATTTGAATAAACTCAGTTAAAAATAAATAAAATTTTAAAATGTCTTCCATCAATGAATTAACCAACAATCAAGAGTTGGTGGGAACGGAGATTTGCAATCTCGCCCGCAACTACAGAAAAGATGGCCCGGGTAGAAAGACGATGCAGTATTTAAATGCACGTTGGGCTAAACTAAATGAATTGTGGAATCCTTTGATGACGTGGACAGCGAGATAAGAGATAATTATCCGCAAGCAACAGAGCATGAATATTTCACTAAAGGATATTATGACCAGGTGAAAAAGGTGTATTCAACAAGAGATGACATCATCAAGAGGCTTAGTGATACGGAGTCTAAAAAATCTGATGAGGCTGAAGAAGAGACCACAGTAGTCAACCCTCAGCCCAAGCAAACAAAAGGGGATCTATAGACCACAGCAGTCAATCCTGAGCCCAAGCAGCTAAAAGGGGATCTAGGACCAAATGCAGTCAGTCCTCAGCCCAATCAGCTAAAAGAGGATCTAGGACCAACCGCAGTCAGGCCCCTAGCAGGGCCTTCAAAGCAACACAGCAACAGAATTAAATATCCCAGCAGGGCTAAAAGTAAACCCCACAACCGAAGCTAACAGGATGACAATGGAAACTAAAACGCTCATAATAAACTGGGAGGACATAACCTCGGCATATAAACGACTTGGAGACGATGCAGCTGTAGCCGGCATAGAGCGTTATTTTGAGCTTCAAGACGAATTGTACTTGAGGATTAGCTGTTTACCCAACAACAGCTTGATTAACGAAACCAGCAGCCAACCGCCTCAAGTGAAGTCAACCGCAATAAAGCTACCCAGAATTGAGATTCCAAAATTCGACGGTAGTTATCTCAATTGGCCTCAGTTCTTCGATTTGTACCAGCAAATGGTGCACAATCAACCAATCGCGCCGGCACAAAAACTCTATTTCCTGAAAACCAAAGATTGTTGTTAAGTGCACGTTGAATCGATTGTTTCAACACAACATCATCGCCGACAACGTGAAAAGTCTTAAAAGACTTCATAATACACCTTAAGAAACCATACAGGCCATAAATAACCTCGGGTTCGACACCAGTGGATGGGATCCAGTAGTTGTTCACCTCTTGCTGGACAGGATGGACAAGGATACCAGAATGCTATTCGAAGAATCATTACAATCAGCGAGAAGCAGTCCAACGCTAACGCAGCTACTTCAATTTGTGGAGTGCAGATTCCAAGCTCTGGAGGCTGTGAAGCCAGAAGAAAAGAAGAAAGTTGCAACCATAGCTTTTGACAATTCTAGGGAAGTTTCTATTATGTTTTAGAAGATGTTTGTGGATTATATATAAATACTGGTGATTACTTTGCAATTCAAACAGGAAGTGATTTAATTAGTAAAGTTATAATAAGAACTTAAGATTAATATTTTTTTATGTTTTGTTATACTTAAACCTAGCTCACATCGAGTATAATAATAATGTACTAGAATTTTAATATATAACATCTTCCCACTTTTATTTCATGTTCAGTTACTAATTACTTTTTTATAAAATTCAATAATAATTTAAGCAATTACTTTTTTAAATTCATTTTTAAACAATTCTTCTTATTCATACATTAACCTTTCAGGTTGTCGTTTTGTTCTTGTAGTTCTTCTCAAAATTAACTGTTTACTTGTTACATGCAAAGGATTTTCTAATTCAGTTAAATTGTTTGTTTCTTTTTTATTTGAGATTTCAGGATCTGAAACTTTTGAATCAATGCATTCATCAGATTTAGAAACTGGATGAAATTTGTCATTTAATTTTGAAAATCGAATTTGATTATGATTTAATGCTATTATTAACATTTATTAAATAAGTTAATGAACTTATAATTTTAAAAACTGTGGCTGGCTTAAATGGATTAACAATTTCTTTAAAATGATTTCTATATAAAATATTATCACCTTCTTTGAATTTACTGAATATTATTTTATTTACATTTATATTTTTCTTGAGTTTTCCCCCCGAAATTTGTTTTTTATTTTCATTAACATTATTGTTATATTTTACGTTAGAAGTTTGTTTATTTTCTTCATCAAAACAAAAAGATACTTTTTTCTTCAAAAAATGTAATTTAGTTTGGGGAATATAAGAAAAAATCAAAGATACAGGTGTTCTCTTAGTAGTTGTAGAAGATGTATTATTGTAAGCCATAATGATTGCATCGATTTTGGCTTGTACATCCAAATGTTTAAGTTTAACATCGCAAACATATTTTTTTAAACTATTTTTTATTGTTTGAACACCTCTCTCCGCTAGACCATTACTTTGTGGATGATAGACAGGTGCTTTAGTCAGTTTAATTCCACTTTTAGTACAAAATTCATTTAATGTTTTGGAATTGAACGGAGGACCATTGTCACTAACTATTTCACTAGGAAATCCAAATGTCTTGAAAAATAGTCTTAAACCTATACATAACTGAGTTGTATCAGTTTTTACGTAGCTTTGTACATCTATATATTTACTATAGGAATCTATTAGAATTAAAAAAGTTTTTCCATCGAAATGAAAAAAATCCAAATGAATTCTTTGGAAAGGGAACATACTTGATTACCATTTAGTACTAACAACTTCTTTTGAAAAATGTTGAGTCATTTGACAACTTGGACAACTTTGTACATATTCCTCAATACGTTTGTCAAAATTTGGCCACCATACAAAACTTCGAGCTATCATTTTCATCCTGACAATACCATCATGGTTAGAATGGATTATTCTCAAAATTTCATTTTGTAATGACATAGGAATAACTATTCTATCTCGATAGTAAAGACACCCACCATCTATAGAAAGATCTCCTTTAATTCTTTGAAATGGTTTGACATTTGCTGTAATTTCTTTCGGCCAAGAATTACTTCTTATATACTTTAAAACATTTTGTATGACTTCATCATTTTTACTATATAGATTTATTTTTTCTACATCGACTGGACTATCAATACTTGTGGACAACATACCAATATACTCAACGCCTTTATGATCTGGTAATGGTAAACGCGACATTGCATCTGCGGGACAGTTTTGTTTTGAGTGACGATATTGAAGATCATAGTCATATATTGACAACTCTACAGCCCAACGCTGCAACCTGGACACTGAAATTTTTGATGTTCCTTTTTTGGGACCAAAAATTTTTTTTAGGGCTTGACTATCTGTACATAATTTAAACTTGTGACCATAAATATACTTATGATACTTTCTAACTCCAAACAAAATAGCGAGTGCTTCGCGATGTACTTGGGAGTAATTTTGTTCGGTTGTAGAAAGAGTGCTTGAGGCAAATAAAATAGGTTTTTCAAAAACATTTACTATATGTGATAAGACAGCCCCCACACCATATGGGCTTGCATCACATGTAAGTACTATAGGTTTACTTTGATCGTACAACTCTAAAACACTACCTTCAGTAATGAGTTTCTTCGAATTTTCGAAACATTCTTGAACTTTACAATTCCAAACAAATTTTGTATCTTTTCTAAGGAGCTGGTATAAATCATGCAATTCATTTGCAGCATTTTTAATAAATTTACCATAATAATTTAACATTCCCAAGTAAGACTGTAGCTCTTGGACGTTTTTGGGAATTGGTGCTTCATTTATAGCTCTAAGTTTATTTGGATTTGGAAAAATTCCCATTTCACTTATACAATGACCTAAATAAATAATGCTTTTTTCAAAAAATCTGCATTTATTTAAATTAATTTTTATATTAAACTTGTTAAGTTTTGTTAAAACTTCTACAAGGGTTTTCTTACAATTTTGAAAGTCTTGACCACCGACTAGACTTTTCGGAAAGTTTAAGTTGTAGGTAAGCACCAGACAAATCGATTATACAAAATAATTTACAATTAGCTAAACCAGGAAGTGACTTCACTTTTTGATTCAATCATGTTATTTTGACTTTCTGCCATCTCCCAATTAATAGCAATTTCACAAGCTGATTTAAACGTAAGTTTTGACTCTTTGAGAAATTTTGAGCGAAGCCTATTATCACGCACTCCACAAACAAATTTATCACGTGAGGCTCGCTGAAGATAATCACCAAAATTACACTTTTGTGCCAATGCTTTCAATTTGACTATATATTCGACGATGGGAATATTATCTTGATTAACTTTGTAGAATTTGTAAGATTCTGATATTTCGTTAACCGCTGGTTCGAAATAATTGGTTAAAATTGTGACCAATTCCGTATATGATTTTTTCTGATGGCTCGTCGGGAGCACACATTTTTCTGACTATAGAAAATGCATCCGAGCCGATATAGGTTAAGAAAAGTGGTACTTTCTTTGCTTCTGGTAAATCATTTGCGATAAAAAATTGTTTTAATCGCATTTCATATTCGACGAAATCATTACCCATGACATATGGATCGATGTGTCCAATTATAGAACTCATATTTTTTGCTGAATTTTTAATTAGTTCCTTTTTTGTCTTTTCTTCGTCAATTTCCAAATACCAACCAAAAAAAATAGTGCAATCAAAAATAATCTTCAAATTAATACCTACCTAACAATAGAAAAAAAATATCAACTGTGTACCCACTACCCATATAATTAAAAATAAAACAACACAGCGAGTTCCCAATGTGCTCCCCGCCTTCCCCGCTCTCTCCATTCTAACTTCTCTCACAGTTACTTGCATAGCTGCTGCGCGCACTGTCTGCTAAATCACACAGTGTAGCAAAAGACTATGTAAGTAATGCAAGATAAATTGCGGTTAAATTTTTTGTTGATGTACAGGAGCGGATCAGTGTGATTACCATTAAGGCATAACACTAATGGATAATTGCAACTGTGAAGTTTTTTTGTAATCAAAAAAAAAAATTTTCTGCATAGTTAACTGTCTTGCTTTGGTTTTTTTTTGTGTTTTTGTGTATTGTGATGGCTGGTAAGTTTTGTGTCGAATATAGCAACATTCGGGGGCTAAGAAAAAATTTGTGTTCTGTATACGTCCATACTGTTTTAAACAGGCCAGCTGTTCTGGCACTAAGTGAAACCCAGGTTGGCGAAAACACCGATCATACGGAGTTTAACCTTCATGGTTATAGCTTAGTGCCATTATTCTTTTCTCACCATGGTCTAGCCGTTTACGTCCGTAATGATGTTGCCTACCAGCTTCTGCCACAGTATGGCCAATGTATTAATACAAATTTTAACTATATATGGTTCAAATTTACTGTTCAAAGGCGCATCATTCATACTTGTTTTATTTATCGCAGCCCAAGTTTGGATAGTAATTCGACTTCAAACGAATTCGATGCGCTGTCCGACTCTATCCAGAGAATTGTATCCCATTTTCCGCACAGTGAGATCGTTGTTACGGGCGATTTCAATGTACACAATTCTTCGTGGCTGCGCTATTCGGGTCAGACAACATCCGAAGGAAGGTATGTCGAGATTTTTGCTGAGTTAAACCACCTGACTCAGTTAGTTGACGAGCCAACTCGGATTCCTGACGTTGCAGGTCAATCCGCCAACACTTTAGACTTGTTTCTTACTTCTGATCCTAATAAATATACTGTCAGTGTATTATCGCCTCTAGGCACATCAGACCATTGTGTCATATCTGCAAATTTCTCATGCCAAAAAACGCCAGTTAAAGTTAAAACCCCTACGAGAACCGTTTGGCAATATGAGAAAGCCAACTGGGACGGTCTCAATGAATTCTTCAGGAACTTTAACTGGTCACTATGCTTCCTCGATAGTGACGTGGATTCCAGTGCAGATATGATTACAAACTTAATTCTTTGTGGAATGAGAAATTTTATCCCGAATAGGGTAAAATCTATCAAACCCAAAGAAAACTCATGGTTTGATTCGAGCTGTAAAGAGGTTATTAGGATCAAAAATGTAAGTTTCCGGAATTACAAAGCCAACCCAACTGAGGAAAACCGGAATAAGTTCAAACAAGCTAGAAAGACCTGTAACGGACATATACGACGCATTAAATTTTTGCATGACCAGAAATTACGGCAAAAAATACTACAATGTCCCAGTGGTAGTAAAAATTTCTGGTCATTTGTAAAAAATGTGCGTAACACTACGTCATCGTCAGTTCCTACGCTCGTTTTCAATGACACTCCCTATGTAAGCTCGATTGATAAAGCCAATTTGCTTGCAGCACAGTTTGCTGTTAATTCGATGCTGCCAGTGAGTGACATGACTCCGCCTGTACTTGAAAGCGTAAACGATTCTATGGGACGAATCTTCTTTCGCACTCGTTCAGTTACTAGAGTACTTAAAAATCTTGACATTCACAAATCCGCTGGCCCGGATAGTATCCCCGCTATTGTTCTGTAGAGGTGTTCTTCAACGTTGGCAAAACCACTGCGTAAGCTTTTCCATCTGTCCTATTCTACAGGTCTCTTTCCGAGTGGATGGAAAACTGCATTTGTCCAGCCTGTCCCTAAAAAAGGCGAATCCTCCTCACCATCTAACTATCGTCCAATTGCACTTACTTCCCTTCTTTCCAAGGTCATGGAAACACTGATCAATTTTCAGCTTAAGAAATATCTTGAAGAACGGAAGCTTCTTAATGACCGGCAGTATGGCTTTCGTTGCAATAGGTCCACTGGTGATCTCATGGTTTATCTCACCGAACAGTGGAACAAATCTTTACATCGTTTTGGAGAAAGTAAGATTATTGCACTTGATATTTCAAAAGCATTTGATAGAGTTTGGCATCAAGCTCTCTTATCGAAAATGCGTGCATTTGGTATTGATGAATCCCTTCTTCGTTGGGTTAGAAATTACCTTTCAGACCGTTCAATTCAAGTAGTATTGGACGGGTTCAAATCTGATATTCACAAAATAAACGCTGGTGTGCCCCAGGGCTCCGTTTTGTCTCCGACGCTGTTCCTTATTTTTATAAATGATCTTTTGTCTGAAACTTCTAACCCACTAAATTGTTTCGCGGATGACAGTACCCTCAGCTTTTCATATTCGTTTTTAGATTCTCATCCTTGTCCTTCGGATGTGGAACTTCAACGGCAGCGTATGATAAGCTCATTAAATTCTGATCTCGACAGAATCGTACAATGGGGAATCAAAAACCGTTTAGAATTTAATGCTTCGAAAACTCAATGATGTCTACTGTCACAAAAGCGTAACCCTCCCCCAATGCCACTATCCATGAGTGGTACTTGCATTGAGGAGACTGAACAGCTATCAGTCTTAGGTATGTGCATTACAAACCACTTATTGTGGAGTGATCACATATTTGACATCGCCAAAAATGCTGCTAAGTGTTTAGGTTTTCTCCGACGATGCAAGAAGTTTTTTACCCCTTCTGATCTGGCTATAATTTATAAAGCCTATATTCGTCCAAAACTTGAGTACAATTCCCATATTTGGGCAGGTGCTCCTATAACCCACTTGAGTCTCTTGGACAGAATTCAAAAGAGAGCTCAAAAAATGATAGGTGACCGTTGTCTAACTGAAACTTTTGCATCTCTCGAGCACCGTCGCAAGGTTTCATGTCTCTCATTATTTTATCGCTACTTCCATAAGCAATGCTCTAATGAAATAGCCAGCTGCATTCCTCCCCTCAAACGATTCAACCGTAATACTCGTTCTTTTAGGAATGCCCATCAGTTTACCCTTGAGCCCAATTTCGGACGTACTATTAAGTACAGAGATTCTTTTTTTAGTCGCACTACACGAATGTGGAATGCTTTACCAGACTCAATATTTCCCACTCATTACAATGTGCAGGCATTCAAAACCAATGTGCATCGGTATCTCCTTTCAAATCCTATCCTTCCTTCCTAATTACTCGCACTGTGTATAATCATTATAAGGGTATTCATATCCCCTTGAGTGCGCGTACAATATAAAAAAAAAAAAAAAAAAAAAAAAAAATTCGCTATCAGATTTTGACATTTGTTCATACGAAGGCGTAACTTAACCTTTTATTGTTTGTACTTTTTTTTTATTTTTTTGTTCAATATTTGATTGGCTGATTTAAAATTAGAATTTTATTTTATACACAGTTATCCTCGTCGTTATTATGTTTTAGAAGATGTTTGTGGATTATATATAAATAATGGTGATTACTTTGGAATTCAAACAGGAAGTGATTTATTTAGTAAAGTTATAATAAGAACTTAAGATTAATATTTTGTGATGTTTTGTTATACTTAAACCTAGCTTACATGGAGTACAATAATAATGTACTAGAATTTTAATATATAACAGTTTCTTGCCAATTTTGTAAATCGAATAGTCATAAAATCTTTAGTTGTAAAAAATTCATTTCTCTTTCAGTTGAAGATCGCAATCAGAAGGTGCGGAAACTTCAATTATGCACCAACTGTTTGCAAGGGCATCATTCTTCATCGTGTCAGCAGCAAAGCAGGTGTAAAAAGTGCTACGGGAGACACAACACCTTACTGCATTATCCGGCCAAGAAGGACATAAAAAACACAGCTTCCGGTAAGAGTGATAATCATATTTGCTCCTTCAGGGTCATTTGTTAATACATCGTTAGGAGTCGCATTGAAAGGTCGTGAGGTTTATCACTGCAATCGTTAATATTCTATGCTCAAACGGTACGCGTATCCCTTGTCGTGCTATGTGTGACTCAGGCTTACAACTAAATTGTATTACTACCTCTTTAGCTCAGCAATTAGTAGTAGTACCCGTAGCTTGATGGTTAGTGCGTTGGACTGTCATGCAAGGGGTCTTGGGTTCAATCCCTGCCTGTGCCACCTAACTTTTTTCACGGGTACTGCCTCTTGCGAGGAATTGACAAATCCTCCAAGAGTAATTCTTGTCATGAAAAGTGCTTTCTCAAATTAGCTGTTCGGATTCGGCATATAAACTGTAGGTCCCTTCCATCTCTGACAACATTACTCGCACACAGGAATGGTTGAGAGTTGTAAGTCACTAGGCCCTGTTTCTTCATGGACTGTTGCGCCACCTAATTTATTTATTTTTTTAGCTCAGCAATTAGGTTACCCAAAACGAAGAAAGGACATTCCAATAAGTGGAATCGGAGGCAAAGAAAGTCAGGCTAATTATGTTATAAATATTTCAGTTGAATCCAGAACCTCCTCATTCAAAGGGACAATGGAGGCCACTATAATGCCAAAAATAAGTGACTATCTGGCGGCTGCACCTCTGGACATTCAAACTTGGGACTTGCCATCCAACATTCTTCAGCTGATCCTAATTCGATTAATTCTCGCCGCATAGACCTTCTAATCGGAGCAGAAATATTTTTCGAGCTTCTTTTACCAGAAGAATTTAAAGTTTTAAGCAACCTTCCATTATTAAGGAATACAAGGTTAGGTTGGGTTTTAGCAGGAAGCAATATAGATTCTAATCACAATTCTTTCTGTAATTCAGTCTCAAAACCTAGTCTGAGCTATCTAGATAAATTAGTTCGATGTTTTTGGGAAATTGAAAATGTTGAAGGTGAATTAAAAGTGTACAGTGAAGAAGAATTTAAGTGTGAAGAACATTTCAGTAAGCACGTGGAAACAACACGTTGTGGTCAGATGAAAAATTGTGAAGTTCAATAGAAATGTCAAAAAAACGTTTTTTATTGATCGGAAAGGAAGCTTGGGAAGAACTTGGAGTTGAAAGAAAGCTATATAAGTTTCATGGAGGAATATGAACGTCTAGGTCATATGACTCTGCTTCCCGAGAAGTGCATACCAAAATCGAACTATGTCCTTCCACATCATTGTGTTCTTAAACCTGAGAGTTCATCAACGAAGCTCCGGGTAGTTTTCGATGCGTCTGCAAAGACGACATCTGGGTATTCACTTAATGATACCCTCATGGTTGGCCCAACCGTCCAATCGGACTTATTTTCAATAATTGCTAATTTTAGGCTTTACAAATATGTATTCACTGGCGATATAAGCAAAATGTATCGTCAAATACTAATTCATCCCAAGGATAGAGCATATCAGCTTATTTTATGGATGTCAGATCCTATGAGCACCTTAAGAACATACCAGCTGAACACAGTTACGTATGGAACGGCTTCTGCTTCCTATTTATCGACTAGATGCTTAGTTAAATTAGCAAACGACTTTCAGCATATATACCCTAATGCATCAAAAATCATAACAAAGAACATATATGTGGATGACTGCCTTACCGGGGCAGATAATCTTGATGAAGCCAAGTCTCTTCTTGATGAAACCATAAAATTGCTAAGAGAAGGAAACTTCGATTTAACAAAATTCTGCTCAAATAATCCACGCGTTCTTGAAAATATTCCTATTGAAAATCGAGAGAGAATGTTGACTATATATCAATCTGAGGTGATTTAAACACTTGGTTTAGTTTGGGACTTGGTTTTTGGGTACAAAAAATACTCCCAATAATATGTCGAACAATTTCATCCGTTAGTTATTATACAGATTCTAAAACGGTTTTGGCATGGATAAAGGCACAGTACTACACATGGGAATGGGAGACATACATTGCACATCGTGTAGCTAAAATTCAATCGAATTCTGATTTGAATCATTGAAATTATGTTAGAGGAGAATTAAATCCTGCAGACCTTATATCGCGTGGATTAGGAATGAGAGATCTTATCAGATCGAGCATTTGGTTTGATGGTCCTGATTTTTTAAGACAAACTGACACGTCAAGCAATAAAATGGAGTATTTAATACAAGAACAAATTCCTGGGCGTCGAAAGCATAAGACGGTGCTGACTGTGTCGGTCCAAGATGATTTACTTTCTTCAGTTAATCATACAAATTCATTTTTTACTCCACAAAAAATCTTTGCATATTGTTGTAGATTCGTAATGAGTTTTAAGTCTCGTTGCGAAGAAAACAAAAGAACTGGTTCCTTAACTTTGGAAGACATCCAGAAGGGAAAAATTCTTTTGTGAAGGAGCGTACAGTTACGTTGTTTTCCCGAAGAATATAAAGCACTTCAGGCAGGAAAACCTCTCCACAATAATTCCAAAATATTATCACTAATCCCATACTTTGATAAATCAACAATGTTGATTCATGTAGGCGGAAGGCTTTTAAGAATGCTGAAATTCCTTCCCAATCAAGGAACCAAATATTACTCCCAAAAAAAACATTGTAATAACATTAATTTTAGAGCATTTACACAAAAAACATCTACACGTTTTCCATAGAACACTTATATCTGTCTCGAGACAACGTTTTTGGATTCTAAGTGTAGGAAGAGAAACTCGCAAGGTACTCTCTAAATGTATCCAATGTTTCCGTGCCAAACCCAGTTCCATCGATCAGTTATTAGGAAACCTACCTAAAGAAAGAATCGTTCCTTCTTGACCATTCCATTATTCAGGAGTAGACTTTTGTGGACCAATACGGACACATTATATCGTCTGAGGAAAAACTCCAACCAAATCATATCTTGCAGTATTTGTATGCTTTTCTACCAAAGCTGTGCATATTGAAGTGGTTAGCAACCTTACCACTGAAGCCTTTATTAACTGCTTGAAGCGGTTTTGTAGGAAGACGGGGTGTGTGCCATACCATATTCTGTGACAATGCCACAAATTTTGTTGGGGCAAGAAATGAATTGAAAGATTTCCAAGAGTTTCTTGATTCACCCAAAACTCAAACATCAATCAATTCAAATTGTCTGAAAATGGGAATCAATTGGAAACATATTCCACCACGCTCTCCTCACTTTGGAGGACTTTGGGAGGCCGCTTTTAAATCCGCAAAAATATTATTATTAAAATATTTAGGAGAAGCTTCTTTAACTTATGAAGATCTTTCAACAGTTGTGGTTCAAATTGAATCCATATTAAATTCACGCCCACTTACACCCAACTCCTCCGATCCTAATGACTTGCAGGCATTAACTCCAGGTCATTTTCTAATTGGCGCTCCATTAACTTCGCTTCCAGAGTCTGACATTTCTGATCACAAAATCTCAAGATTAGACAAATTTCCTCAGGTTCAGCACATTCAACAGCATTTTTGGCAAAGATGGTCAAACGAATATCTCCATCTTCTCCAACAGAAGTTGAAATGAAAAGGGCACTCCCAAAATGTAGAACCTGGAACAATAGTTGTTTTAAAAGATTCACACCAACCTACAATGAAATGGAAGCTTGGACGTGTAATTGAAGTCGTGAAGGGAACGGATGGTTTAGTGCGTGTAGCGCATGTTAAAACGGATGCAGGAACATACCAAAGAGCCTTTCATAACCTTTGTCCTTTACCGATTGATTATAAAGGGCAGCAAGAGGAGGCTTTGAAAGTACCAACAAAAACCCAACCCTCAATGAGATTAAGAAGTGAAAGATTCATCGGCAATTCTTTGGTAACATTATTATGTTTTATGTTGCTATTGTTTCCATTAACAATCGCCACAGATACTGAACCCATAAGGATGACTAAATTCGACAATCCAACAGGCATCTATTTTGAGGATATTGGTACTGCTAGCACAGTCAATAGTTCTTGGAACATTTATATATTTTACAATTTGTCATCATATTGGGCAGAGCTAGGAGAAGTAAAAACGTATTTAGACAGAATGGATAAAATCTGTTTAGATGAATTAAAAACTAATCCCTACTGTTTGCCCACACTTACCGCATTGACCTTGTCCATAACTATCATACCTTCTATAACAAACGGGTAAGGATTGCTAGATCTCCTTTCGACTTTATCGGAAACGTTGCACATAGTCTATTCGGGGTATTGAGTCAAGATGATGCTAAGGACATACAGCAGCAAATCTCTTTGGCTCAACAAGATGAACAGCACCTAGTACATCTCTTAAAAAGGCAGAGCTTGATCGCAGATTCAACCGTGAATCTGCTTAAACGAAACAATTTACAACTCACGGAGCAATATAAAGGCCTTAAGACTATGTTCGAATTATAATTAAACAACATTGAAAGGCATCAAGAAATAATTGATGTTAGCCAGAGTTTTTCTGCGTAAACATCATATTTGATTTTATCAATTACGAACCTCGAGAGGGTATAGGTATTTTGAGTTAACAGAAAATCAATTACTGTCCTGCCATCTTATATATATATACTAAAAATTATATTTGCAACCAACAATTACCAACAATCAATGGTGAAATGAAGTTAAATATAGAAGATTATAGAGGAATTGAAGATTGTGATGCGGCTCAATGTTTAAGACCAGATGACATTGGCCAGGCCGCCGTGCTGCCGCTTCTCGCTGCCAATTGATGTTGTGTTGGAAGCACCTCATCTTAGGCCAGGGCTAAAAGGAAGAAGGAAAAGAAAAAGGTTGACAGGAAAGAAAGTCAGGAAAGAAGAAGGAGAAGAAGAAGGAATCGGACGACCTAAGGAGAGGGAGAAAAAAGGCACAAGATGTCCGCTGCGGGGGTCGCGGCATGCTTGTTCGGCTCGGCTATAACTCGCCGGTTGGTGGGGGGGGATCTTGCCCCGACAGACGGACCACTCCATTTACAAAACATAAATCATGCCTGGAAAGATGAAAAAAAAACGATACGATATCACCACCTAATTGCGTGTACCACACTCGCAGCTGCTGGTGACGGTGCAGCTGGGCCTTAAAATTCCCACCCCTCCGTGGAATCCGGTAGGCCTGCAGAAAATCCGGACTCCCCTTTGTTGCCTCTCCTCAGAGCACCATCTTAGTCGCAATTGTCATAATATCGTCACTCCCCTTTACTTACCCTACTCACCCCCTTGGGACTCCTCTACTCGGCCATCAAGCTATTGGCCCGATAACACAAATAATTACAAAAATGTTCTGTTTTCAACTTGTAATACATCACCCTTAATGACCTTTATTCATGTCTTAAAAAAGAATTTTGTAACAAAGAGGCGAAAATTTCTACCAAAAAAATTCCTTTTATACATATATAGACGCTTTTAAATTTTTAATTTTATGATGGAACCCGAAAATTAGAACCGTTATATGCATAAAGCCTGGAAAAACAACCTCTCGCAACTATTTCTCAGGCGTATTAATTCACGCCCGTTACTCCAAGAAACGCTAAACCCTTTCACCCTCCTACACATAGAGCTCTATCTTAAGGGGTACCAAAAGGGGCAAAATCTTGCTTCCCGCGACCGAGACGTGGACAGAACCCCAACACGGAGTCTTACCCAAATTTGCCGGTGTCGGTATTTTCCAAACCCTTTTGGACTGCACTTTCAAATTCACAAAAAAACTAATTAAATAGGACTGAATCCTCACAAAAAAAACCAAAATGAAATTTCGCTCGGATAAATGGCATGAACAAAGGTTCACATGCATATACATATATATATATCAAAAACTGGCCTCTGCAACTGGAGAATCTTGATTCGGCTGGACTCTTGTAATTCGGCTTCACCAGAATCCTCCTGCCTCGCTTTCTTTCTCGTCGTCGTACCGACGACCGGCAACTTTCTTGCCAAATTTTTTTTAGAGTTGCTCCGGTACTTGTTGCGACGTTCTACGAAAATTATTCTCAAAAATTACAAAAAAATGAAAAGGGAAAAAGGGGTGACGTCCGTTCGACTCCCGCTGAAAATTGATAATTATCACTAAACAACCTGCATCCCTAACTCGACTCTAACACTCTCTTACTTGATAATCCGGAGTTTCACGGGCTTAAGCTCCTGTTTTTCTTTTGATTGAAACCAACTCTGGCAAGGGCCACGGATTACCTGGTGCAGGATCTTACAATCACCCTGGAGCGTGAAAGAAAAATAGTAGGAATTACTTCCAGGAACATACACCGGCGCACAAAACTTTCTTCTTTTACAGAAAAACAACCCAACTATAACACTCACCCTTTTACGATAAAATTCACTAATAAAATTCACCAAATGCCTTGATTTTGTTTTAGCTTTCAGCTTAGATATCCTATACATATACTTATCTAAATGCACTTCGCACTATATTATAATAACTTTTAGATAAAATCTCGTTGAATTCTTGTGAGCTCTCTGACGTTTGAACTTCAAATGTCCTCTTCATTCGCTCGAAACTTCCTTCTAACCTACGATTGCCATTCCTCTGTTCGTTTTTGTTTGCGCCCGTAGAATGCAACGTCATGCACTCGGCCATTTTTAGTCGATGCACTTGTCAAACTTAGCTTTAAGCCCTAGTAATCCTATATGTGATGCGTTCTTTTTTTTCTATTGTTTAGTTTCGTTAAATTATTTTCGTTTACTTTTTGTAATAATTTTTGTGAACTTTTTAATTTGTTATTTATTCACTTATCATTTATTTATGTATTATTCAATTCAGTTTAATTAACAAAAAAAAATACAAATAAAATAAAATACTAAATAAAACAAATTGTTTTCCTTGTGCACCAATTGCACCGATTGCTTCAATTGCACCAATTGCATGAAACCATAACAGAACAACGCAACTTTAAACACGTAAGAATTTGTATATAAGAATTATTGTATACCTAGCCTTAACCACATAATAAGTCAATTCAACTCTTTCCAGCCCAACACATCCGCATTCCAAAAATTCTTTTCGCTTCTTTCTACTTTCATTCATGTTTTTTATTTTTTTGTCTATTGTTTACTTCCGCTTTTTTCTTTCAGCCATTTATGAATGAATGGAATGGACCATTCACGCCGCCCGTACCAAGCCCAACAAGACGACCAAACCTGCTCACCATCCACCATAGTTATTCCGGTAAGTATTTATTATTTTCTTTTTATAATATTTGATAATATATTTCCATTTTCCTTACTATATTGTTTGTTTCTTTTCAGATTACCAGTCGCCGATGACCGGAGGATAAACAAACAACGGGGATGGGACGGAATGGCGGTAGGCGAAGACCAAGGGTCCGACAGCAAGAAAAAAATATCGTAAGTACCTAAAACCTTGATATTATTAACATCCATGTTGAATTTAATTAAATATCTTTACTCATTTGTGTTTTCAGGTTGTAATTTAGCGCCAGCGACGCCTCTGCTGCCACACAACTTGGTGTTCACCAAATTGCGGCTCACCATGAGGACAACGACCTCCGCCGACATCCCTCCACTGCTAGTGACGACCAGCGAGGACAATATCGTAAGTAAATTATGTTCTTATGTTGATTTTTTTCCTACCTATCTCATCCTCTTTTGCATTTCAGAGCAATTTTTTTCGCAGCCGACGCCTCAGCTGGCCAGGAACGATTTCCCAACGGGGTGGTTTTGTTGAGGATCATGACTATGACGACCGGCAGCGAGAACAAAAATCGTGAGTATAACTAAAGTGTTATTGTTTTCCTCTATTTTAAATGTATTCTTTTTTTATTTTGTAGGAACAAAATCTGCGCCGTTCGACGCCTTAGCTGCCAAACACGCAGCCGTAACAATGGATAAGTCTTAAGCAATATTCACATGAGCACGACCAACGACCAACGAATGAACGAATATTCGTCGATTTTGACATTTCTTTCACATGAGAGTTTTTAATTCGTCGCGAATGAAGTTTGATATCACCACCGAAACCAAAACAAGAACGATTTTTTTAGGTTAAGTACGCGCGATTTTTTTATTCGTTGCGAGTGTGGATAATGTGGAACGCGAATAAAGTTTGACAGTTCGTATCAACTATAATTTTTTTCGCGACGAATAAATTTGTTTTCATAAATTTATTAATATATGATATTGAAAAGTAAAAGTATACATCATAAATCAAATAGAAACTATATTGCTATCGTTTTGTTAAGAATGTATGTGGAAATATGTCTTCAAATGTATATAAACTCACATTTTGTAATTCATTCGTCGTTCGTTGGTCGCGCTCATGTGAATGATGCTTTAGAGGTTCCAATAGTTGGATATTCGCTCTTGAAGATGTTGCAACTGGTTTACTTGTATGTGAAGGAACTACGAAGGGCTTAGCCCTAATTGAAAGTGGTTTGATAGAATTTTTAAGACCATGTACATTGAAACTCCCACATATAATTACAAATGGCCGAGTTCTTAGCAATACCACTATACAAAATTCGTTCGTTCCCTCAATTAGAATCCACTAAAGATAATAGTGTTATTGCATCTTTTTATATGGAAATACAAATTTTAAAGGACAAAATAAATGAAGTAGCTAAAGATTTAGATAAGGCTACCTGGGCAAATGATATAAACACTCATGATTATCATCACTAGGTCATAAGCTTCATATTATTTATTGCAATGGTCGGATTCATCATATTTTACTACTTAAAAAATAGAAAACCCAAACCCCTTCCTAGAAAAAACTCTCCTCGCTTCGAAATAGACACAGAATTTTAGAGTTTTGAGTGATTAGATCCCTCAAAGGTGGGGAATATGT
This sequence comes from Eupeodes latifasciatus, assembly GCA_920104205.1. NCBI lineage: Eukaryota > Metazoa > Arthropoda > Insecta > Diptera > Syrphidae > Eupeodes > Eupeodes latifasciatus. Next base: position 222,110,492 of record OV049924.1, read on the forward strand.
TAAGTAACACAAAAACACCCGACCATATATTATCCACACATACATTTTAAATAAATGCTGACACGATGGGAAATGATGCCTTTATCATTTCCCGTATACTATTTTTATTCTATTTTTTGTTATCCAAATGTTTACCTTCCCCACAAATCATATTCCACCCAACTCCCTCAGCAGCGTGAGACCAGACGAAATATGATCTTCAATAAAAGTTCAATGCTTTGTCTCACGCGCTGATATTTAATATTTATGCAGACTGACCACTTTTTAGTTTGCCTTTTGCAAACCTTTGGTCAGTCGAATCACTCATCATTAATATTCACAAGAGAACACTTGTCTCTTTAATTTGTTAAATACAAATTATTTGTTACCATGATTATTGTTCGTTTTTAAAACTTTATTTGTGTAAACAACTACCATGACGTTTCGCCCCGCACAAAATCTATGAGCCTGAATCCGTTGTCGGAAGTGTTGTCGCGCAGGCTGTTTTTGCCGATTTATTCCACCAAAGATGGCTTCCCGCCCAGGACAATTTTAGTATCGTAGCGAGGACACTGCTCATATGTTTTGTCTAAGAGCTCGAAGAACATATCTTTGGTGTTGTCATCCTTCTCTTCTGTGGGGGCGTGCGCGCATATCAGGCTAATGTTGCCGAATTTAGCCTTGATGCGGATGGCATTAGGCGCTTGTTAATGCACCTATAGCTCAAGACATGTTGCTTAAGTCTGGCTTTAATGACAAAGCCGCATCCAAATAGGCGCTGTTGGTTTTCTCGGTAGCAGTCACCATACTAAATATCGCAGTTTTTCATCCTCTTTTTGCCCGACCCATCCCATCGTATTTCCTGGATGGTGGTGATGTCTGCTTTATAGCAGTCTAGGGCCTCCGCCAATTCTTCGGCTGCACGTGGTCTGTTAAGGGACCTAACATTTCACGTACAGATCCGAAGTTCGTTGTCCTTATTTCGTTTGCGTGGGTTGTCAACAGTAAATCCGTCCGTATCCGAGGCTTGTTGGTGCTTCGCAACTAGGATATTTTAACGTGGTCAGCAAGTCACCCCGAACGGCACAACCCCCAACCTGGAGGGCCAGGTCCTTAGTATAACTCCAAGGACGGGGTGCCGGATAAACCGCTCCTTAAAGGCCTTGGCTCCGAATAAGTCGTAGAAGCCCTATAAGGTGTTCACTAAGCAGTTCAACCTTACTGGAACTGTAGACGCCACCGTTGATTCCATCTCGGGAATTCCTCCGCTGCCGTGTGGATAAGGAGAGGTCCCTTAGTGGAAACACCTCTCCCCCTCTCTCGTTTGCTACTGTTGCAATTTTATTCTCGCGGTAATTATTTAATCAAATTAAACGAATTTAAAACAAGAAATTAAGAAAACAAACAAAAACAAAACCAACTTAAGCAAATTTAACCACGGAAATGAAATGTGTCGATCTGTCAAATGACAGCGGCGAAGAAGCGAGAGGCAAATTGCAACAGGCAGCAAATAAAGTGCTGCCACCACAACGAGCTCAGAATGGGGTGGGTTCAGCGATTATAAATTTAATCAACGATTCGATTAATTTAAGTTGCGTGAGGATTGGTTTGATATCACTTGATATCAAAAATATTGTTTTAATTGAAAATTGCCACAGGGGCGTTCTTACGTTCAGTAAGCAAAAAGGGCGCCAGCAATTTTTTTCCTGAAATGTACAACAAAAGGAAATTGCAAACCTTTTAACAAGAACCTCGAAAAGAAACACCAACACAACAATAAAACCACTACAGAAATAAAAAGAACAAAATGGATACCTTTTTGATTAAAGTTATTTATTTAAGAATGCCTGAGAAACCTTACAAGAGTAGGACTAAAACTCAGGATCTTTTCAACATTAAATAAAACTGTATGGACAATGGACCGTTAAGGTCTTAATCCCCAGAAATAAAATTTCGGGATTGAAACAAAGAATTAAACCAATTAACACCAAAAATAAATTTTCTACTTATCTTTTCTTTTCCAGTTTTTCCTCTATGATCCTCAAATTGCTCCTCTTTTTTTTTCTTCCTTTCCTTCCTTTTTTTTTTAATAATTTTCTTTTCCTTCCTTCTTTTTTTTTTTTTTTGTTCACGACACTACTGATTCTTAAAATTTTTCTCAATTTTTTTTCTTTTCACAATCTTTGGTTGATATCACCCAAAAACTTTTTTGTTTCAACACCATGAATGCTTGCCAAGAATTGACGGCCAGATTCCAAGATCTGTCCTGTCTCTTCTTTTCATCTCCCGCCATTTTAGCTTTCAGCCAATATGGAGTGGCGGATTTCGATCACATCATCAACAGCCAATCGGAGATCGGCTTGTTGATCTCAACTTGTGATGAAATACTCGCGATCCTGCTTACTCGCCATTTCCTCTCACAGCTAAATGCAAGTCATCCTGGAATTCGCCGCCCGCTGGATTCACTTCCAGGTCACGACGATTCCAGGAGCTGCATTCAGCCACCCCCACTTTCTACTTCGATATCGAAACAAGACTAAGAAACTTAAAATTGAGAAAAACCTTTTCCTTTACTTTACCTTAACTTTAACTTTGACTTACTAACCGCGCGAAAGGAAAGAAAAAGAAAATAGTTACAATTTGGGATCTGTTAACTAAACCCGACTAAGTTTCCCGAAACTTAACCGTCCATCAGTCCATACAATTTGTTTAGAGTTTTACAAATAATTAATAATATCAACGTTAAACAAACAAAATTATCAATGTAAATAAAAGAAATTAAATATATACAAAATGAATTTAACTAAAAAATATAAGTTTACAATTTTCATAAAATTTTAAGTTGGGCCGTAGGCCATTCTCCATTTGGAGTAACTTCTCGCGCAACTTTTCCATATGCATCTACCAGACCGTCCATCTGGTTTGGTTTCACTTGAATGGAAACCAACCTTCTTTTTAAACCTGAAACGAGACTTGGTATTTTTTTCCTCACGAAAATGACAGAGAGAACCATGGTCAGAAGGACTATGGCCGTCCCGCTCTCTCTCATCGTCGTGTCGAAGGAATGTGACATTTGTCAAATCAAATAAAGTAAACAAAACAAAAGTGGATGCAAAATGCATCATTTTAATAAAATTAAAATTAAATGTGAAGAAGACTTGTTGCGTTCAATTATAACGCAACAAATCCCACCCTTTCCTCCTTAAAAAGGTGTTTGTTCATAACACAAACAAGATTACTCAACAAGCTCTCTCGTTTAACAATCACGAGATAGCAACATTTCTTAAAAAGGGACTTCCAATATTTATTCATTTTCCGATAACGACGTAAATGGCTTCAGATCTTTTATGTGCCAAGTGCCACGATCTTTGCCGTTGTCATCTTCCACAACATAAGTCCAAGGAGATAACCTTTTGGAGATTTTAAATGGGCCCACAAACTTTGGTGCCAATTTAGCTGCGTAGTAATTTGCAGCATCGGATAAAACAAAATTTCTTCGCCATACGAGGTCATTCGGGAGATATTGAGTATCTCTCCTCCTGAGATTGTATGTCTCGGCGGACTTCTTAACCGCTACTTTTAATTTTGCTGCTATTTCTATTCTTAACTTTCTGAACCGTTCTTCAATGGTTCCTCCTTCGACTCTCCTATTCCCTTCAATACTCTCACTCCTAATACCTTCGTAATTCCCACTCGTTGACATCTCTTTTCCAAAGTTTGCATAATACGGGCTAACACCTAGAACTTCATGTTGGGATGTGCGTATAGCACAAGCTACCTTAGCTAACTGAGAATCCCAGACTCGATGATTCTCTGAAACATACGCTCTCAAAGTTGTCTTAATGATTTGATTAATCCTTTCGGCAGGATTAGCCTGTGGATGGTAATGCGGAGTAAACCTAATTTTCGACGAATAACCCTCACAAAGTGTCCTTAACTCCCTACTCTTGAACTGTGGACGATTGTCACAAATGACAATCTTGGGAACTCCAAATAACAGAAAAACATTATCTTCTAATTCTTTACATACCGCCTTTGCGGTGGCTGTCCTAAGTGGAAACAATAAAGGAAATTTGGTAAGATAATCTACTACTGTTAAGATATACATAAATCCTCTGTTGGACTTAGGTAAGGGCCCTACTAAATCTACGCTAATCATCTCCCAAGGAGATGATGCTCCTACTCTCTCAGTCATAAGACCGGCTGGCTTGTCGTTAATCGGTTTCACCTGTTGGCATATACTACATTTCCTAACATATTTAATGACGTCTGCTCTCATCTTAGGCCAATAATATTTAGCTCCTACTCTCGCGAACGTTTTTCTAACCCCCATGTGCCCTGCTAGTGGACTATCGTGACACTCTTTCAAAACTCCTATCCTATCTTTCTTTCCGACTACTAACTTCCACTCCTCGTTATTGTCGTGAACGATCACATGGTTAGACTTTACAAATTTGTATAACTTCCCATTATCTACTCTCCAATTCGGAAAAGCTAACGGATTAGACTCAACTGAAGAAACCATCTTAGTCACCCAAGGGTCCTTATCCTCATCTGAAATCCCAGCTAACTCTGGAACTCCCCGAGATAACATGTCTGGTACTACATGTTCTTTCCCTTTCCTATGAATGATTTCAAAATCAAACTGTTGGAGCCGAACTGCCCAACGTGCAAGTCTACCTTGTGGATCTTTGAGGTTGCTCAACCAAATCAAAGAATAGTGATCCGTTACGACCGTAAACCGAACTCCTTCGATATAAGGCCGTAACTTCTCGATCGCCCATAAAACTGCCAGACATTCCTTTTCCGTAGTGGAATAATTTCTTTCACATCTATTAAGTGACCTACTTAAATAACAAATTACTTTTTCCCCCTCTTCAAATGTTTGGGTGAGTACGGCCCCGATGCCGTAGTCGGATGCATCTGTCTGAACGACAAATGGAAGCTTGAAGTCTGGACATGTCAAAATTGGAGCCGTGATTAAGCATTCCTTTGCTTTCCTGAAACTATCTAAACATTCCTGTGACCAAACGAATTTCCTACTCTTTTTCAACAAATCTGTCAAAGGCCTAACTAATGTTGCGAAATTCGGTACGAAGCGTCTGTACCATGAAACTGTCCCTATGAAACTCCTAACTTGTTTTACATTTTTAGGTGCAGGTATTTTCACCATACTATCTACTTTTTCTGGGTCCACGTGTAACCCGTTTTTGTCGACTACATAACCTAAGAATTTGAGTGAAGGTCTACAAAAATTACATTTGTCGCGACCTACTTTCAACCCTGCCTCTCGTAATCTCTAAGTGTTTTTCAAATGTATCTGTGACGATAATAATATCATCCAGATACACGAAGACGAATGGTTCCAACTCAGGCCCTAACACACTATCGATGAAACGCTGCCATGTTGCAGGCGCATTGTGTAATCCAAAAGGCATTCTTTTGAATTGAAAGAGACCCCTACCAGGTACCGTAAAGGCAGTGTACTTCCGCGATTCCAATGCCATTGGAATCTGCCAGTAGGCGGACTTAATGTCCAACGATGTTAAGAATTTGGCATTCCTAAGTTTGTCTAATATAGCCGAAATTATCGGCAACGGATACGCATCCCTTTCTGTAACCTGGTTAACCTTCCTAAAGTCGACACAAAACCTAAAACTATCATCTTTTTTCCTAATGAGAACAATTGGGGAAGCCCATGGACTGTTTGATTTCTCAATCACGTCCTCTTCCAACATCTCCTGAAGTGATCTATCTATATGTTCCTGCATTGCCGGTGAAACCGGATAATACCTTTGCTTAATAGGCTCCGACGAAGTTTTAATGACATTTTCTACCATTGTTGTTACTCCTAATCCCTCTGGCATATTCCTAAAAGCATTCTCGATTAAATGTTTAAGTTTCCCTTTCTGATCCTCGTCTAATTCAGACTCCTCTGTGATAGACGTAGTATCTATCAAGGCCACTATCTCCTGGCTCGAAAAACTCCACATGTTTGAACGTAAATCCGGGACTATGCCCGATAATGCCCAAAAATCGGCACCTAAAATCAAAGCATGCGGTAGGTTGGGAATGACTAAGCATTCAATCAAAATTGACCTACTCTCTACAACAATGGGTACTTTAACTATTCCTAACACTCCTATACTTGCACCATCTGCTAAATGAACTTCCCTAACATTTGAACTATCTAATTGTAATCCTACATCTTTTAAAATATGCCATGCGTCCCTACAAATAATTGTTCGCGATGCTCCAGAATCTAGTAATCCTAAAAACCTAAAACCATAAATATTAACTCCTAAAAACGGACGTCTATCTACACCACTTGAATCTAACGTGAAACCTAACCTAACTTTGCAAGCCAACTGGTCGCCAGCAGGCAACCTTCCTAACTCTGACGCCGGCGCTCTTTTCCTGCTGGCCCAAGAGTCCGATGCCCGTTTCCCGACGAGCAGCGTCTACAATTTTGTCTTGTGGTCCCTATATTACCACAACCAAAACAACGCCTAGGAGCGGAACAGGTATTAGCGAAATGGCCTTCCCGGTTACACTTAAAACAACGATTATTTCTATTGGGAGGGGGATCAGGATTAACCGCAACTCGAGTATCCGATACCGAGGCGATATAAGCAACATCCGGCTCCAAAGCCGACCTGTTGCGATAAGAGGGTGGAGGAACGAATGACTCAACATTTGCCCTAATGGTTTCTAGCCTTCTGCCCAAGGCCACCAAATCATTGACTGACTTAATGTCAGCTAAACCTAGCTGTGTCTGGTAAAATGGAGCTATATTCTTCATGAGAATAGCCAACTTTCTATTCTCACTCAGAGGCTCCGAAAAACGTTTAAAAAGAGTCTGCATGAGCGCAACGTACATGCCTATTGACTCTTCCTTACCCTGGGTTCGACGCCTGACCTCATCCAACAAGAGATCATCATAGTTGGAGGGCAAAAACTCCAACTTCAATTCCCTAACCAACTCTTTCCATGTTGAAGCCGTGTCCCTAATCGCCCTAAACCAGAGGAGCACCTTCCCAGTAAACAAATCCACCGCTGACCTGTAAATTGCTTCCTCAGAAACACCACGAGCCTCCCTCAATTCTTCAATTCGTTCGATAAAAGAGTTCACTGATGAACCACACCGTTCACCAGAGAACTGCACGTTCCACTTGTATGGTCGCTCGGGGTTCCGGTCACGGGGTGTATCACCCTGTATTTGGAACCCACTAGAGCTCGTTCGTTGGCCGACTGACGCAGCTGGCGCATCCAAATCTGCTGTCGACATTGATGATTGATTATTATTATTATTGTTATTATCATTAAAATTTTTAGGAGGTTCCATCACCTCCTCTACCTCGGACAATTTCGCCATCAAAAGCAAAATTTCCCCCCTTAAATCCGCTACCTCGTTAACCTCATCCGAAGAGGTTGTCGAGTGAAGACGTGTTGTGAGAGAGCTTAAGTGAAGTAAAAAGAAAAGTAAAACAAAATAAAATGAGTTGCAAAATCTGTTCATTAAAAATCGGAAGAGATATCTGTAAAATTAATTGCAGTGAGTGCGGTTTATTATTTCACGCAAAATGTGCCAAACTTAAACCTTCAGATGTAGAACACATAACTAAATCGGAAAAAACATGGAATTGTAAAGTTTGTGTGCAACAAAAAAAGAACAACCTGAACCGATTATCGTTATCATCTTCTTTTGCCACTAACAATGTTAGTCTGAGTGCAGATGACTTAACTCTGGAGGGCATTCACCTTAAGATTATGGAAATAAAAAATACACTTGCTAGTACTCTACACTCTTTGGGTCTAATGCAAGCACAAATTTCTACTCTCGAGGAAACAACACGATTGCTTTCAGAAATACAAAAAGAAAACGAAATGATTAAAGCTGAACTAAAAACAACAAGAGAGAGACTTGATAATGTAGAGTACATGTATCACTCTAAACACATTGAGCTGCGTGAGGTTCCCTTTTTTGAGAACGAAAATGTGTGTGCAACGGTGATCGAAATCCTAAACAAGGGAATTGATATGCAACTGACGGTCGATGATGTGGAGATGTGCTACAGAAAGAAGATCAAGGGGGCACCATCTGGTACAGTGATTGTGCAGCTTCGAAGTAGGAGTGTGAAGGAGGAAATCTTGGCAGCTTTATACGCTAAGAAAGTGGCGATCAAAGCAGAAACAATCTTCTCTTCATGCAAAGGCCGAATCTTCATCAACGACTGGCTGTCAAACAATACAAAGATGCTCATGAGGGAGGCAAAAATTGCAAAAACAAATCATAAGTATGAATTTCTTTGGGTGAGATATGGAAAAATTATGATGCGCAAGACGGCTGGAATGGAGGTTAAATTCATCAGGTGCATTGATGATCTTAATCATTTATAATAATTTTTATTTTCTATATTTTAATATTCAATTACAGTAACAACATTTGCATGATCGGTGATATTAACATTGATATTTTGGGTTTCCCGTCTAGCTGTGATGATTATTTGCTCCTTTTATCGTCACTGGGGTTCGAATCATTTGTAAATGTGCCAACGAGAGTTACAGATTACAGTAAGACCTGTATAGACCATATTTTTGTTCGTGCCAAAAGCTCTGAAAATATGCGCCCGTTTTTACTCGAATGGGATGTTAGCGATCATTTTGCAACGGGGGTGTCTTTCCTGGACTTATTAAAAAATAGTAAACAAAAAAATGAAAGTTCGAGTATTCAATTACATCAGGAAATAAACTACACGTTGCTTAATGATTGTCTCGCCGCTGAAAGTTGGAATTCTGTCTATAGCTGTAACTGTCCTTCAGACGCTTTTCGGAATTTTATTGACATTTTATCTGGTCATGTTTCTTCTAGTAAATCCATAAAACAAAAGCGAAAGTACAAAAAAATTAAACCATGGATGACTGACCACTTGTGCCAAAAAATTAATGCTAAAAATGAATTCTATATTAAGAACAAAGGCAAATTACATCTACCAAATATAAAGATCGCCTACAAAAGTATGCAGAAAGATATCCTCGATGGAATTAGTAAACAAAAGGAAGCATTCTTCAAGAAAAAATTCAACGATAGTAGGTCTAATCCAAAACAGCAATGGAACATCATAAATAATCTTTTAGGAAAACAAAATGGTGGCAATGAACTTAAACGCATAGAGTTTTCAGAAAATACGGTTTCAGAAAGCGATGCGGATATTGCAAATAATTTTAATCTGTTTTTCAAAGATATAGTTAAAAATCATACACCAATTTCCTCGAACATTGAAAATGTTTATCTAGAACATCCAAATGATGATTTAATTTTGTCTTCGTTCTTTTTTAGTGCGGTTACCGAAAATGAAGTATCTAATGTGATTGCTAACTTGAAATCAAAAACTTCCTTTGGAATAGATGGCTTAAGCAGCATAGTAATAAAAAAAATAAATGTTTTTATAACAAGGCACTTATCATATATTGTCAACTTAAGCTTTAAAAGTGGGATATTCCCAGAATGCCTTAAAACTGCAATTATTATCCCGATACATAAAAAAGGTGACACAACAGACCCTAATAACTACAGACCAATTTCGTTGCTATCGGTTTTCTCAAAAATTTTTGAAAAATTAATAACTAAAAGAATGCTTAAGTTTATTGGTAAATATAGAATTCTCAGCTCTTCGCAATTTGGATTCATGAAGGGTAAGTCTACCGAAGATGCAGTAGTGACTCTCTTGGAAAGCATCAATAATGAACTTGATAAATCAAATAAATCTGGTGCTCTGTTTCTTGATCTGACGAAAGCATTTGACTTAGTCGACCATAAACTTCTTTTAAATAAACTTTACAGATATGGATTCAGAAGTAACATTTTAAATTGGTTCTCATCCTATCTTCAAAACAGGTCCCAGCATGTGCGAATCGGTACAACTATGAGTGATTCGATCACTAGTGTATGTGTAGGGGTCCCGCAAGGGCCAGTGCTCGGGCCTTTACTTTTTATTGTTTATATAAATTCAATTTTTCAGTTGCCCTTGGAAGGAAATATGGTTGCTTTTGCTGATGACTTAGCCCTTTCGTATTCTGCTCCTTCTGTTGATAGAATAAAAGTCTCAATGAATAGTGATCTATCTATTTTGGCAAATTGGTTTAAGTATCATCAGATGGTGCTGAGTAGCAAATCCAAGATTATGTACTTTTCCTTGTCAAATGAGATTTCTATTGAAAATGTTGGTCTTCATGACGCAAGCTGTGATCAATCTAGTTGTACCGTTTCTTGCATGCCACTTGAATGTGTAACAGAATTTAAATACCTTGGCATAATACTAGACTCAAAACTGAACTGGAAGTCACACATTATGAGTGTTAAAAAAAATATGTATATTGTTTTGAACAGAATTTTTCTCTTGCGAAAAATAGTACCAGCAAACCTACTAACATCTATTTATTATGCATTAGCTAACTCTCGCTTAGAATATGGTATTTCCTGCTGGGGAAGTGCATTTGTCAGCAACCTACAGCCTTTAATCACAGCCCAGAAGAAGATAATTAGAGTAATGCTTCACAAACCTAGATGGGAACCATCATTTCCGTTGTTTAAATCACTCAATATATTACCACTTCGGCATCTTTATGTTTATAAGGTATTGAGACTGTTCTATCTGCGGGGTGGTCACAATACAGTAAGAAGAAATGCCATAAATCGTTCGTTGAGATCATCAGCGTCTACTGTGACTATCCAAAGAACTAGAACAGAGCATCTTAGACGCTTCTGTAGTGTCATAGCTCCATTTATATATAATAAACTTCCAGCAGATATATGCAACAGCAATAGCCAATGCCACAGGTTCTTAAAAAATCTTAGAATTTGGCTCTTTTCTAAATCAGATGTGGAAGACTTAATGCGTGTAGTAGCTTGACCTGTTATACCACGACAACCTAAACCATAAAAAAGATAGTTTTACTTGCTTTATTTAAATTAATTGCCATGCATAATTTTAAATTCATATCTCATTATAAATACATATTCTATCTCACATATTCCTTGCCCAATCCTAAAATCTTCATCTGATGCAAAAATAAATCTCTCTTTTTTTTTGTAGTGTACTCTCTTACAGCAATAACTTCGACGCGGTTTTTCATCTAAATTAAAAGTATATCTATTGAAAACGCACTTTACACTGGTATCCGTACCACAAAGTGCATGATACCCTTTCATTTTATAATTCATGGTCAAACACTCTTTTGTCTTATATAGTTTTCATAATTTTAATTTAATGAGTAATGATTTGTATAATACATTATGTATAATTAAATACTGTTAACCTTTAAATAACGAATTTGTTTATAGTTTATGTACAAAGTATAATTATATGCTTATTGTTCACTTTACGCTATTAATCATTATAATTAAACATTATTTTGCTAAGACTATAATTGTAAACATGAAATGGAAATAAATCTTAAATCTTAAATCTTAAGATTCGGCCTTAGCCCTAGAGATCCTACCCAAAGACCACTCGATTTTTGTCAACACCTTCTGGTAATCCGACGACTTCGGATTTTTTGATACGTTCGGAAGCAAATCCCTAATCTCCAAAACTTTCGCCCTAACCGCTTTTGAATCCTCTTCAAATGCGTATGGATAGTGAGGACTATCCGAAGAAATTGAACCAGTCCGTTCCAACATACGACTAGCCCTGAGGGTCATCCTCATCTCGTCCACCTTAGACCCTTCCTTCAGGCCCCTAGCCCGTAACTCATAAACAAGTTCTTCTTTAGAAAGCCTGTTTATATCCATCCTGACAAAAGAAAAGTATTTCCAAAAGAAAACTACAAAAACAAATTTTATTTAAAACCGTTGAAAACAAAACACCCTTTAACTGAAACAAAACAACGATGACTACTATGCCCAATCAAATAAATAAAACGATCGATGCTTGTAACAAAGAGAATCTTAAGGAAAATCTCAACCTCAATGCAAAACGAAATTAAAAGCAATGAGAAGAAAAAAAAATAATTACTAAATCCAATAACAACAAAAAAAAATTAGCAATAGAAAAAGAAAATATGGCAACACCACTAAAGTAGATTCAAATAAATTTTGAGATAACCAACAAAAAACAATATGATAACACCGGCAAAAAAAAATAATAATATTCAAATTAATTTTAAGCAGCCAAAAAAAAATATATTATGGTCACACCAATAAAAAAACCTAAGAAAACCTAAAAGAAAAATCAATACAATAACCCCAGCAAAAATTATTTTAAAATTAATTTTAAGGAAACAACAAAGTTAATATGGTAACACCAATAAAATTTATATTAAAATTAAAAAAAAAATCAAAACCGCGCGAAAAGAAAAACACGCACAATAAAAAAGACTTGAAATTATTAACCGCAAAAATTCTTATTGAATTAATATTGAATGGTATATGTATGAAACGAATATATACAGGTATGTGGAAGGTCACCTTCAAAATCAACCCCCAAATCTCAACTCTCAATATTATATATGTATAAATAAATATATGTATATATGTATTTTTAGGCAAAAAAAAAGAAAATCACTCACTCAATTAAATACTGAAAACCTTCAATAGCCAATGAACTGGACAATTTCCACAACTGCTTCAACTCCCAGTCACACAAGTTTTTTCCTGATTTATCCTCACTGATTCTCCGTAAAATTTTGCACCTACAACCTGCCACCAAATTGGGATAATTTTTGGAAGAATCTCCACCGCTGTTCCACTTCGAATTCCACAAGATTTTTCCTTAATGAACTTCACAGATATCCTGTATAAAAAGCAAAAAACAATTTGCAGTACCAATTGCAAACAAAAGAACACAGAAACTTATCAAAAAAACAGACACCACGACACAGCACAAAATTTCCCAAAAACGACAAGTAAATTTTTCCACACAAAATTTCCAAGAGAATGAAGTAGCTTTTTTTTTCTTTTACAAGCCCCACGTTATGGGCGACAATTTGTTGCAATTTTATTCTCGCGGTAATTATTTAATCAAATTAAACGAATTTAAAACAAGAAATTAAGAAAACAAACAAAAACAAAACCAACTTAAGCAAATTTAACCACGAAAATGAAATGTGTCGATCTGTCAAATGACAGCGGCGAAGAAGCGAGAGGCAAATTGCAACAGGCAGCAAATAAAGTGCTGCCACCACGACGAGCTCAGAATGGGGTGGGTTCAGCGATTATAAACTTAATCAACGATTCGATTAATTTAAGTTGCGTGAGGATTGGTTTGATATCACTTGATATCAAAAATATTGTTTTAATTGAAAATTGCCACAGGGGCGTTCTTACGTTCAGTAAGCAAAAGGGCGCCAGCAATTTTTTTCCTGAAATGTACAACAAAAGGAAATTGCAAACCTTTTAACAAGAACCTCGAAAAGAAACACCAACACAACAATAAAACCACTACAGAAATAAAAAGAACAAAATGGATACCTTTTTGATTAAAGTTATTTATTTAAGAATGCCTGAGAAACCTTACAAGAGTAGGACTAAAACTCAGGATCTTTTCAACATTAAATAAAACTGTATGGACAATGGACCGTTAAGGTCTTAATCCCCAGAAATAAAATTTCGGGATTGAAACAAAGAATTAAACCAATTAACACCAAAAATAAATTTTCTACTTATCTTTTCTTTTCCAGTTTTTCCTCTATGATCCTCAAATTGCTCCTCTTTTTTTTCTTCCTTTCCTTCCTTTTTTTTTTAATAATTTTCTTTTCCTTCCTTCTTTTTTTTTTTTTTGTTCACGACACTACTGATTCTTAAAATTTTTCTCAATTTTTTTTCTTTTCACAATCTTTGTTTGATATCACCCAAAAACTTTTTTGTTTCAACACCATGAATGCTTGCCAAGAATTGACGGCCAGATTCCAAGATCTGTCCTGTCTCTTCTTTTCATCTCCCGCCATTTTAGCTTTCAGCCAATATGGAGTGGCGGATTTCGATCACATCATCAACAGCCAATCGGAGATCGGCTTGTTGATCTCAACTTGTGATGAAATACTCGCGATCCTGCTTACTCACCATTTCCTCTCACAGCTAAATGCAAGTCATCCTGGAATTCGCCGCCCGCTGGATTCACTTCCAGGTCACGACAATTCCAGGAGCTGCATTCAGCCACCCCCACTTTCTACTTCGATATCGAAACAAGACTAAGAAACTTAAAATTGAGAAAAACCTTTTCCTTTACTTTACCTTAACTTTAACTTTGACTTACTAACCGCGCGAAAGGAAAGAAAAAGAAAATAGTTACAATTTGGGATCTGTTAACTAAACCCGACTAAGTTTCCCGAAACTTAACCGTCCATCAGTCCATACAATTTGTTTAGAGTTTTACAAATAATTAATAATATCAACGTTAAATAAACAAAATTATCAATGTAAATAAAAGAAATTAAATATATACAAAATGAATTTAACTAAAAAATATAAGTTTACAATTTTCATAAAATTTTAAGTTGGGCCGTAGGCCATTCTCCATTTGGAGTAACTTCTCGCGCAACTTTTCCATATGCATCTACCAGACCGTCCATCTGGTTTGGTTTCACTTGAATGGAAACCAACCTTCTTTTTAAACCTGAAACGAGACTTGGTATTTTTTTCCTCACGAAAATGACAGAGAGAACCATGGTCAGAAGGACTATGGCCGTCCCGCTCTCTCTCATCGTCGTGTCGAAGGAATGTGACATTTGTCAAATCAAATAAAGTAAACAAAACAAAAGTGGATGCAAAATGCATCATTTTAATAAAATTAAAATTAAATGTGAAGAAGACTTGTTGCGTTCAATTATAACGCAACACTACCCCCAATAACTTTCCACTAGGGTTTGAACCCAATCTCCAATTGAGGTTCTAGGCACCCGATGTTTAGCACGGGGAGGTGAGAGTAGGAGTTGATAGACAGAGGTGGGTTTTGAGAAAAACCCTGTAAACGCTTGTGTCCTCTTGAATGCACATGTCTACCATTTGAACCGATGTCGTAAACGACATATATATATACGACATGACACAATCTGCATTTCGTAAATCGTTTTCAACTTTTGTCACTTATTTTGTTGTCGTGTGTTGAACGCTTTCATTAAGCATTCTGTAAGACGAAAAGAAACGACGATGATGGAAGAAAAGAAGGTATCTCACGTTCACAAATTTGTTCACGACGAAGAAATGGAGGCTCGGAAAACTGTAAGCTTCCTTGTTAAAAGGGACTGGAGGAGGGCCAAACCAATTGCACATCCTATCTCCGCTTGAGGATGCTGTTGCAAATTTGCTTAAGTATAAACAGTGGTTGAACCCGTGTGGAAATGCAATTGGTTTATCCCAGCTTCCAAGCACTTCAACTTCTTCATCATCCGGACATACGTCAATACAAATTCAGGCTATAGATGCAGATGCCAACGCTTCACTCTCCTATTTTGAAGAAGACGTATTAAGTACGGAATATGGTTAGTTTCGGAGCAGCAACGTGAAACTGAAGAGCCAATGAGAAAAAAACAACGCGACGCTTCCGCTGGTATACAGGAAAGAAGCAAGCTTTTAGAGAAGCAGTCTGTACTGCGGAAATAACCAACACAAACTTAAATGCTTCTTTGGACAATAAAAAGTACTGTTTTAATCTGTTAAAGTGTACAAAAATTTCATAACAATTAAGATTAAAATCAGAAGGTGAACTCACTTTGAATCAGTTTTCTTTTTAGAATTATTTGTGCTTTTGCAATATTTCGCTCTCCACTCCGCTGTTGTAATACATTTCAACACTTATCATTTTAGCAATTTTTTTCAATAGTTTCTTGTCATAACTTTTGAAGGTAAGTCTTATTGGTTTAATTGTTAAATCTATTTTCTTGCCTAAACGGAAACAGCTTTCTATGTATTTTTTTATTATATTAAATTGTTTGTTAGACTTGTTAATTATGTCAATAATTATTAGAACATTCAAAAGAGATAATTTTTGGAACGTATAATTTTACCTGGATTAGAACTCTTTTTATTACATTTAAAATTTAAAAAAAAAAACAGTGTTTTACATTTTTGCTAATATTTTTTCAAGTTTTCTTTAACTTTTTATTGAATTGGAAAGTGTATTATACTTAGTACACACTTTTAAATGTAGTGAAGTTACAAATTAACAATTCCTTGCGACTTTCAATCAGAAAGACCTCCAGGCCACTAGGTGCCGCCACCTTAAGAATCACGGGAATAGTTTTATATCCAAAGATTCCACCTACTAAAGTATGTATGTATGTTTGGTTTGGTGAAACAAATTTGATTTAATTTTAAAACGCCATCTCTTGTTTATTAGTCCCAACAAGCATTTTTGTTTCAGAAAGGTTATTTTACGCTAAATATGTATTTTTTGAAAACGTTTGGTAGCTATAACTGTGTCCGAAATACTTCGCCAATGTTACTTCATTCTTCTCTTAACATATAAATTTAAACAAATTATAAAGAATAAGAAAGGAAAATTATTTATTTTTATAAGTTAACATTATATAATTGTACATTTTGAAACAATTTAAAAACTTGATATTTTAGTGACCCATTTGCTCTTATTAGGATTACATCAGTTTTCTTTTTAAGTTTATTACCTACAAAAAACATATACGAAACAATATCACAAAATACAACACACTTTTCAGCCCACCCGATTCTGCATTAGATTTAATACATTTTTCCTTATCAATCAATGTTGCATCAAAATTGGCCATTTAAGGTCAGATAAGCACTATACAATTTTCTTCGTATTTTCTCTTCAATTCGTGGTGAATTGACTTTAGCAGTGGGGAATTGATATTAGCTTGTAGGCAAACCAGAATGACAGATTGGTTTCCGGTCTTTATATAGAGTGTCTTTGGTCTTCAGTTTATTTATATTTTGTCGTTCGAGGTTTGTTTATTTTATATTTAAGGTATATAAATAGCGGTACGTGACTGTTTACCTCCGCCGGTTTACCTCTGCCAGTTTACCACCGCCAGTTTACCTCTGCCAGTTTACCTCCGCCGGTTTACCTCTGCCAGTTTACCTCTGGACAATTTACCTCCGCCAGTTTACCTCTGGACAGTTTACCTCCAGAGCAGGTAAGGTAGTTTGAAATGTGTCTATTTTGCTCACAGGGTGCTTCTTAAGTAATGCAAAGGCCGATCTTTCTGCTTTTTCGCGTTCTATATTATAGTGCCACTCGGCCGTGAGTTTATTTATTTTTAAATACTCTTACTCATGAATGTTTTTATGATAAATTTGACGTTTTGTCTATTGAATAAGGTGACATTTGAGCTTTGTTTGATTAAGTTGTTGATGTGATGAATGACTTTTTTGATTGGTAACCCGGAGAAGAAGTACTGTTAAAACTAGATAAATCAATGAATAAAATATATTAAGGGTATTCATGTAACGATATAATTTTCTACTTTGTAGAAAAATATAAATTTCCGCAAAGGGTTTACATGAACACTCCATTAGAAATATTTGCGGAAACGTTAGAAACGTCACAAAATGTATCTGTTTTTTTCTACGATTTCTGCTTCAAATTTGAGAGATAAAAGTCTATATTTTGCAGAAAATTTTTCCCATACAAATTTTGACAGTTGATTTCTACCGATAGAAAATTCTACATTTTTTAAAGTTTCTATGGGTTTTCTGTGTTTGCATGAATACCCTTATTATTGTATAACTATGTGCTTCTGGATGCTTATAGTAGCTGTTTTTTGTTTTCGGAAATGATACGTGTTATCTTTAACATGTAGTAAAACAACAACCTAAAAAATAGTTTTCATTATGACGGGTAGATGGCTATTTTGTGTTTCAAATAGTAAGATATTGTGAACTGTAGTTGAAAGAAAAGAGGCAGACAAACTTTAAAAAGTAAACAAACTTAAAATAAATGAGATAGCAGCATGAAAGTTGTATGTATTGCATCTACAACTTTTATTTCACAGCTAGTATCATCATGGAGCAATATTTCTTAGGTGGAATGTGGTGTTGCATTACTTAATACAAATATTAAGTCAAAAATACAAGTTAAGATTTAAATACAAAGTTTTAGTCAAAAAAAGTCTGGAAAAGCTAAAGTCGTCATAGGCACTAGGTATTACACCCGAAGAGTCTTCCGATATTAGTCTTATTAGCTTATATACAAAAGTAGTTAGAAGTGAAAATGAACCCTCATTTTGAACAAGCATGTTATCAAATTCTTTTACAATAATTTTGAAAGCTTACATGACAAACTAGTAAGTATACAGAACTGCAGGCAAATTTATAATTATATATATGAGTCCCTAGGAAAATAAGAATTAATCTTTTAAAAAAAATACATGAACTATTTCGAGAGAAATTGGTATTGTATTGGGGCGACTTTCCATTACGACAGCACGAATTTCTGTCTGATTTTTTTTACAGTTAGGTAGGGGTCTCAATAGAACATGTTTTAAATATTAAGGCGAGGAAACACCTTTAAGTCATAGAAAAAAATATTTTCTTTTTCGGACTTAACCCTACTTTTCTTTATATTTCATTTTTTGAGCCTAAAACAAGTTTTTTTGAATTGATAGCATGGCGTTCTAACAGCTAGGTATGTAGGGGGGGCATGCTGCCCCCCTGCAACCCCCCTGCTTGGTATCACTATAGGATTTGGGGTGGGTGCGAGTTTGGGTATATGCAAAGTACTTTTTGCATTTGAGCACTAAAATCAAAGAAATTCCCAAAAAAAATAGCAAGTATGGCAATACTGAACAAAAAACAGGGAAGAAATGTCAAAATCAACCATTTGTGCGTGTTTTGTGCGTGTTTTGTATGTAAAAAAGTGAACTTTAAAAATTAAATTGAGTTGATTTATTGACCAATTTGTGAACTTATTGTGATTGTGATTATTGGAAAAAATTAATTAAAAATAAAAAAAGATTTTTCCTCGCCCTAAAATTGCGACTAATATAATTTTTTAGAGCATATCTATCGATTAAAAAAAACCGCGTGTGAAAGTTCGTGCTGTCGTAAAGGAAAGTTGAGCCGATATTTCTTCAAAGAAAATACATACACAACTTCTCTTAAAAATTTACGAAATGTATTAAAATTAAAGAAGACACAATATTAGAAATATTTTCATCAAACTAAATATGACAATCGAAATGAATCGTAGTGGGTTGTATGTATTGAGTCGCCCTGTCCTGTTTTCAATGCTGAACACGTTTCAGAAACTACCTTATCTGACAGATTGAATGGTTTCATTTTTCACTTTATAAGTATTGCACTGCCTTACCTTTTCGATGTCAATGTCAAGTCCGAGCTATTTGTTGTCATTGTTTTCACCTCGACTAATTCTTAGTTGATTAAAATAAAATATAAATAATAATCTGGAACGATTAAATCGGCAACATCTTTTAAATCAGCTTCATTAATGAAATCCGAATGGAATAAGTCATGTTTCGGCAAGTATGCAAGAATGTGAAACGAGCAGTATCTCGGTCATTAAGAGCATCATTCCATTTGTATTTAGATTCCTGATCGTATTCTTCATAGAAACCGTATCTCGCAAAAAATCCATATCACCTACCAGAGGTAAATCACGAAGTTTAAGGAACTAGTGTGTCCAGTGCTGGTGGAAGCTTAGATGATCACCGCTAATATTGTGATATTTACATGCACCACGAAGACCTGAGTGATGTTAGCAAATAGATTCCAAAAAGCGTGTCGATCAAGCGACCAAAGAAACCACTATTGTAGATGAAGCTATATCAAAAAGGAAAAGTAACGAAAATAGCAAGTGACTGAAGAAAATAACTCTTGATATAGCCGCCACGAAGACAACGATGACGACGTGGCGAAATTATTTAGATTTCAAGAAAGATGACAAGAAAAAAGATGAAAAGGAAGATAAAAAAACCCAGAGGCCATCATAACAGATTTAACAAAAAAAACAGACAAATTGGAAGAAGAAAATGAATCAGCGAGTGTCTAAAAAGCATGATGAGGATGCCCTAGTCTTTGAAGCCGAAGATTGTATTAAAGAGAGCAAAGAGGAACAATCGATCTCGAAGATACTAAGAAGAAGAAGGAAGATGTCCGATCGCTGCACCCAGATGATTTTGAAAAAGAAAACTACTGCATCAATAACAGCGCTACACCACCAGAAGTAAGTTCATTAAAAACCAAAACGAATTTTAATTGGTTGATTTACTCATTTAAAGGTTGCTCCACAATATCCAATACATAAAACTTATCAAGAACTAATTGGCTTGCTTCCAGTTATAGGACGCTTTGAAGAGGACCACCACTACCAATCTACGATTATTTATATCCTTATGGCCACGAGATTTGAAATATAGTGAAAAACTAACCAAGTATCAGCTTTTATAACGATGATAGTTGGAGTGAATGTATATTAAAGTTTTGTAAATATTAAAATTCAAACCACTAATTTTATTATAGTGACATAATATAAGGCTTTTCTAGACTATCTAAATTCATGAAGTACCTTTTTTCAAAAATAATTGTGATCATTTTCATAATCTAAAATATCTTTCTTTAATATTCCGCTTACGTTTTTTTAGTACTTTTTACTACGAATTTGTAGTCTTAGTCGAGTTGTTGTCGAATTTGTAGTTTTTTTAAGAAATCTTAACACATTAAAAGTGATCAAATTATTTTGTCCGTTACTGTAAACTTCCATGAAAGCTGTATAAGATTATGTTTATTAAATAATCGGTGAATGATTCAACTTTCCTTAATGATACACAGATGTAGTAATTAACAACTCTTTGACCATATATAAACATGCTGCATACATAAATTAACTCAAAACATTTTTTTTAATTTTTTTTAAATTAATTTTTATTTACACATGTATATAACTTAAAAACTAACTTAAAAATCTACCATAAACAATTAAAACTTACAAACTAATGTTAAACATAAACAGTAAATACTTTTAAAAAAATAATTAAAACTAACCTTATAACTAGTGTACTCTAAAATACTCTACTCTACATAATAAAATTATGGGCTATGCCCCTTAAAAACTCCCCAAGCGTCCTTCCTTCACCTTCGTTTAGCTCCGAAATAAGCCGAAAGATCCGTTCGTCTGCTCTAAGATATTTTGATCTTTTAGTGGGTGGCTCTTCTCCACGAACAAATTGTTCGTAGTGTTTGTCCCTGCCATTTTGTATTTTTTTTAGCGTTTTAACAAATTTCCAAATAGTTGGATGATCTTCCCCAAACTCTACTTGCATCCTTCGATGCGCGGCCTCCACAAAGTTGTTGGTTCTGGCAGCACCAGT
Organism: Eupeodes latifasciatus; assembly: GCA_920104205.1. Classification (NCBI taxonomy): domain Eukaryota; kingdom Metazoa; phylum Arthropoda; class Insecta; order Diptera; family Syrphidae; genus Eupeodes; species Eupeodes latifasciatus. Next base: position 222,131,774 of record OV049924.1, read on the forward strand.
TACCGTCCTTCCAAAAACATTCCAAATTTGTAATGGAAAAAGTGCCTGTCTTCGCCCACCTGTTAAATTTGGCCGACCCAGATAATTATCTTCGAACCAATTTAAAATTGGTTCTAGATTCGGCGGAGATTGTGCCACCAGGTCGATGAACGCTTCCTCCAAACGCTCCGGAGGTACGAACGCCATGGCTACAATTTTTCGGGCCGAAAGCGAGAAATCGGCATCGTTGTTATATTGTGTCATCAAATGTTCGGCAGCCAGTTTTTTTTTCATGTTTTTAACAAAATGGAAGAAGCATCCGTCAATTGCCGCATTTGGAAATACGTGCCGAACAGCATTTATTTCGGCCATTTCATAGTCGCACGAAATGGACTCCGGAGCGAATGTAGGCCAAACCTCTTTAAGGGCGTTAAAAAATTGAACATAGGTGTCCTGAGTCTTATTTGGCAGCAAACCATACGCTACAGGGAACACAAAACCACTTCTCTCCGCCATTACCACATATACTTGGAAGAATAGTCTGGGAGCGATTCTGAATGTTCCATCAATGTATATGTGTTTCATGCGGGTTGCCCAGAGTCGGTGACTTTCTCTTCCGAATATTATAATTCTGCACGCACTCTCAACCCCTGAGTCGTGAAGAAGAAAATTTTCCACCTCATCAGGGCCCACTCGGTATTGGCACAATTGTGGTGGTATCACTAGGTCGCACAACCTATTGGGGTTAGGTGGGACACTAGATATAACCTTTCGCTGCCTTTGCACAACCTTTCTCAAGGCGTCGTGGTTTGGTAGCTTCCCACTTACGGCAGGCGATTGATTGTCATATGCTCTGTTTAAAATAGCCGACGTGGATTCAAGGGTCGTTGCAGCCCTTTCCCTTATTTCTGACACGATCTGTAAATATATTTGTTTTTAGCTTTATAAATTACAATGTGTTTGTTATTGACAATTTATTTTTGGAACAAAGTAAGACAACAAGATAGACAATTTAAATATGTATTATAAAAGGATTTTTAAATACCTTTGAAGCTGCTACTCCGGCCGCATCGCTTCCATGCGTGTGGCTCCTTATTTGCTGGATGAAATTGCCAGACTCAGCAAATGTGTGGATCCGTGCATAGCACCCGTCTGCTATGCGCTTATCGCAGCGCCAAAACGCTTTGGTGCCGTCAACACTCAATTTTTCAAAATTGTAAGTGTGACCTTCATATGAAATTTTTGAACCGTTCCTTTTGGATTTAAGCATATCCATTATTCTGAAAATATATATAGGTATATAATGAATAAATAATATAAGTTTTTCATTTAAACTTGACTTACCGGCTGTTAAAGATTTGTTAATTCGAACTTACACTTCACAAATTTAACAAAAGATAAATTCATGCTTTGAATATACAAAAAACAGCGAAAGTCATGGCCTGCTAGTTGAATTGAATTTTCAAAATTTTGAATAAAAGTGGTTACGCCTATTAGAGAAGTTTGGGATACAGTGGAAACAGTGGAGATGTCGACTACCATTAATTTTTGTTTTACAGATAATAACATCAAAACATGAAGAAAGAATTTTCAAAAAAATTCAGTGGGTGGATTTTTTAGAATACAATTAAAAAAAAGAAAATATCTTACGAACCATTGAAGGTAGCGTCTTCAATTAAATTTTATATTATATATTGCGATGTAATACCAAATCAATATAAGGTTGAACAAAATTTAACAAGCGGTTTTATTTATTGGCCAAAAAACTGACAACAAATTTATTTGAAAACCTAGAAAATGTATATTTAAAGTTGGTACAAACTGATTTTCGCCTCAGATATAGGGGCAATGATTAAAAATATTGGATTTATTCTAATTGTATTTTAAAAAATAGCTTTGTTCTTACATTTGGTTAATATTTATATACATATATGTAGATATTCAATTGACATTTTTTTCTCAAGAATAAAAACTTACAAAAACACTACTAAAAGTAGGTAAACACAAAAAATGTTATTGACTATCCTTTAATTCTATACAAAAGATATTGAAACTTTTTAAAATTCTAAAAATTGAATTTTGACTTTAATATCTTGAGAACAAAAAAACATACTGACTTTAGGGATCTTTTATACCATATAAATATTGTTGTTAATTAAAGTTCAACAAAAATCTTTAGCGAGCATCAATGGGAAGTTTTCAGTATGGGTCAATGGGGGAGAGTACGATAACTTTGGCGACAAAGTTTAACGACGGATTTGTATAGAACTGTTAAAAACAAGCATTTTTTACTATGGGAGGGGGGTCTATCTCCCCCCGCTTAGGCGGTAGGGGCAATTTAAAAAAATATGTACATTAAATGGAAAAAAATAATTAAAAAATAACGGTAATACTTACAATTAAGTATTATAAATTTTTTTAAAGCCAACACTTTTGTCTATTAGCTTGTTTTTAAATCAAATCAAAACTATGCATAGTTTTTGAAAAAAATTGTTTTTGTTGTAATTTTTCAAAACTTTCAGGTTATCTACTATTTTTTTTTAGAATTCATTGCTCTTATTTGTTTTTGATCAAAAACTGAAAACTAGATGACTTTATGTCTTCTAGTTCTTGAGAAAATTGAAAATTACCAAAAAAATATTTTAATTAAATTACTTTTTCCTTGCTTAAGTATTAACGTAGTCTTATTTTGATAGTAATAATCGAATGTGGATTAAGATACGCCTAGGCTAAATTAATTTTTCTTAAATCCAGCTTATTTCAATGCAAAAGAAACTTTGCATGCACCCCATTCTGCACCCACCAAACCTTGCCCCCTCCCCACCTTGCACGCACTCCAACTTGCACCCACCCCAAATCCTATAGTGTTCCCAAGTAGGGGGGTTGCAGCGGGGCAGCATGCCCCCCCTTACAGATCCCACTGTTGCATACACCCAAACTCGCACACACCTTACTGTTGAATACACCCAAACTCGCACCTACCATTGTTACTATCAAAATAAGACCACTCAAGCAAAAAAAAAGAATTAAATTAAAATAGTAGTTGTGGTTATTTTCTAGTTTTCAGTTTTTGATCAACAACAAATAAGAGCAATAAATTCTGAAATAAAAACAATGGTAGATAATTTTGAAGTGTTGAAAAATTACACTTTAAACCGTTTTTTAGCTTTTTTTACTCAAATTTTGGGTTTAAAATTAAATTTTTCAAAAACTACTCATAGTTTTGACTTGATTTAAAAACTGGCTAATAGAACAGAATGTTGGCTTTAAAAAAATGTATACAACTTAATTGTAAGTATCACCGTTATTTTTTAATTAAATTTTTCCATTTTAAATAATATTTTTTTAAATTGCCCCTCCCGCCTAAACGGGGAGAGATAGACCCCCCTCCCATAGTAAAAAATGCTTATATTAAGCCCCTCTACCAAAAACAGTTATTATATCTTGGCGCCAAAGTTCTCGTATTCGTGCCGGTCAATGGGAGTTTTCAGTATGGATCACTCCAAGGCTCTTTTTTTTGGATTATGTAGAGAAATATTATGCTCTTAAACCTTCACTGAAAGTACTCACCTTTAATTAAACTTGTGCACTTAGTTTTAGTGCACTAGTCGTCTGTTTTCTAACAGAGAACAACATACAAAAAAACACCAAAGCAATGTACTTACACATTCAATCTGTAAGCTAAAATAGGCAAACAATAAATATTTAAAGTTTTACTTTTCTTTTCTATGAATATACTCTTGTTTTATTAGACATACATATTAGATATACATATATGTACAATAGAATTAATGTTAAAACAAAAAAAAACTTCAAAACATTGTATGCACCTAATTTTTAAATTGTTTGATTGTTTTGAAATAATACACAATCGCGAAATCATTTGAATACTTAACAGCTTTCAGTAATATTTCTTCTAACTTGTCTATGTTGCTTTACTGGGGTAGGAGTTAAAACAGATATGACTTGTTAGTAAACGATAACTCTAAGTTCCATGATCCATTTCAGACGACTCGGACCACCACAGATAATCTCAAAAGTTTCTTCATTCATTTCGCAAAGAATTTTCAATATTTTTTTTTTAATATTTGGGAATCGCTTGTGTAACCACTTTCGCATTCTGTGGATTTTTCCATCTCTATAAAATTGAAATACTATTTAAAAATTAAATGTTTATTTTATTAATTCAATTTATAATTTTACTTTTAAAATACCATTTAACATCTTCCATATCGTTTCCATTGTATTGAAGTATTGATTTTAAACTACGATAAAGAGTCTTATTCTTATTGCAATGAACACTTGTGGTAGGCATACAACATTGTTTTAAATAGATAAGCCTACGGCTATTCCAATAATTGTTAATTCTTCTTCATTTCAGGTGGCGAGTTCAACATGTACATGGAGTATTAGAATTTCTCTTTGCAATTTTTGTTCAGTAGATATATGGTAATGTGCTAAATACTTACTACCAAAATCTGGATTGAAAATTTCCTCTACGACTAATTGAGAAATTTCATTAAAATACTTCCTTCATCAACACCTTTTTCATCAACAAATTTAATTACAAGTTGTTCTTAAAGTACACACTTTGGACTTTCTATGGCAATCATTTTCAAATTAATTTCAAGACAAAAAGGAAAAATGTACTTCTCGTATTTGTATTGAATTTATTTTCGTTTGCAAACTCAATACAACGTTCAGTTTAAATTATGGACTGGGCCGATTTCATTCTTTGCTTATAGTAAACGTAGACATAATTGCATGTGCTGACATACAGCACATATTTAAAATGAAATTCTGAAATTCTACAAATATTACGTTTGTTAATGTTAAGTAGATTTGTTTAAACAAAACAAACCATATTTGGATCCTCTAATAAATTATTGTAGGCCAAGTCTCGATCTATTTAAATTTCTCCGTCAAAGGTTCACCCGGCAGTGGGTGGTTTTGTAGGTTGCTGAAAGAAGAAGTAGTCATCATATTTCACCATCAATTATACAGTCCACATACAAAAAGGAAATTCAACACAAATAATACAAAACACCACTTAATTCAGTTTTGTTTTTAATTCAATTGAAAAGCTATTATCCACTAATTTCATAATTGACCAGGGAAATCTAATTTTGGAAAACCAAAAAGAAATGTTTTTCGTGGAAAAAATTACATTTATTTTTATTTGTACTAATTACTCAATAACCTAAATACATATTAACGTCAATAATGGCATTGAATTTTAAAAACAAAAACTATACTAAATTACATTACATATTGAGGGTGGAAAATTTAGTTTTCATAATAAATTACATACATATTGAAAAACAAAATTACAACTTTATATAATAACTACTTTCGCCACGAAGAACTATGTCGTGGACGGTGGAATCAACTGAACGGCAGAGTCAAATCGACTTCGAAGCTTCGTTTTGATTTGTTGCTGAAAAAAACACATCAATTAGTGTTTCATAAGTATCTGGTTTATGTAAAACTTACTTTGAAGCAGTCCTGCCATCATGAGCCTTCTGGTCAATTATTGATTCTATTATAATTATAGAATTACTGGAATAGAGCTCGTAACTCGGTCATGCATACAAAATCTTGGCTAATGTCATTTGCATTGATATTCTTTTCCGAGCCACATTCCAAAATCCCAATTCCGTAGGTAAAGGTTTCCGGCTTGCGCAGCCACTGTTGGAACATCATAAGGGCAATTTTGTAGGAGTTGGCATTATGAATTCTGGAATTCAGCTTCTATTTTGCCAGTCTTTAAGTTTACTAAAGTTGCCTGGAATTCTAAAGTAGAACATTCAAAAAGGATGATATTATTCTTTATTTAATTTAATTTTAATATATTTTTGAAGAAGACTTGCCAATGATATCCAACTCCCGTCATTTATGTGCTATATTCTCAGAGCAGGTTGCTTCGAAATCGACCTTCTGTCTAGTTACATACCTCATCTGCATGCGTCGCCTGTATAAGCGGCAGAAATAGTCCCTGTCTCAGCCAACTAAGTGTGCAAGTTGTAGTCCTTTAGCGGCAGCGTGACATTTGGAGCTCCAAGCCTGGATTTAGACCTAGAAGAAGATGTGGATTAAGTGAGTTGATCACGATATACGCATAATCAAAAAAGTCTCCGTACAGCAGAAATTTTTTTTTAAATCTCTAAAATATAGAATTTAAGATAACCAACATTTTTGAGAAGTTCCAGAAATGACAGAAATGATATCAAAAAATAATTTTCAACAAAATATATAGAGCATTTTATTTAAAAAACTTAAAATAAAAGAAATTCACAGCACAATATGAAAAAATAAGGAACAAAAAAGTCTCCGTACAGTTCATTTTTTCGACGAAAAAACTAACAAAAAATCACTTAACTTAAGGCAAAAATAAACTTAATAACTAGTAGGACCTCCTCTATTCCTGATCACTTCCTGCAATCTGTGTCTCATCGAATGGACAAGCCTACGGGTCGTATCTGGAGAAATGTTGTTCCATTCCTCAAGTAGGACCGTTTTGAGGTCATTTTTGTTGGCGATTGTATGCTGCCGAACTTTTTTTTCTAAGTGATCCCACAAGTGCTCTATAGGATTGAGATCTGGAGACTGAGCCGGATGTTTAACTTGCGTACGAACATTGTACAGCAACCATTCCTTTACCACCATGGAGGTGTGCTTAGGATCGTTGTCCTGTTGGAAAATGAAGTTGCTGCCGAAGAATATTCAAGTACCCAAATTTATCCATGGTATTTTCTATGAATATGAGGTTTCCAACGCCGGAAGATGCCATACACCCCCACACCATGACATTACCGCCGCCGTGCTTTACAGTAGGTATCAAGTTTTTAGGATTCAGAGCAGTGTTGGGCTTTCTCCACACCATACGGCGTCCATCTGAACCGAAGATGTTATATTTACTTTCGTCAGTAAATATAATCTGATCCCAGAAAGAATTTTCTTTCTCTAAGTGTGAGATAGCATACTCCAGTCTAGCTTTTTTATTTGCCTTTCGAATGAATGGCTTCTTCCGGCACACTCGACCATGAAAACCATTTCTGGTTAAAAGGTTTCTAATGGTTTGGGGCGAAACATCAATTCCATCGCTGGTTTTCAATTTTCCAGCGAGAACTGGGGCACTTTGTTTAGGATCTTCCACAACACTCCTTAATAACCTCTCCGTACGACGATCAATCTTTTTTGGACGGCCAGATCTTGGTTTGTTGGCAATTGTTTTTGTTTTTTTATAGCTTTCTACTACATATTGAACTGAGGAACGCGGTCTATTGACTATTTTGGAAATTTCCCCCAAAGATTTTCCCTCATTCCTCAAGTCAATTATGATTTGTTTATTGGCCAAGGGTATTTCCTTATTTTTAGCTGCCATTTTTCTTTCCTTAGGTGAAAAGAAATTTGTAAGCTGAAATTTCATTAAGTATACTAAAACTTACCAAAAAAAACAAAAAAATGTGATCATGAACCTTTCACTGCCAACTACATAAAACTAAATAACATAAAAATGAGATCTGTACGGAAACTTTTTTGTCTCTATTTTCAGGGCCCTCAACGTTATTAAACTCATAACGGTATCCTTCGTTTATATAAATGCATCGAATTTTGTTTGAGAGCGAGAGGAGAACACGTGCTATCATCAGTGTTCCCACTTTAGCTCTATTATTGCACATTACTTTTTCCCTTGCAGAATTAAAAAAAAATTATCTCCGTACGGAGACTTTTTGGACTATGTGTAAATATTTCAATTCTTTTCTTTTACTTTAACAACTAATCTCCGCGCGCTGTTGCACTCTGTGGAATCAGAAAATGTTGTTTTTGTTGCTGCTGCAAGAGTCGTTTCTTTAGAGCGGCTTGTATTATATTTCTTGGTAAATGATGCATTGGCCGAAGATGTTGGAAACCCCAAAGAACTATATCATTTAAAATCATCCTGTTCGGATCACTCGTAAGTTAATCAATTAACAAACCTGGATTTCCTGCATAATCTGCAATTGCTGTTACTGCTGTTGAGTCGTTCCAGCACCAACACTCAGCTGCTGGAAGAAGGGCGTTAGCGATCGACTACGGAATGTCGAAGCTTCTACTTGCACCATTGACTTGGTGGTGTTGTTGCTCCTTTTACTTGTGTGACACCTGCACCGTTGTTTTGAGCAAAGTTTTGCCTCCCGGATTCCTTGAAGGAAGTTGCTTCCTGCATTATGCTATGTAATTGGCATCATCTAAATGAAAACGCTTACTTTATCGTTTATTCCTTGAAATGGACTTGAATTACTTCATTATAAAGGTTTTTGCTCTGAAAAATATCAAATTATATTAAATATCGAAACAATTTACAAAAAACTTACTCTTAAAATCCCAAACGAATTGTTTTGTTTTGCAAAATTAAAATTTTGAAATTCACTAAACTGAGATTTACTTATTTTTAAGAGGATACGTTGCATTTTCTATGAACATTTTTGCCCTGAAAATAATTGAATTCTGTTAAATAATCAAACAAAACAAAAAAAATACAAAAACTTACTTACATAAATATCTTATAGAATGTTTTGTTAAATTGCATAGTAGAAGTGTCATAATTCATTTCATAAAGAATGGAAATAAAAAAACAACACGAAACTTAATGTCAAAAGTTTTCAATTAGAAGGTAGTTTTGATAATAAATAATAAACTACCTTACCTGCTCTGGAGGTAAACCATCCGGAGGTAAACTGGCGGAGGTAAACTGTCCAGAGGTAAACTGGCAGAGGTAAACCGGCGGAGGTAAACTGGCAGAGGTAAACTGGCGGTGGTAAACTGGCAGAGGTAAACTGGCGGAGGTAAACTGTCCCGCTTCGTTTTTTTCCATCCCTTTCCTTTCTAAAAATCATCCGTTTTCTTTCGTGAATTAATTCTTTTTTGCGCTCGTGTAACCAGGCATATACAAAATAAAAAGAAAGAGAGAAAGCTCTTTCTGGACCAATATAAAATTGGAAAACTGTTATTTGAGCCAAAGAGTTTATGATTGCAAATTTGAAATTTTTAATTTAGTTTTTTAATTGATCAAAAGTGTCTTGATAGACGTACCTTTTAACTGGGACAAGTCAAGCAATCTTTAATTAATACAATTATTACAACCGACGCGACGGAGCTAAATGTACATACATACATACATAGATAGTTTTCAGATAAATTCGTTTTTAATTAGAGCAAAGTCTGGATACGATTTTACATCAAATGATACACGATTCGATATATATTATTTAAGGTCAAAGGGTGTTTTTCTTTGGGAGAGTGATATGCGCAATATAATTGCCATTACATTTTCCAATGACTATACAAACATACGATTTGCTAGAAATGTTTCAGTTGTCATGGCAACAAAGAATGAAAAGTTTCAATTAAAATAACTAACTTCAAAGGGTGCTTTTGTGGGCGAAAAAGACAAAGAAGTGTTTTTTCAAAGCAAGAACTAAATTCTTGAGTAAAAATATGTACATATTGCACATGGTCTATCTAAGGGTATTTTTCAATTCTTGATCTAATGAAATCAAAATTAAAGTAATACCAACTTGCTAACAAAATTTATTGTCACTATTTTAAAGATGACTGATGGAATGTGTCTGGTGAGGGTTTGTAAAAGGGCTGCGGAAAACAATGTGAGTGCAGGCGCAGTTGCTAACTCTGTCGCAGTATGCGTGGAAAATATAAAATATAAAATAATAACTGGCTGCACCAACACGGAGCCTGTCATAGAAGAAGATAAAGATTTTACCTCTTTGCAATCGCAATGATACAGTTTTTCTTTTTCAAATTTTGTGACAATGAAAACAAAACAAAACTTTTTTAGCTGGGCGAAACGCATTGGTTAACAAAAGTAATACCAATTGTATTTTATTATATTATATTTTTTTATATTTTCTCATACTACTTAGTACAACAGACCATGACAGCATCTACAGAAACAAGTTGTATAGAGCCACGTCTAGTTGCTGCCAAACTCGTCTGTTTGTGCAGGATGACCATGGAGAATTCGCAATGCTCCGGCCCGCAAAGTCTCCGAATCCACACAGACTGGACAGCGCAGTAGAGGAAGACCGCGGATCAGATGGAGCGCACAAGTGGAAAGTGACCTCACCCAACTTGGAGCGCGCAATTGGAGACATCTAGCTAGGGACCGAGCTAGATGGAGAAGTTTGTTGGGAGAGGCCCTAGTTCACACAGGACTGTAGCGCCACCTTAAGTAAGTAAGATTGATGCTAACTGTATGTACTGTACATTAAGCTTTTTCACTTTTGACAGCAATTTTAGAGCACGGCTAAAATATGGTATACAATTTTAAAGATAACCTTCAAAGCCTCATTTTATGCTCACAACAATTAATAATGTTGGATTTTATTAACTTCCCATTGGAAGTTATTGTAATGGGTCCGATTCGTCGAATTGAAAATTTTGACATTTCTCGACTTTTCAAGGTCCCTAGAGTCGAAATAAAAGATTTTTAGAAAGATGTCTGTGCGTGCGTGTGTGTGTACGTACGTTCGTACGTCTGTACGTTCGCGACGTTTTTTTCGTAGTCCATAGCTCAAGAACCAGAAGAGATATCGACTTCAAATAAATTTTGTTATACAGATAATAATGCGTAGTACCCGTGGCACGATGGTTAGTGCGTTGGACTGTCATGCCAGAGGTCTTGGGTTCGATCCCTGCCTATGTCATCTAAAGTTTTTTTCACGGGTACTGCCTCTTGCGAGGAATTGACAAATTCTCCAAGAGTAATTCTTGTCATGAAAAGTGCTTTCTCAAATTTGCCGTTCGGATTCGGCACATAAACTGTAGGTCCCCTCCATCCCTAACAACAGTACTCGCACACAGGAATGGTTGAGAGTTGTAAGTCACTAGGCCCTAGTTCTCCACGGACTGTTGCGCCACTCAATTTATTTTATTTTTTTACAGATAATAATGCGCAAAGATGCAGAAAGAGCACCTCGAAAATTTTGCGAATAAAAAATGATTTCATCTCCAAAACAATTTTGTGCAACGAAAAATAACGTTTTTAACATCTGGTAAAATTTTGAGAAAAATCAAATTGACAGTTTTTTTTTTATAAAAAATAAAAACATTAAAAAAGCATTACTCAAAGTTGGTAAAAATTGAATTTCGACTCAAATGTCTTTTCTAAAATTTGAGATTATGGCTTCCAACTTATTTTATCTTATAAGAAATATTATTTTCAACATTCTGAAAAATGTTGAAAAAAATCGAATTGACAGTTTTTGTACAAAAAATTAAAAACCTAAAAAAAATTTAACAAAAGTTGGTAAAAATTGATTTTCGATTCAAATATCATTTCAAAAATTTAAGATAATGGCTTCTAACTAATTTTATCTCATAAGAAATATTGTTTTCAACATTAGAAAACATTTTGAAAAAAAAAAAACCTAAAAAAATGTATAAGAGGTGGTAAAAATTGATTTTCGACTCAAATATCTTTTCAAAACTTTGAGATTGGCTTTAAACTACTTTAATCTTTCAAAAAATATTCTTTTTAACATTCCGTAAAATCTTGAAAAAATCGAATTGACAGTTTTTGTACAGAAAATTAAAAACCTAAAAAAAATTTAACAAAAGTTGGTAAAAATTGAATTTCGACTCAAATGTCTTTTCTAAAATTTGAGATTATGGCTTCCAACTTATTTTATCTTATAAGAAATATTATTTTCAACATTCTGAAAAATGTTGAGAAAAATCGAATTGACAATTTTTTTACAAAAAATAAAAACCTAAAAAAAAATTAATAAAAGTTGGTAAAAATTGATTTGTGACTCAAATATCTTTTCAAAACTTTGAGATATTGGCTTTAAACTACTTTAATCTTTCAAAAAATATTGTTTTCAACATTCAGTAAAATTTTGAAAAAAATCGAATTGACAGTTTTTGTACAAAAAATTAAAAACCTAAAAAAAATTTAACAAAAGTTGGTAAAAATTGATTTTCGACTCAAATATCATTTCAAAAATTTAAGATAATGGCTTCTAACTAATTTTATACCATAAGAAATATTGTTTTCAACATTAGAAAACATTTTGAGAAAAAAAAAACCTAAAAAAATGTATAAGAGGTGGTAAAAATTGATTTTCGACTCAAATATCTTTTCAAAACTTTGAGATTGGCTTTAAACTACTTTAATCTTTCAAAAAATATTCTTTTTAACATTCAGTAAAATCTTGAAAAAATCGAATTGACAGTTTTTGTAGAGAAAATTAAAAACCTAAAAAAAATTTAACAAAAGTTGGTAAAAATTGAATTTCGACTCAAATGTCTTTTCTAAAATTTGAGATTATGGATTCCAACTTATTTTATCTTATAAGAAATATTATTTTCAACATTCTGAAAAATGTTGAGAAAAATCGAATTGACAGTTTTTTTACAAAAAATAAAAACCTAAAAAAAAATTAATAAAAGTTGGTAAAAATTGATTTTCGACTCAAATATCTTTTCAAAACTTTGAGATATTGGCTTTAAACTACTTTATTCTTTCAAAAAATATTGTTTTCAACAATCAGTAAAATTTTGAAAAAAATCGAATTGACAGTTTTTGTACAAAAAATTAAAAACCTAAAAAAAATTTAACAAAAGTTGGTAAAAATTGATTTTCGACTCAAATATCATTTCAAAAATTTAAGATAATGGCTTCTAACTAATTTTATCTCATAAGAAATATTGTTTTCAACATTAGAAAACATTTTGAGAAAAAAAAAACCTAAGAAAAATGTATAAGAGGTGGTAATTGATTTTCGACTCAAATATCTTTTCAAAACTTTGAGATTGGCTTTAAACTACTTTAATCTTTCAAAAAATATTCTTTTTAACATTCAGTAAAATCTTGAAAAAATCGAATTGACAGTTTTTGTACAGAAAATTAAAAACCTAAAAAAAATTTAACAAAAGTTGGTAAAAATTGAATTTCGACTCAAATGTCTTTTCTAAAATTTGAGATTATGGCTTCCAACTTATTTTATCTTATAAGAAATATTATTTTCAACATTCTGAAAAATGTTGAGAAAAATCGAATTGACAGTTTTTTTACAAAAAATAAAAACCTAAAAAAAAATTAATAAAAGTTGGTAAAAATTGATTTGTGACTCAAATATCTTTTCAAAACTTTGAGATATTGGCTTTAAACTACTTTAATCTTTCAAAAAATATTGTTTTCAACATTCAGTAAAATTTTGAAAAAAATCGAATTGACAGTTTTTGTACAAAAAATTAAAAACCTAAAAAAAATTTAACAAAAGTTGGTAAAAATTGATTTTCGACTCAAATATCATTTCAAAAATTTAAGATAATGGCTTCTAACTAATTTTATCTCATAAGAAATATTGTTTTCAACATTAGAAAACATTTTGAAAAAAAAAACCTAAAAAAATGTATAAGAGGTGGTAAAAATTGATTTTCGACTCAAATACCTTTTCAAAACTTTGAGATTGGCTTTAAACTACTTTAATCTTTCAAAAAATATTCTTTTTAACATTCAGTAAAATCTTGAAAAAATCGAATTGACAGTTTTTGTAGAGAAAATTAAAAACCTAAAAAAAATTTAACAAAAGTTGGTAAAAATTGAATTTCGACTCAAATGTCTTTTCTAAAATTTGAGATTATGGCTTCCAACTTATTTTATCTTATAAGAAATATTATTTTCAACATTCTGAAAAATGTTGAGAAAAATCGAATTGACAGTTTTTTTTACAAAAAATAAAAACCTAAAAAAAAATTAATAAAAGTTGGTAAAAATTGATTTTCGACTCAAATATCTTTTCAAAACTTTGAGATATTGGCTTTAAACTACTTTAATCTTTCAAAAAATATTGTTTTCAACATTCAGTAAAATTTTGAAAAAAATCGAATTGACAGTTTTTGTACAAAAAATTAAAAACCTAAAAAAAATTTAACAAAAGTTGGTAAAAATTGATTTTCGACTCAAATATCATTTCAAAAATTTAAGATAATGGCTTCTAACTAATTTTATCTCATAAGAAATATTGTTTTCAACATTAGAAAACATTTTGAGAAAAAAAAAACCTAAAAAAATGTATAAGAGGTGGTAAAAATTGATTTTCGACGCAAATATCTTTTCAAAACTTTGAGATTGGCTTTAAACTACTTTAATCTTTCAAAAAATATTCTTTTTAACATTCAGTAAAATCTTGAAAAAATCGAATTGACAGTTTTTGTAGAGAAAATTAAAAACCTAAAAAAAATTTAACAAAAGTTGGTAAAAATTGAATTTCGACTCAAATGTCTTTTCTAAAATTTGAGATTATGGCTTCCAACTTATTTTATCTTATAAGAAATATTATTTTCAACATTCTGAAAAATGTTGAGAAAAATCGAATTGACAGTTTTTTTACAAAAAATAAAAACCTAAAAAAAAATTAATAAAAGTTGGTAAAAATTGATTTGTGACTCAAATATCTTTTCAAAACTTTGAGATATTGGCTTTAAACTACTTTAATCTTTCAAAAAATATTGTTTTCAACATTCAGTAAAATTTTGAAAAAAATCGAATTGACAGTTTTTGTACAAAAAATTAAAAACCTAAAAAAAATTTAACAAAAGTTGGTAAAAATTGATTTTCGACTCAAATATCATTTCAAAAATTTAAGATAATGGCTTCTAACTAATTTTATCTCATAAGAAATATTGTTTTCAACATTAGAAAACATTTTGAGAAAAAAAAACCTAAGAAAAATGTATAAGAGGTGGTAAAAATTGATTTTCGACTCAAATATCTTTTCAAAACTTTGAGATTGGCTTTAAACTACTTTAATCTTTCAAAAAATATTCTTTTTAACATTCAGTAAAATCTTGAAAAAATCGAATTGACAGTTTTTGTACAGAAAATTAAAAACCTAAAAAAAAATTTAACAAAAGTTGGTAAAAATTGATTTTCGACTCAAATATCTTTTTAAAAATTTGAGATAATGGCTTCTAACTATTTTTAACTTTTAAAAAATATTGTTTTCAACATTTGGAAAAATTTTGAGAAAAATCGAATTGACAGTTTTTTTTACAAAAATAAAAACCTTAAAAAAATTAATAAAAGTTGGCAACAATTGATTTTTGACTCAAATATCCTTTCAAAATTTTGAGATATTGGCTTTACTCTACTTTAGTCTTTCAAAAAATATTGTTGTCCACATTCAGTAAAATTTTGAAACAAATCGAATTGACAGTTTTTGTACAAAAAATTAAAAACCTAAAAAAAATTTAACAAAAGTTGGTAAAAATTGGTTTTCGACTCAAATATCTTTTCAAAAATTTAAGATAATGGCTTCTAACTAATTTTAACTTATAAGAAATATTGTTTTCAACATTCGATGAAATTTTGAGAAAAATCGAATTGACAGTTTTTTTTACAAAAAATAAGAACCTAAAAAAAAAACAATACTAAAACTTATTTTATTTCACAGAAAATATTGTTTTCGATATTCAGTGATTTTTTTATAAAAATCCAACAGTCCGTTTTTTCATAAAAAAATAAAATCTACAAAAAATAGTACGCAAATTTGGTAAAAACTGATACATATAGACAAACTTTTAAGCAAAACAAATCGACAGACGGGATGGGAAGTTATCAGTGTGGGTCGCATCCCAGCCTCTTTTTATATATTATATTTGGAAGCATTCTTGCTTGGCAGTTAGTTGGTGATGCAGATCGGGATGCCAGCAAATTTCGAAGATGATGTCTAATTCTTCTATCAGCAACCTATAAAACCACTTTCAAAGAAATTTGCTGTGGGGTTATAGCCTTAGACTGCCGGGTACCATTGGTACCATTCCAATAATAATCAATAACCTTTAATGGATCGAAACTATTTAGCAAACACAAAATTTCTTACTGGACGCATTAGAAAAGTTTTGTATTTGTTTGATAATGAAATATTTTGGTGGAGACAAGGCAATATTTAAAACTGAAAGTTCGTCGTGAGCATATTATAGACTACATATGTATTAGTTGAGGGGAGTTTGCGAACAAGAATTGATTGCGTAAAAATAGGAGGAGTACATATTATGTACATCAATATATTTTTGGCTGTGAATTTTGGTATGGTTGTCAACCGCAAGCCGATAGGTGGGCATGATTCATTTTATGATCTTGCCGATTGCAATACTACCCTTTAGGGTAGTTTGAAATCAATACTTGAATACAATGGAAATGATACAGAAGACGTTTTCTTGCAAATCTTCAAAATATCCTATATATGTATATATTTTGTGTAAATGGTGACGCCGCGCCATCACAGACACTCGTAAATTAATAAATTAATTTTATATGTTTAATCAAATATTAATTTTTTTAAATATTTTCTATAGCTGATGAATCGAAGAGTAAAATTTTAGAATTTACCACTGGTTCAGAGCGAGTCCCTAAGGGTGATCCGAGTAGCCTGGAATTGCCCACTACTAGATATGAATCGAATCTCGATCGTTTACAAACGAGTTGTAATGGGTGATTTTTTTGAGGTTAGGATTTTCATGCATTAGTATTTGACAGATCACGCGGGATTTCAGACATGGTGTCAAAGAGAAAGATGCTCAGTATGCTTTGACATTTCATCATGAATAGACTTACTAACGAGCAACGCTTGCAAATCATTGAATTTTATTACCAAAATCAGTGTTCGGTTCGAAATGTGTTTCGCGCTTTTTTATCGACAAATTTTGTTCAGCGATGAGGCTCATTTCTGTTTGAATGGTTACGTAAATAAGCAAAATTGCCGCATTTGGAGTGAAGAGCAACCAGAAGCCGTTCAAGAACTGCCCATGCATCCCGAAAAATGCACTGTTTGGTGTGGTTTGTACGCTGGTGGAATCATTGGACCGTATTTTTTCAAAGATGCTGTTGGACGCAACGTTACGGTGAATGGCGATCGCTATCGTTCAATGCTAACAAACTTTTTGTTGCCAAAAATGGAAGAACTGAACTTGGTTGACATGTGGTTTCAACAAGATGGCGCTACATGCGACACAGCTCGCGATTCTATGGCCATTTTGAGGGAAAACTTCGGAGAACAATTCATCTCAAGGAATGGACCGGTAAGTTGGCCACCAAGATCATGCGATTTGACGCCTTTAGACTATTTTTTGTGGGGCTACGTCAAGTCTAAAGTCTACACAAATAAGCCAGCAACTATTCCAGCTTTGGAAGACAACATTTCCGAAGAAATTCGGGCTATTCCGGCCGAAATGCTCGAAAAAGTTACCCAAAATTGGACTTTCCGAATGGACCACCTAAGACGCAGCCGCGGTCAACATTTAAATGAAATTATCTTCAAAAAGTAAATGTCATGGACCAATCTAACGTTTCAAATAAAGAATCGATGAGATTTTGCAAATTTTATGCGTTTTTTTTTTTAAAAAAGTTCTCAAGCTCTTAAAAAATCACCCGATACAAGTTTTACAGTTTTAGTGCGGTATATGAAATATGAAATATTGAATTTTTTTTTTTTATTTCTAAATTGATTCCAACGTGATTGTGTTTGCAGAAATAGTGCGAATTCCGACCTAAAGAAGCTCTTTTCATTTCTCGCCACACTAAAACAAAGTTATGCGCCTTAATCTACCGTACGAAGTTTTCCGCGTACTTAGCACTCATAAGCCAGCACAAAACCACAACAAGAACTAGATCACATATTATATAGCCATTGGGCCTTGCGAAGGAGTGTGTGAGCAATACCGAAGAAGCAACGCAAAAAAGATACATTTTTCTCACACCAGCGTTTAAAGTAGCGTTCCTGGTTCTATTAAGGCGTATTATCTATGAAAATAATTTAAATACTAAATATTTAAATACTTATAAAAATTGAAATCAAATCTGATAAAAAACTCTAACGAAAGATAATTATTTTAGGAACACATAGTGCAAAATATATTAAATTGTAGTCAAATCTAAACAGAAACTCTTTAAAAGGTAAAAATAATTGATCAAATTCGATTGCATTTTAAGGCAAAATTTAACTTGCATTTTTATTTTTTTTTAATCCTTATCATAAAGGGTATTTTATTCGACATTTCTCAATTTTAACCATGGAAAGATACACAACCGAGTAACGTATTAAATTTATTCAGGCTGTTTTGGAAATGAGTGTTAAAATCAAAATGCATATCGTGCACTTAGTTCTTTTAAGGTTAATTTCATCGTCCCAAACGAGAGAGGGGGGAGAGGTGTTTCCACTAAGGCACCTCTCCTTATCCAGACGGCAGCGGAGGAATTCCCGAGATGGAATCAACGGTGGCGTCTACAGTTCCAGTAAGGTTGAACTACTTAGTGAACACCTTATAGGGCTTCTACGACTTATTCGGAGCCCAGGCCTATAAGGAGCGGTTTATCCGGCTCCCCGTCCTTGGAGTTATACTAAGGATCTGGTCTTGCAGGTTGGTGGTTGTGCCGTCGGGGTGACTTCCTGACCACGTAAAAATATCCTAGTTAAGAAGCACCACTTGCAGCCGAAGAGTTAGCGGAGGCCCTAGACTACTATAAAGCAGACATCACCGCCATCCAGGAAATACGATGGGATGGGCCGGTCAGAGGATGAAAAACTGCGATATTCACTATGGTGACTGCTACCGAGAAAACCAAGAGCGCTTATTTGGATGCGGCTTTGTCATTAAAGCCAGACTTAGGCAACATGTCTTGAGCTATAGGTGCATCAACAAACGCCTAGTGACCATCCGCATCAAGGCTAAATTCGGCAACATTAGCCTGATATGCGCGCACGCCCCCACAGAAGGAAAGGATGACAACACCAAAGATATGTTCTTCGAGCTCTTATACAAAACATATGAGCAGTGTCCTAGCCACGATCTTAAAATTGTTCTAGGACGGCAGACACGCTTCCAGCATCATGGATGTCCGAACTTTCCGAGGAGCTAACATCGACTCGGACCTCGTTGTGGCCAAGGTAGCACTTCGGGTTTCCAGACCCAAGGCAAAACAGGGAGATGCTGGGAGAAGGTACAACGTCGAAGGGCTACAATCGCAAGAGATCGCCAAATCCTTCACCTCTCTCGAAGTTCTCAGCCGCCAACACAATATATCGAAAACCAGTGGCAACATTGCCAAGATGCAATCAGAGAAGCAGCCGCCTCTGACGTGCTGGGTTTCAAGCAACCACCAACAAGGAACCCCTGGTTTGATAAGGAATGTCGGCAGGCAAATGCAGCCAAACAACAGGCACAAAAAGCTGCGCTGCATAAAAGGACGAGAGCTGGTCATGAGCTCTATGAGCAGAAGAGGTGAGAGGAACACTGACTTCTCAGAGGGAAAAAGAGAGAGCATGAGAAGCGTGCGGTCGAGGATGTTGAGAGGTTTAAAAGCAGAAACGAATTTCGAAAGTCTTATGAACAGGTGAAACGAAATTCACAAGTACATAAACCTAGAACCGAAGGCTGCAAAGACGAAAGTGGAAACATCGTAGTGCAGTGATTGCTGTCAATGCTGAGGATATGGAAGGACCACTTCTGCAGGCTTTATAACGGCGACGACGAACCGAATTCCGCTGTCAAGCAGGATGATCCATTCAACATAGTCAACGAAAGCCAACAATCCCGTCCTCCCGACTTAGACGAAGTAAAGATTGCCATATCTAAGATGAAGTCTAACAAAGCCGCTGGAGCGAATGGCTTGAATGCCGAGCTCTTTAAAGCAGCTGGAGATAAGTTGGTTAGGACCATGCACCAACTTATCTGTAAGATAAGGTCGGAAGAAAACATGCCCGATGAATGGAACCTCAGTATTGTTTGCCCGATTCTGAAAAAAGGAGACCCTCTAAACTGCACCAACTATAGAGGAATCAGTCCACTTAACATCGCTTACAAAATCTTCTCTGCCGTAATATGTTAACGTTTACCGCCCATCGTCAACAACCTGATAGGTCCTTACCAGTGTGGTTTTAGACCAGGAAAGTGCACAGTCGATCAAATATTCACATTACGGCAGATCCTGGAAAAAAACCCATAGACATCAAATCGATACCCACCATCTTTTCATCGATTTCAAGGCCGCATAGACAGTATCTACAGGGACGAGCTGTTTAGAGCCATGTCTAGTTTTGGCATCCCTACCAAACTCGACTGTTTGTGCAGGATGACCATGGAGAATTCTCGCTGCTCCATAAAGGTTGGAGACAACTTAGAAGAACCTTTCGATGTAAAAAAAGGTTTAGACAAGGTGATGCGCTGTCATGCGATTTTTTTAACATCGTACCTGAAAGAATAGTGCAGAGCTCCCACGTCAACACTAGAGGCACTTTATTTCAAAAGTCTGTCCAATTACTAGCATATGCTGATGACATTAACATAATCGGAAGAACTCAGCGTGATGTCAATGGAGCTTTTGTGAGTATTGAGGCAGAGGTGGCAAAAATGGGTTTAACGGTTAATGAGGGCAAAACAAAGTATGTACATGCTGTCTTTAAGAAAGGATTTACAACACCGACGTCTCGGTGAAAACGTCACCATCGACAGACGTAACTTTGAGGTAGTCAGGGACTTCGTCTAACTAGGATCCGCTTTTAACGCAGAAAACAACACCAGCGCTGAGATCAAACGAAGAATAACTCTTGCTAACCGCTGTTTCTTTGGGCTAAGAAAGCAATTGAGTAGCAAAGTACTCTCGCGAGTGACCAAAGTGTCGCTATATAAGACCTTCATCATCCCCGTCCTGCTATACTGTGCAGTAGTTCACACAGGACTGTAGC